>CM060954.1:30577260-30732260 GCA_030765055.1 Mantis religiosa
CAATTGTTGTGCCTTTCCAAATATTTCACTTCTATCTCGCAGACTTTTGTATACAAATAATCATAACAACTTTCGTCTTTCCCTCTTGATAATTCTTATGTCTTTTATTTCAGCCATTTAGTCATGCGCCTGTTTTTGTTTCCAAACAAGTGCAGCCACACTTAATATTTAGTCATGACTTTCCTTCTTTCAGTTTACCTGCGTTCTTAAATGCTACTATTGGAGCTTTTTCTCAATCCTGTAATTCTCTACTTCTTTCAAGGTAATGTAATTTACATTAATTTAGGCCACTACCAAATAATAATGTGTAAGATCAAGATGTTATTTATTACAGTAAGAGACTGAATGCAGCTTCATTCTTTGCTTAACTGATAAACCCAAAATTTTATTACAGAATCATGTAAGTCGTATCAAAGGTACGGAGTTTGTCAAATATGCTTTTATTTAACCAGTAGAGTTAACCATTTTTGAAACATACCCGGTTTGAAGTTTCCAATATTTATAGTTTTCTCAAATTGGAAGTCGTTATTCACTTCTCACTCCTGATCAAGCAAAGCAAAATTAATTTCAAAGCCATTACATAGCAAAGAGTTCTTAAAATAATTTAGTGCCACTTAAATAGACTGATTTTCCCTTATTCTTACTGTACCTACCAGGAAATAACAAAGAGAACCAATTTTTATCTAGTGTACGTAGAAAAATCTTAGTACTTAGTTTATTTTGATACTCATATAGCTATAAATCACTCTAATTTTATTTCATAAATTACCAATAGATTAAAAAAGATTTACAGAGTCTCCGTGCATGAATTCCAACACATTGAAGCTATAATGCCATGGAGTAGCAAACAGTTGTTACTGCTGCATAGAATACAAATAGTTGTCGCACTATAAAAACAAAATCCCGGGACGTAATACTTCAAGAAATTGAACGAAGGGCTTCAAAGGCAACAAAGAAACCTGTGAGAAATGGCAGTTAAAGACAGAAATTGATAAAAAAACAACGTAAAATATCTAAGTAAACTTTCTTCTAATTCCACACGTAATGGATTTTATGGATGCCTTTTCATATAAGAATGGGTTCCTGTATCTTCTTGGTGTTTATTATAATGAATTTTCCTGGCAGTGCTTTATTAATAATTCTATAAAGAGAGAAAATTGCTAACATTAGGAATTAGAGAGCGGATATGTTATATTACCTGAGGATATTCTTTATCTTGTTCATAGAATATGTTCTTCAAAAAATTAATTCTATTCCCAGGGATTTCGGAATACCATTTTGTGGTACATCTTAGGAATCTCTGAATTGTCTAAAATGATCTATCTCATTTATACTATTAAATAAATGTGGTAAAATTTAATATACAAATTCTTAAAACTAGAATTACTATAAGTATCCATTTATCATTCCAACCGAGTTTTCTTCCATAATCGGAGTGCGTATACGCTGTGCACTGTTATAGAATTTATAATTGTAAAGGAATAAGGAGAGGTTAAGTAAGCTAGGCGTTGCGTCATTGTTTCAGATCCTTTTAATTGTCTCCATGATCTGAGGGTAACTTGTTAGCTTCTCATTTCCGGCCATAAGATTTATAACACGTAAAATAGCCTCAAGACTGATAAGATTTTAGAATTTAAGTAGAACCAGAAGAAGGCATGGCTTTCAAAGCGAGGGAATATGCAAGTAATAATGTTCATTAGAATAAGAGAGAATATTTACTCAAAGAACAAAGGCTACTCTTCAGTACTCTTTGGTGCAGTCACACTTAGGCCCTTCTTGCATTGCAATACTGGTCATACTATATGTAGACATATTCCTACTTCCCCTCTCTACCCGGAAGCTTGAGTTTCTCCTAGAACTGGCCAACACCACGTCAGAAGGCCAGGTCAGGAGATGGCGTGAAGGCGGCTTTTCAAGGAGGCTTTGGCGATTTCCTCTGAAAGGAGCACCCTTAATCGTGATGCTGGATTTCATTTAAGCTCCTCTTGGAAACCAATGGAAATCCGTCGAATTAAAAAGCAAAGATCAATGCAGCTTGATAATCAAGTTAAGTAGTTACGTTTCTTTGTCACAATTTTCTATACTCACGCCATCTCCTGACCTGGCATTTAATTTACTGAAAACAGTCTTTTGTTCAGTAATGCGAATTTTGATAGTGTTTTGTCTTTGTTTATAGTTGTGTTATATCCAGTATTTCATTTGTGGTATAACATTTTATAAATATCCTGATGATGGGAGAGATGTACACTCCCGAAACGTTGATATCTAATCATCTTTTCACCTGGCTGACTGCCCGAGAAGAAAGTGAGAGCAAAGTCTGTCAGTGCTTCCAAACTATAGAAGAACCGCGATTGCTTCCGATAACCTACGAGACATGGTATACAAGCTCACGAAGACGTAAATACGGAAAGATTCAGTATAGAATGAGCTCGCGGAACTGGTTAGTTACTCGAATGTAAGCAATGTCAAATTGTCCGCAGCACCACCAACGTTCGGGAATGAATTTTGAAAATGTATCCAGAGGAAATAAAAATAGTGCTTAGCAAGCATGTTCTTGGTTTTCTTTCCCTAAAGAAATTCTAAGGAAATGCACTGCATGCTTCGCCACTGAGTGGTATGCTAAGGTATATAGCAGTAATGAATGTCCAGGAATAAAAACTAACTTAATTTAATTTTGGTACCAATGTCTCTGAATTTTTGATCGTTTATTTGAAATAGTTGGCACTACAAATTTAAATTAAATGTGGTGGAGAGTAGTCGCTATAAAAGCTCCCTAAATTGTTAAGCAATAATTTGATAAAGAACGTAGAAATTAGTTGTTCTTTCACACTGGTCGTGTGTAGGCTAAACTATGGAAAGGTAGAATCAGACTGAAAAATTCAATGCCATAGCCGGGATTTGAACCACAGATCTTCTGGTCGCCGTCCAGCCGCTCTAACTCTTGAGCTACTATGGCCAACGTGCCAACACGACATTAAATTCTCCAAATGACTCGTGTTTTTTCCGGTAAACCACTAGGAGTTCTCATAAACACATGAGACAACTACCTTAATGGCGACTTACAACGTGTAAGTTCTTTAAGCCCCGGGCTTTATAGTTAACCACTATTAGGTCAATTAATGGAAATTAATTGTTCTTTCACACTGGCCGTGCGTAGGCTAACATGGTCATAGTAGTTGGCCATAGTAGCTCAACGGTTAGAGCGGCTGGACGGCAACCAGAAAATCCGTGGTTCAAATCCCGGCTGTGGCATTCAATTTTTCAGTCTGACTCCATCTTTCCATAATTTAGCCTACACACGGCCAGTGTGAAAGAACAATTAATTTCCATTAATTGACCCAATAGTGGTTAACTATAAAGCCCGGGCATTAGAGTACTTACATGTTGTAGGGGTCGCCATTAAGATAGTTGTCCATGTGTTCGAGAACTCCTATTGGTTCACCGGGAAAATACGAGACAGTTGGTGAATTTAATGTCATATTGGCACGTTGGCTAAAGTAGCCCAATTGTTAGAGCGGCTGGACAGCAACCAGAAGATCCGTGGTTCAAATCCCGTCTATGGCATTGAATTTTTCAGTATTACTCTACCTTTCCATAGAACATAAAAGGTAAAAAAGAAGTTCATGTTTATTAAAAATTAAAGAACTCTAATGTCGGACAACTTTAGGAAGGTTGCTGGTGTGCAAAATGGCACATGGAAGAAAAGGTGTTATGGGAACATATGTTGAAAAACGTGTTGTGAAAGTCATGTAAATGTGACCCTTTTTTTAAGAATTCTACACATACATACATTCTTATGCCAGATTTTCATATTCCATAAGCTAGAATGTAATATTTTATTGCTTATAATGACGTAGAAGACAACAGAGTATCTCTTACAGAGTTCGAAACCCAACAATAAACCACTGGGGGCACAAGAAGGCTGCAGTCACTGTATTTGAACAAGGAAGCCAGAGTTCGACACGTGGAAACCAGGGAAAACTGTTGTATTGGAGAACATGGGATTGTATGTTCATTGTACCGCTAGTGGCGCCGCTGGCTGGTTTTCCAGAAGGTCAGAAGTCACAATAGGTGGCGCTGATGACAGCAGTCCCTCGTGGCACACGCCCTGTTTCACCTGCCCTCATGCAAATGCCTACTCGCGGGATTTTGGAACCCGATTGCAACATAATATTATGCATCTCTTTTTGCACCTTCAGTGCACAAGTAATCTGACCATTGCGTATTTCGAGCCCAAATGGAATATTCAATAGATCAGCAGTGCTCTGTGCCTTATTTCCTCTACCACGTACGTAGTAGGTAAAGGAAAACTTTGGTGTCCGGATTTCAATGTGAGGTATCTGAATAAAAGTTGAAATGTGAACTGTAAACAGTTCAAATAAAAAATGAAATATTAGTAAAATTGTTTAGACAGTTTATAACAAAGGCAGAGGTTCTAATAGTTCACGACTGTTAAAAGGTAGGTCTATATAAACTTGAACCATTGTAATCGGCCTAACTTTTGAACTAATAATAGAACACACGTACAACTTTGGGAGAATATAACACACAATTGGAAGATTACAATACACTATTTACATCTCAGAGGAAATGTTGGAGCTGTCCTCCACCAGCATCTATATATGTTTGTACTCGTCTCACCATATTCTCTGAAGATTTACGAAGAGTATCCTCGCCAATGTTACTTAATTCGGTTCGAATGGACTCCTTGAACATCAATTTTCTGTGGCCTATTCCTGTACTTCTATTTTTAGATGCCCACACAAGAAAAATTCCGGTGAGGTTAGATCAGGGGATCTGAGGTGCCACAGGCCTTTTGAGATTATTCGATTATCAAAGAAACTGGTTAACGTTCCATGGTGTCATTAGAAGTATGGCACGTTGCTCCATCTTGCTGGAAATAGCCTTCTCTCAATTCGATATCTGGCGCTGTAGTTAATTCTTTTGCTGAGTGCTCAAGTTTTAACAAATCGGTAACGCCAACTTTGGTTTCTTGCAGAATGTGACAATCGTCTCATTCAAGAAGGCTGTGAATCAAGTATAAAATGGAGAGTCATTTGTTTGTGAATATGGACTGTGCTGAACCTATCGACATTTTACAAGTAGCACAGGCGTTTAACTATTTCATCTATTACAAAATACAAGGAAGCTATCGTAAATCATGTAAGAGTAACTTCAATTCCCACATCCTCCACCCAGGAAAAACTGTTCCAAATTCTAATGTTCAATCAACATTTCAGTTTTTCCAAAGATGAGCAATTATGGAAATACTTGTAAAGCTTTGTTACATTATATTCATCGTTTTATTATTTCCACTGCCTACCTTATGTAGAAAATTGTAGGACGGAGAGCGGGAGATCCGTGGTTCAAATCCCGGCTATAGTAGAAGAAATGATTATTTTCACCAACAAAATTAAATAGGTACACATATTTAATGCGAAAAATTGAAAACTATCAGTGTTTCTGTTTTTAAATTTTACATTAGATATTTTAAAAAAATCAATCGATTTTTATAAGTTTTTACACTAAAATAAACCAGCGTTTCAGTCTTTTGTTTTCAAGCCTGTTTATTTTTCTGTTACATAGAGTCCTGCTGTGATAAATAGCCTTTCAGAGAAAACAGCTGCAGGTGGCACACACAAATATTCACTGGCTTCTTCTGAATCTGTTTTCCAGGTATCCAGTATACTAGAAGCAGAGTTGACAAATCGTAGTGATTTCTTATTGTGAACAGTTAACTGGCAGTGTATTTGACACACAATTGTTTTCTTGTGCATGTACCACATTCCTGTTGATTGCTTTTGGGATAATTGGAGTTCTCCAGACATTGTAAAGCCAAGGAATATAGTGCAATGAATGCAAATTTTGAAATTTTGAACCAATAATAAGATACACCTGCAACTTTGGGAAAATATAATACACAATTGGGAGATTACATTACACTATTTACATCTCAGAGAAAATGTTGGAAGTGTCCTCCACCAGCATCTATACATCTTTGTACTCGTCTCACCATATTCTCTGAAGTTTGACAGAGAGTATCCTCGCCAATGTTACTTATTTCGGTTCGAACGTTTTACTTGAGAACATCAACTTTCCGTGGCCTATTCTTGTACACTCGTTTTAGACACCCCCACAAGAAAAAAATGCGGTGACGTTAGTTGAGGGGAACTGAGAGGCCATAGAACCTTTGAGATAATTCAATTATCAAAGAAACTGTACAAAAGAGAGTGTACAAGAATAGGCCACGGACAATTGATGTTCTCAAGGAACCCATTCGAACCGAAATAAGTAACATTGGTGAGGATACTCTCCGTAAACCTTCAGAGAATATGGTGAGACGACTACAAACATGTATACATGCTGGTGGAGGACACTTCCAACATTTTCTCTCAGGTGTAAATAGTGTAATGTAAACTCCCAATTATGTATTATATTTTCCCAAAGTTGCACGTGTGTCCTATTGTTGGTTCAAAGGCCTATTGAAATAGTTCCGGTTTATATGCAATACCCTATACTTTTAATAAGAAGCTAAGGGTATATTATCAAATCATCCACAAATACCCCAGTTATTAATTATTTCTCGCTAATACAGCTGCATCAGTTCCACTATGTAGCATTCGGGCTCCTTAACACTGTTTTTGGGGAAATTCTCATTGGTAAGTAGTAGCAAATTAAGTAATAACAAGGAACTGCCTCTGTAGTTCGGGGGTTGGCATGCCAACCTTCAAATCCAGAGTTTAGAGGTTCGGTTCACGGCTAGAATCTTAGCCACACTCTCTAGAGTCTAGAAGTCCGTGTGTCGATTTCATTTAAAACCAAAAAGTAAGACATATCCAAAGATCAACATCATGAGTAAATATCATTACTGTTGAGTCAATGTTCCATATTTTAAATGTTACCAACACGACCTTAGATGTTTAAGATGGCATATAAATTCATCACAATGAACAAAACACATACGAGGTCAAAACAAACGAAGGCACAAATTAGACTTACGTTTATTACTCCAAGATGAATGCCAGAGAGTAAATCATCGAATATTATCTTCGCTGTTCCATTGTAATTCTGTGTCTAATAATTTTTATTTTTTTATGTTGGCTACTATTATAACTGACAAAGATACAGAAGATTGTGTAAGCCTTTTTAGCCGTTAAAGTAAATTAAACTATTGTTTTTCAAATTCCACCCAAATTAGACAATTTTTGTCTTTTGTCAAAGGTTCTCTGCTAAATTTAGCTAAAATTAAATGCAATAGAAGCCAATTACTTCTTTAAACATTAATAATCAATTTGTACCTTAAATTTACTCTCCTTTACCGAACATCTTCGTTTGTAATCTTGTACAATTAGCTGTGGAAGCTCCCAAAGAAATGCGTTCATTGGTAATCTGCATGCATTGCAGACTTACACGAAGCAATGATTTAAATGACACAGTGGCCTTTGTGTCCGGTAGCCTAGCAGGTTACCCGGTATTGGCCTTTAATCAGCTGACAAAAAGCCTCAGTCAGACAGCCATATCCGAACCGGACTTGAACCCACGGAGCAGTGGTTAACAAATTACAGAAAAGGATGGGCTCAACCGGCTGTGCTAGTAAACACTGTGGTTTTCAAAAGCGACATTTTAACGTCAGCCAAGGAAAGTTTATGGACGTTTGACCGTGTTTTCATTACACTGATAAGAATATATTTCGAATTATTTTATAGGCAAGACGTGTAAATTCTACATGAGCCGAAACTAGAATATATATATTCAATAATTTTACCAAAAGTTTTATTTATAAAGCAGTTCATAAAGAATTCAAAACATTTATGTGCTAACTGTTGCCCAAAAACGATGTTTACTCATGACCTGTATGTCAAAATTTGTTTTGATAAATCACACGAGTGAATTTACATCTTTTCATTTAATTAAAACTTATATTAATGTTATTTAAAACAAGTAAGATGTTAGAAAATGAATTATTGCTAACATATTGGCATTTAGCGGATAAAAGATCATAAAACTGGGTGAATTATGTTAAAACTGTGAATTATAACAACAGGATTGAATGATATTACATCTTGTTTATTTTGTTTTATTTGCAAAGAGTATCAAAGGAAATATATCTTACTAGAACATAAAAGTAACAAAAAGAGCACCTAGCTTGGAAGATACTCTGTAGTGTTACTCTGTCTAAAGGATTATCAACTAATGTGAAGGATATTAAGCCTAAGATAGTGCCTAATTTTATTCGACATTTTTTTAATTGATTAGCCTATCCTTCCGAATTATTTAACATTGCAATTCCCGAAGAATTTACCGAGTTTTGTAATCTTACTATGTGTGCTAAAGCTATACATTTTCCTACTTCCTTTTTATATTAACACTAAATGTATTGTTACTTAATTTCTTTTTTAGCCACCATTTTTTACTGATTTATTTTTTCACATTGTGATATTGTCAGGAATTTTAGTTACACAATTAAAAATTGCTTATGACTTCAGCCAAACGTTAAGGATTCGTAAAGTGAAATTCAACATTTCGAGAGATTTTCAGCCCTTCTCCTCAGAAATTTGGAAAATATATTGCAGCATAAAATGTTTTATATTAGACACGCTGTATTTTACCTTACTAATGCTTAAGGTATGAATTAGGTCCTAAAATATTTTAATTTATATTATGGGACACGAAATTTAACGCCATTAATTTTGGTTCTTTTATCCTAAATCTGTTTGTACTTCTTAGTTCACAGCTCACATTGTACTGCTTTATAATTGTACTATTTAATAACACTCTCAACATTTCTTTTAATTACTTTCTTCCTAATCTATAAATTTTAATGTTTTAGGATAGGCATCTGTGAAAAGTGCTCAAAAAGTGTAAAAAATAACAGAAATCTTTGTCTTATTTAAGGGAGCAATTCGTGTACTTCAATTTGGTATTATTTTTAATGCAATGCAGCCTTTTAAAAATTGTGGCATTGACTATTTAAGTGGGTCACTGTAAGTGGGCACAGTGCTTTATATCACACACTTTGGTCATTTTCTCGTGTTTTTAATTTTCAGCGATTTTCAGAATATAAATTGCTCCATACAATGCAGCTTGGAAACTAGAAGTTTGAACATTTTTCTACTTCGATAAAAACAGTACCAAAGTAAACCGATGAGATGATTCTAATAATGTCAGTCTTTGTAAAATTAAATAACAAGCACACATTTCGCAAGCAAATGTTAAAAATTTATAAATGGAGAATTGAATATTTTTTTATCATAAACCAAGGATCAGATTAAAATTTCAAATGATAAATTTACTAACGCATTTATTAGTATAACTGCGAAGTATTACTTTTCTGAAAACAAAATTGCATCATGTGGAATAGTTTAATTAAATAACAATAAAACACTATAATATATCAATATCACAAGAACTATTTTGAACAAAGGTCTGAAAATTAGTCTATGAACTATTGCTAATACTGCAATAATTGTATTAATGTTTAGTCAATCCAAGAAAATTTGTAGATTTTAGGATTTTCAATGTTGGGTATTCTTAATTTTCTTTGCTTCATCAAGACCACCTTTAAGAAGAACAAAACATACAAAAAATTCTATTCCATTACTTCTGTTATATTATTTTGTATTACAGTTTTTCTACTGTAGCCTAAGGTCAAAAAATACAAATGTGTTATATATTATTTGGTTTAGCAAAATATATTTTGTTACTTTTAATTCATATTAAGTGCTTTTGTAATTTAAATTGCGGAAAATGGATAAAATGAAAATACAACAATGTGAATAAAGATTCACATAAATTTACAGAGATGGAGTCCTTAAGGATACCATGAATTTTTAAAATACCCTTTTAATTAATCAAGAACAGAGAATATCAGGTTCAACATTTCCTTCAATTATTACCTTTGAAAATTGCGTACACAAATTTTTATGTAATCAGGACTTTTTCTCCCTTTCGTTCCATAGCTAAATTTAAAACTATATTTATTTGCAGCTGCAAGCCTCAGTGTAGGGTGCAATTGGGAACTCATTAAAATATTAAGGGTTTGGTTATTTGGGTTGCTCTTGATGTGTTCAAATAATGATATGTGTAATTATAAAATGTTTTAGTTGAGGTTATATTATACAGAACAAAACATAAGCGGTAACAATACAAAAGAAAGAACATAAACAAAAGTAAAATAAAATTTCAGGATAGCCAACATAAATTCAATCTTCGGAGGCTTGCTAGGCACAAGGGAATTAACAAAGAAAAGTTAAACTTTAAGAGTATTTTGGAGTTTCATAGAACTTTTACGTTGTTTAATATGAAACTATATCTACACAATCCAGAGCTTCTATAGCTTTTGTCTTAATAAAATATACACAACAAGATTTGGATACAAATATTAACCAGAGTTTATGTACTGCAAAAGCCGGATTTAATAACTATGGACTTAGCACCAAAAGAATGGAATATCACTTGTCATTTTTATGAATTTCTCCAGTTGTGAAAATTATATTTATTTTACTAAATCACCTTACGGAATAACATATATTTTGCGAAGTTTAATAATTTATTGGGTGGAGTATTTTGAAATGTTGTATTTCTTTTATTTTCAAAGTAATATTAAGTATTTATTATGCGAGAGATCAGTATGGATTAATAAAATATGAATGATTAAAATTGACGGCAATAATATACCTATGCAAAGTAATTCTAAAGGCACATTGAACACCTGTTTTAAAAACTAAACAACATTACAGTGACATCCGTATCAAAGGTCAATAAATTGCTTTAGCACATTAAGGATTATAACTTACAATAACAGTTTACAATAATTTTGAATTGAATACATACATCTTAGGAAAGGCAAGGAATAATTGCGTATATGTATTCTCAAAATTTGCTATAAACTTCCGTTTTATATTTAACAGCTCCCAAAACCTTGAACTTGCTGTTACATCTTGGACATACCATTTTACGACTAAGTAAATAGTTTTAGAGTAACTAGTTCCTCTAGTTTAACGTTATTTGGAGTTTATATGTTATATTGTATATTTTATTGACAAGTACAGCTTTATATACTTTTCATAACGATTTTATACTGCCCTGTATACCCAGTAACATGTGGGAATGATATTAAATTTATTTTATAAGTTTACTGATATTATTTACTTAAAGGTGAAATTTAATATGATTATAACAAGCTAATTGGTTTTCGCTTCCATAATTGTACTGTAAATAAATGTTTAAAAAGCTCACATTAAATAATTGTAAAATTAAAGTCCACAGAAAGGTAGGGTAAATATACTTAAACAAAGCTTGTGCTTAACAAAGTGGAACTTACATGTTTTCAAATATTATTTCGTATTTTTATCCTGCTTACAGCGTTAGCCACCAAAATTTTCACTTCATTTGTTACTATTGGAACTATTGGAGTACTATTTTGTTTCGAGTGCAATTCATTATTTCTGTTTCTTTATTATAGTAGCAGAAATCCATATGTCTTTCTAGAAGACTTAGTAATATTGGGTGCATTAAAAAACAAGGCGCAAAATAGATATTGGAACACCGTACCTCTGCTGGGGCATACACTTTGAAATAATTAAAGCTTCATATTTGGCTTGAGTAACAAATGTATTACATATCTAACTCTCAAAGTCATTGTGTTTTGTATTAAGACAAAACTTGCGTTAAATTGACTTCCCAACTAAGTATTCATAAATTTTAGAACTTTAGTGCACCTTTCATTGAGTAGAGCACTTAAACATTTGAGTATTATTTTTATAAATACTTCTAAAACGATGGCTATTGTAGTTTAACGGTTAAGAGCGGCTACAAGGAGACACATGAGATCCGTGGTTCAAATATCAGCTATGGAATTGAATTTTTCAGTCTGACTATTCCTATCCATTTATAGAAATGCTTTTCTATCAGACTTTTGCATAATTTAAAGGTAAGAAAAAAAATTAAGAATATTTTTAAAGAATAGTTTTAATCTTGTTATAAATTTCGTATATACCAACCTCAAAGTTTCAAACTTTCTCTAACTTGTGTATCAGAGCTGCATATGCGAGCACAAATAAACTCAAAATGGCAAATAAAAACGAAACAAAAATTTTCAGAGAAAACAAAATAAAGGGTTAAATATATGAATAAATTGTTGAAATATTTCCTGAAAGCTAAGCTTTAGTACACTACAAATACTATTTGTTAAAATTGTGTACAACTGGCAGGAGTTTTAACTGGTGACACGAAAGACCTTTGCCACCATTTTCCCTGAATTCACTAGTCGTCGGTTTATTTATTTATTATTTAAATGTGAGCGTCACCGGTGATGGATCTTCGAGAGCGAATGTTTACTCAATTGTTTATATCACTGCAATACCACGTCCCCAAGGACAGGCGACCGTCGTCATTACTATTGCCCTCTAGCGGCGAAATGTGTTATTACCGCTACCGACTCATTCTCTGATGGAGAGTGTATTTATTTTCGTAAAATCAGGCACTTCAAGGTACGTTTAATGAAAAATTTTTGCCAATATTGTTTTACTGCGCTCTTTTGTGATATTCAACTAGCTGCCATTTCACCATAGGGGAAATTGTTAATGCTTTAAACATAGATTTTTAAATTCAAATATCCAGTTGAAATAAACGACATTTTGAGATGCAAAACTGGCTGGTTTTTCTGTTAATACTAATTAATCAATAGTGTAAAACTAACATAAATGTACGAACGCACGGCACTGTAAAAATAGATATTATTTGCTTTTTTAAATGCATGTCACTAAATATTCAACAAGTATTTGCTATTTTCTTTATGGAGCCTCTTGAAGCCTTTTATGAACTCATCAATAAGGTAGTAATTTATTATATGGCTATACAGTTAAGCTAAACAGGCGGTTTATTTAAATTTCAACATATATATAGCTTAAAATGTTTTGTTAGGGTAGGTACTGAAGTTCATATGTTTTATTAAATTGGCATCAGTGAAATTATTTCTAAAGTTGTAAAATAATAAACATTTAAGCGTATTCATAATGCAGTACTATTGTTTCTAAACATACTTCTTTCTTGTAACTTGTGCTTTTAAACTACCAATTAAATAAAGTATAAATAAACAAGTTGTGAACAACTTTGAACCTCGTTTTCTAAAAAGAAGAAAAAAAAAAGAAAAAAAAAAGAAAGGAAATCCCATTCAAAATGCTTAATATGATATAATGTTTTACAGAACTGCACCCCATCTCAACTCTACACTTGTCAATTTCCACTGAAGAAGAAATGGAGTAATAATGAAAAGAATAATAAAATTTTGGTATGGTGTTTGGCCAAAGAAGGAGAAGTTGAAATTATGCATGAGACAGCAAAAAGGATTAGATAACTAAAATAGGTTGTGGACAAAGATAGGAGGAATTATGGATAAAATAGGAAAGGGAATATGGAGATTAGAGGAAAGGAATACATGCGATGTGGGTAAATTGGTAAAAATGCAGAATAGAAGATATAGAAAGACAGGAAATATGGGGAAGCCTAGAAAATATGAAATCATTACAATTGTACAGACAAATAAAAAGAAATTGGGGACGAGAAGCATATGTAAATTACTGCAATAGGCAAGAGAGAGAAGGGTTAGCTTGGATGAGAACAAGAACAATATTTCTAAGAGGGATAGGAGGTAGGGAAAAGGAAATTTGTGAATTGTGTGGGGGAAAAGAAAGATAAAACACTATGTAACAGAATGCGAGGAGGTTGGAATGTGGAGAAAAAAAGTTTTGGAGGAAAAATGGGAGAAATTAGAGAAGAGGATAGTAGCTCTAAAAATGTTAACGGGATGGGAGGAAAAGAAGGTGAGATCTTGCAGAAAGTAAAAGAAAAATGGGCAAGAAATGTAAAGAATATGAGGGGAAAGAATAGGGCTAATTAAGTAACAAGGAGGTATAGAGGTTAAGAGCTACCTGACAGAGCAGAAGACCAGGGTGTCATATAAGCCAAGGTAGCAACAAGGTAAAGACAAATAAATGTAGCTAAAAGTAGTAAATTGTAAAATTTTGGAATATGCACAGTAAATCATATCTAACTCTCTAATATACTTGTCAAATTTTAATAAATTAATTTTCTTACTGATATTTTTATGAGTTTTTTTTCGAAATTCAAGTCACTAAAGCTTTTTCTTTAATTTTTAAAACATGGTATAGATATGTGGATAATATTTTTGCTATTGTCCCTGAAAAACAAATTAATGATGCTTTAAAATTACTAAATTTACCAGATAAAGCTATAAAATTCACATTAGAAACTGAAATTAATGGACTTCTTCCTTTTCTATATTTGAAAATAATAATGAATAATAACAAATTAGATTTTGGTATTTTTTGGAAATCTATTTATATTGATAATTACAGAAAATATAAAAGTTTTAATCCTTTTTCACATAAATTTGCTGTTTTTAATAGTATGATTTATAGATTAATATATATAAACCTGAATAATGAAGAATTTATTAAATCCTATCTATCTCTCCAATATACTTGTCAAATTCTAAGAAATGAATAATATATTTTTGAGGAATCAAGAATTCCTAAGGGTACAAAAATAAATAATTAGGTTTAGTATCTGATATAATACCTCTATTTGTAAACTTGTTTACTGTAACACCTGGATTTGCTCTGTCAGAACAATAATTATTCGATTAAATTGAAATTTAAATAAAATTTAGGAGGTATATTTTGAATAAATGGTAAAACTGTTGGTCGTTCTGCTGATCTAAGGTAATTTCTAAGAACGTATCTTGCTTACTTACAACAAGAGTATCAAATCTCCACCAGTTACTCTACAGGATAAAATATAAAATATAATAAACAATTTATAAAAATATATTGCAATTCAAGATCTGTGTAAGCTTTAGTCAGATTTAAAATATTATACCCTTGGCAAAAATACAAGGAAAAGTTCTTTTCTACCGATGTTCCCACTTGTAAATTCATATTTTTGTTTCTATGTATTTTACGTATCTTTAACTACGTGGTCATATCGTAAGGGGTCGTGGCTCGATGTGTTGTGGACAGCCTTTTGATAGCCTCCCTACACCAAAGCATCTTGCTGTGACAAGTGTTTGTAGACGCCTTTGTGATAACTAACTTTAACTCTGCCTTTGAGGGAGATGGCGGCTGTCCAAAAGCTAACCTTGAGAATTAAAAATATTATGAAGACATAGATTGACTTTTACAGATGTTTATTACTGCAATTCAATGTTTACATGATCTTTTTCAAAGTACTGCCCTCCAACTTCAATGCACTTTTTATAGCGTCTCTGCCAGTCCTTGGACACTTGCTGCAGACCATTCTTCGTAAGGTCCTTGTGAATCGCCTCACTTTTCTTGAGCACTGCTTCAGAGTTCTCAAATCGAATACCCCTAAGCTTTGCCTTTAGTGATGGAAATAAAAATAGTCACAGGGTGCAAGATCCGGGCTATAAGGTGGATGTGGTACACAGGTAACTTTGAAGAGCCAGAAACTGCATGACTTGATTTGCGACGTGAGGCCGTGCATTGCCATGGTGAATTCGCTATGCTGTCCGAAAAACTGTGGTCGTTTCTTTGCAATGTGCTTCCTCAGTGTAGCCAATACTGACGTGTAGTATGCTGCTGTAACAGTAATGTGAGGGGGAACTGCATGCTGGTAAATCGTTCCATTACAGTCAAAAATTGTGATCATCACTTTCCAAGTAGATATAGCAAATTTTACCTCTTTTGGTGTTTGAGAACCTGGCGATTTCCACACTGCGCTGGCTTGTTTTCCTTCAAGATCGCAAAGATGCAGCCATGACTAATCAGCGGTGATAATAGAAGCTTAGGAGTATTCGATTTGAGAACTCTGAAGCAGTCTCAAGAAAAGTGAGGCGATTCTTTAGGACCTGACTAAGAATGGTTTGCAGCACGTGTTCAAGGTCTGGCAGAGATACTATAAAACGTGCATTTATTTAGTAGGGGACTGACTACTTTGTAAAATATCATATAAAAATTGAATTGGAGTAATAAACATCTGTGAGAAAAAATAAGTCTGTCTTTGTTAATTAGCCCTTTTAATAATCAATGAAAGGAGATGGGGGAATTTCGGAAGACAATCTTAAATGCCACGGTTTTCCGCTTTTGGCTTTATTATTTACTTATATGTCACCCTATCTATTTAATTATTTTCTTTCATTCAAGAAATTTGAAAATAAGTACCCCTGATGTGGTTTCATTATTGTATTTTTAAGCACAGTGTAATACTTACCTGCTTACTTAACATAAGTTGTAGGTACTTATTTTAGAATTTTTCCAGAGAGAAAATAACTTATTAATGCTATGTACTATTTCCTTTGTCTTGAGCATTTCACAGATAAATAAACAAACGAAGGCTGGATAAACTGAAACAATGAAACCTGAGTTAAACTTTTACATTAATCTTAGTAGCGCTGACATAAAATCGTAATCACTACCCAAGTCCCCAGTTATGAAAAGAAATAAGTTTTCTGAAGGAAAAAGACGCTTTACTAAACAGTCTTTCTTCCTCTCTCACTCTCTTTCATAAAATTAGATGCGTTTATCTTTTATTTATGCAGGCAGTTTAATTGTATGTTTGTCAGGTCCCATTCTTATGGGGCGTAAAAGACCGACTTATTTTGCTCATAGTTCTCTTCCAGACTTAAGGTTATAAGTGCCGTAAATTACGACACGGGACCATCCCTCCGAAGGATGCCATGCTAAGAAATTTTACGCCCGGAAAAATCCATCGCATTCCGGTTTGAACCGGACCCCGACTACCAGAGGCCCTGGCTGGTGGTCCCGAAATGGTATCAGCAGAGGAACGGAGACCGGCAACCGACCTACCGGAGGAGGAAGTAGTTTTCCTCAGAGGATATCATCCTGCCATGCGGACTACAGACAAAACCGCCTGAGCCATTCCACTCGGTACTATGCCCATAAGTTTCGAAGTGGAGATTTAGGTTTGACCAATAAAATATTTTCTGTAATACCACCGGGGGCTTACACACATCCTGGTGTACTGAGACATAAAGACCTCCCCAGATTAGGAGGACAAGGATCTAATGCCCACCGGAAATTCTAGTGACATAACCATTAAGCAGTAACCAGCAGAAAAGATGAAGTGATAAGGCAAAACGATGAGATGGGAATTGGGAAATTGCAATTATCTTTCCCAATATTTTCCCAGCGACACAGGGAAACCTCCGATAAAACCTAGGGATATGAAGATTTGTCAAAGAATCAGATTTAGAAACTCCCAAATGCGGTCCACTGGTGCCACCATCCTCAGTAGGAAAAGTTTCAGATTAATCCATAAGTTATCCTGAAAGTACCATATTATTTACAGGAGTATTCGTACTGAATATTCATTGACGTCTTTAAGGGAACGGCATTCTGTAGTGAAATTTAATAAAATCAGTTAGTACCAAAATAATCTGATGTTTTTTGGAGGCGAATAACGTTATTTATTTTCATGTCCCATTGTTTTAAATGTCCTAAATAGACTCATTTTGAAAAGGCTGCACAGTGTGCCACGCCCCCTACTAGCCATTTGTAACTATGTTCTCTCCTTGGTTCTAACCTTATTGAAGCTATTATCCATATTACATCCTTATTAGGAAAGGAATTCCTTGTTTTTTATTAACATTAATATATGCATCTGATATTAATTCTTCCGTGCTTTTTTAGTATTCTTTGAATTACTAGTGCTGTTTTCAAGATAGGAAGGAGTAATAATTTTTGTGGAAGAAATCGGCATGGGAACCAGTATAAACAGTTGAAGTAATCTCGATTACATTACAGCCCTTAAAATGGAAAAATTGTAGTAACACATGGCAATATATTGACTTCGTCAAACCTAACCTCAAACATTGCCGATGAATGAGAAGTGAAAATTAATTCTTAAAGGAAAAAAAAATTGCTTCTTCATTGCGTAATGACAGTAATGAAATTTAACTAAAGTAAATAATGATATTAGATCAACAAACTTTCAGTTAGTAGATATAGAAACTTTTTACAATGTAAATTTTGTCAAAATGAAAATTGTTGGCGTTTCAAAGGACACCAAGAAACGTAATATACTATTAGGTACATTATCACTCAGTTTCCAAAAGTGTAATAAAGGATATTGTCACAGCAACGGACATATAAAAATTTCGGTGCAAATAGATAACAAACGGCAATAAATTTCACGGTTATAAAGAGCTTGCATAAGGAGTTAACGACAATGCGCCTAGTGTACAGAAAGGGGCCGGCAAACAAAGATAGCTGTGATAAAGGACTTGCCGGAATAGATTAAGTTACGCTTCTGGAATGTGATAGAATATTCGGTTTCTTTATTCTTCTGGAAGAGTCTCGAATTTATCAGTATTTAAGAAGGCGAAGAGTCGCCAAGGAGTTGTAAAACAGTGAGTTGTGTAAAACGAGAGTCAGCTGTGAAGTGTTGTAACGAAAGCTAATGTTTGTTATTGTCATCGACCTTTGTGCTGAAGATTGTGATATGCGACGTAATGTTGTTACATGAGAATTGAACAGTGTATTCCTACGGAATTTGGGCAAATTGGACTTTTAATTCTACGAACACAAAGTCACAATATACCTTAAAACATCCAGAAATATTGAAAGTGGCAGAGAAGTAAATGTTAGGTTTGTTTATGGCTTGAGAAGCACTGGCCAGGGAATTGGGGCTGATGTTCTCAATTTACCATACCCCCTGCCAAATTTAACAAAATAATTAATAATATGATAGAGCAAGTGACCGTGGCATCTATGAAGAAGAGACGGGGTGAAAAACAAAAGAGGAAAGATGCTGATGATGAAAAGGATGCAGAATATGGATCTGGAAAAATTCTGAGGTACGGATCTCCTGATCTCCGTCCAGTCGCTCTAACCATTTGAGCTGCTATGGCCGACGTGCCAACATGACACTAAATTCTCCAACTGACTCGTGTTTTTCCCGGTAAACCACTAGGAGTTCTCATAAACACATGAGACAACTACCTTAATGGCGACTTACTATGCTGTAAGTACTTTAAGGCCTTGACTTTATAGTTCGGACCACTTAAGGTACAATTAATTTAAATTAATTGTTCTTTCACACTAGCCGTGTGTAGGACGCACTATGAAAGTGTAGAGCCAGACTGAAAAACTCGGAAAACAGAAGATCCGTGGTTCAAATCCCGGATACGGCATTGAACTTTTCAGTCTGGCTCTACCCTTTCATAGTGCATCTTACATACGGCTAGTGTGAAAGAACAATTAATTTTCATTAATTGTACCTAAAAGTGGTCCCAACTATAAAGACCGGGCCTTAAACTACTTACAGCATAGTAAGTTGCCATTAAGATAGTTGTCTCATGTGTTTATGAGAACTCCTAGTGATTTACCGGAAAAAAAACGAGTAAGTTGGAGAATTTAATGTCATGTTGGCACGTTGGCCATAGTAGCTCAATGGTTTAGAGCTGCTGGACGGAAACCAGAAGATCCGTGGTTCAAATCCCGGCTAGGCATTGAATTTTTCAGTCTGGCTCTACCCCCCTCATTTTAACATTGATGAGATACACCATTCCGGCTCTTCTTAAGGTGTGTTGTTAACTCTATGATAAAAAAAACTCTTTAAAGCACAAACTTTATTTTAAATTTCTGTTTCCACCAGCTAAGCTATGCGGTTCGTCCAGGCAGGGCGAAAAATGGCGGAATGGTCTATTTCAAAGGGAGCGGCAAATTCCTGCCGTTCATTCCTAAATGTTAGCAGTAACGTTCCGTTGCGGTTGATTGCGCAGAAGAGAATTATATGTCAACAATGAAAATGCACACTCTTCCAAACGTGTCGGTACAAACTGCAAAGAATGCAAGTTCCAAAGAAACAAGTGAATCTTTGTTCAAACAGTTACGTTCTGCAATATTTCAAACATATGCTGTGTGATGATAGACGTTGCAATACATGACTAAGATTGTCTTTTAATTTGTTAAATAGTTATGTAAAAATGTAAATGTATCTACATCACCACGAATAGAAGTTTACCACTTGTACCAGACACTGTACTTTAAATTCAAATCAATAAGCAAATTTATTTCGTAGAGAGTTAATGACACGAAATGATTTGATGTAAACTATGTTTAAACCAGAAATACGTTTTTCTTTAGTGGGAGTTGATCCATCTATTTTGGTGTACCAACTTTGGAAATTCCCTTTGCTATGAAGACCATTTTATAAGTTTTCCTGGAAATCGATTTTTATACAAATATCTTTAAAATATTGCAATTTTAAAACAAAATGTTTGAACTATTTCTGATCAAACAATAACGAATATTTTCTATAATCTTAAATTTAAATACCAAGTTTAGTTTCAAACCTACATTCTTTTGCATTTTGTTTTACCTCATTCAAACAACTGTAGCTTTCTAAACCTTAAATGTATATAAGTGTGTAAATATTACACATACTTATGTAGCAACTATGATTAAAAACGCCTGTTCCTCTTATTTACTTATAGTTAAGTATTTTAAGAAAAGGTTGCTGTGAAATGGCTGCAGCATTCCATTCTCTTTGCAAGACTGCTAGGAAAACTGAATACTGACTTCGCAGTTCAGACATTATGAAATATTTGTCAATTCAAACCTTGGAAACTGCTTATGCCACGTTCAGTACAAGTTTTGGATTCAAAGAAACCTATATTTGAATGAGTAGAGCCAGACTGAAAAATTCAATGCCATAGCCGGGATTTGAACCACGAATATTCCGCTCTCCACGCGGTTGCTCTATACCATTGAGTTACTATGGCCAGCGTCACGACATGACATTAAATTCTCCAACTGACTCGTATGTTTCCCAGTAGACCACTAGGGATTCTCATATGCTATGAGACACGTACCTTTTGTGGCAACTTACTGTGCTGTAAGTACTTAAGTCCCAGGCTTCATAGTTAAACCAATGAGCTACTATGCCAACATGCCGACATGACATTAAATTCTCCAACTGACTCGTATGTTTTTCGGTACACCACTAGGTGTACTCATATGCTATGAGACACGCACCTTTTGTGGCCACCTACTGTTCTGTAAATACTCAAGTCCCAGGCTTCATAGTTAAACCACTGTTCTTAAGGTAAATTGGTGGAAATAATAGTTTCTCTGGCTGATTCTTACAGTTTACACGTTTTAAAATTGGTTCAGAATGAAAAGAATTTCGTAGTTTATTTTCGGAGTATTTAAGGTGTACGTAAGTTGTAAATTTATGTAAACATCTTAAGTTTTTAGTGTTAGAAAACAGAACTGCTTTTGAGAATATTAAAATTAGCTAACATTTTTCCTGTGAAGGGCACTGTGTTTTGGGGGATTTAATTTAAAATCATCAAGTTGCGTTCTTAAAAGGTTCTAAACTTAAATTACTCTGTGTTTAATTTCGAATTATGTTGTTTAAAAACATTAAATATTTAGTTCAACGTGCTTCAAATCTAGTATTTTTGATTAATTCTTGATATTAAATCCTTTAACGGAGTGATACTGTAGTCTTATATTTAGAATGGAAATCTAAAGATTCTGGGTTCGAGTCTAGCTGGAGGATGGGAATATTTCAGGAAGGATTTTCCTTCAAACACCTTAGTTTGTAAATTCGATAGTAAATATGCAACTAGTTTACTTTAAATATAGAGTAAACGGGTTAAGGATTAACACTGATAAACAATTGAAGAATACTGCCGATGTGCATTTGTCGCAAGACTAGGCCACCGATGTTACAGATGGCACATTAGATGGATTGGTTCTCGAAGCCAAACAATGCAACGCTCTTGGACGTGACGTTGCAAGTTGCATAGGAAACGTTACTAATGTGGTGCCGGAACTGTAACGGAGACTGCAGTCCTTCTAGGAGGAGGTCGAAGAAAAGCATCAGTTAAATCTTTCAGCAAGATTCAAAATACAAAACAGTTAAAAGATATATTGAGTGCGGTACCAGTACAACAGGTTTTGTACTGACCCACTTCTAAGAAACCGGCTCTTAACCCTAGGGTGCACGATCTCCACGTTTACTTGTGCCACGCGTGTGAGCGCTCCCTCTTCAGGTTTTGGAGTCAATCCTACACATCACCATAAATAAAAGCAAAGCCTTTTACAGTAAAACCTGGTTTACTTAACAGCCCTCTCTTGTGGGGGGAAATAAGAAATTATTACACATTTTAGGAAAGAAGTGTGCGCATTTAAAGTGGTAGTTGTTCTCTTTGGGGCGTTTCTTTCCAAGAGACCCTAGACCCTAGTATAAATCAAAATAACTTAAGAAAGCTTAATTCATATGCTTTCATGACGCTCATAAAATTGGATAATTTGGATCTCTATGAAATATCTATATGAAAGACCTATACAGATCGATAATCAAGTTAAGTAGTTACGTTTCTTTGACCCAATTAGTGTTCTATACTCGCACCATCTCTGGCTTGGCATTTAAGGTGATGCATCTGTGAGTGAAATTTGGAAATTCTACACCAGGCATGCTATCTGACTGAAATTTTTGTCCCTTATTACACACAATAAGGCTAATCATTCTGCAAATTTTCAAACTATTAGCTTTTATGGTTACAGAAATATTAATTTTATATTGTGTAAATTCACTGCACTGAGCAAAATGAGGCACACGATGCACTTTTAATTCCTGCCCCCTAAATCTTCCACTGTTTATAGTTATCAAACATACAAAGAGATTTGTCATCTTAGATTTTTTATTAACCTTCAGCTGTCTAAGAAAAAAAAATTCCTTATACATAATTCATAAATTTCTAAAATTTTCAGTTTTTCCCCTACTACTAATTTTGTTGTTAAAAATTAAAGCATGTTTTTAGAAATGTAAAATGCCCATTCCATTTAATGGGCTTTTAAGTTATTATAATAAAAATTTAAGACAAATACATAAATAATTACATCGTGTGCCTTCTTTTTCATATGTCAAAATGTTGAAAAAGAGTTTACGAGAAAACAAAGTTTAAAGTTTCAACATGCACAATTTCAGTATTTCTGGCTTTTAGATCTCTTAAAATTCTCCAGCTCCGTCAGATGGACCCTCGTCCTTCACATTCTTCTCTTCTGCAGCAATCTTAGAGAGATGTAGCTTCTTTCAAGAAGACTTTGAGAAATGTTGAGAAGATTTCAAGCTTCTCTGCAGTCGACGTTGGTCCATTACTTGGCTAATTTTCTTTGAAGCTGAACTGAAGTGAAGACTAGGAGCTTCTTTGATTAGTTTTTCACTAGCCATGCATCCCATGCTGAACTGGCACAATACTCTGGTCACCCCAACATACCATTTTCTCTTTGAAATAAAAATATCCTTTGGACATTTTAACCATATTATTTTTTTAAATGCCTCATTGGCATTTTGAGTTTTCCCTGCAGCACATCTCTCCAACAGTTCCTCATTTGCTTGTCTCTAATATATTGGATTAAACTTTTGAATTACATGCCTTATCTTGGAGTCATTATTGTGGAGTTATTAAATGAAGGAATCACCTCACATTTTGCGATGGCTCTGTTGTAGAAACAGAGAATTTGAACTTCCAGGCTCTTGATGGTGTTGTGGAATCCTGTCTGTTGAGGGGCCCAAATGACCTTGTTGTCGACGGGCCCTTAAACACCACACACTCACTCACTCCTGTCTGTTGAGGTACAGTGATATATAGTTGCATATACTGCTGATTTCGTATGTCCTACATTAGAGCAATTTTCTTGGATAAATTTCCTATCATAATTAGTTAATTTTACTATTGTATCTTCTTTCAAGCTTCCAAACTTCTGCCCACCCAAAGTGATTCCCTTTGTCTTTCATTCTTTTACAAAATGTCTTATTCCTGTTCCTAACTCCTTAGCCACATGCTTCAAGCATTCTTCTTCTATCTCTGTATCACTATATACCTACTGCCAAATCCTGTAGGAGCTTATGTCTTGGAGTCTTCATCTGACAAAATTGTTGTGTATCACATTCTGCTTGAGATTTCCTCCACATTATTGCTGCAGCTGTCATTTCTATAGCACTATAATTAGCTTCAGTTACCACCATGCATATGCTTTGTGACCCATTTCTGATAACCATCACTTTTGAAGCCTAATTATTTTTGTTTCTGTGCACAAAAACTATAGTATTTGGACATAACCTCAAAATCAGTAACAACACCTGTAAGTACACCTGAAATAACTCCTATAACAGACAAAGAAGAAAATCCTCGTTTTACTTTCCGGTGGTTCTGTTGCCTGCCAGTCTACTCATTGCTAAGAAGCCCTGTTATATAGGCTTAGATTAAAAAGTCCATGTATATTTCAGTGCTATTTTCTAGGAGCACAATGCTCAACACTGATTTCAGTACTACAAAAACTTGGAAACTATTATTTGTAATGTACCACATTAGTTTTAGACACTAAAAATCGCACACACAACTAATAAAGCTCTGTAATATCAAAAGAACAGCATCAACAGAACAAAGTGTATGCATTTTCTTAGCAGAAAACACAAAACATGCAGTAAACTGTATTCATTTGTACTAAAAGCTCCTTATTGTGCAGTCTAGCCAAAACAGGATATGCAAAACAAAACTTCCTCGTCACTGAAGGACCCTAAACTCAAACTTGGCTAGGTATATGAGCATAGCAACTTCTAAAGCACGTTTCTGTGGGCATGGCAGATGCGAACCATGTGCACGGGCATGTTCAGGGTTTAAATGCCTCAAACACAAAGGGTGATTAATTTTTTCAGAGCTTAAAGTCCAGAGTAATTTAATATGCAAAAACATAATTCTTTAATTTTTCAAACTTTTTGGTTAAATTTCACAGATGCATCGCCTTAATTTACTGAAATCAGTCTTCTGTTCAGTAATGAGAATAATGATAGTATTTTGTCTTTGTTTATATTTGTGTTATATCCAGTAATACATTTTGTGGTTATAACGTTTTATAAATATGCTGATGATGGGAGAGTTGTACACTCCCGAAACGTCGTCTTTCCAGCTGGCTTGTTTCCCAAGAAGAACTTGAGCATACGGGAATATATTATTTTTACTTGCATTAGACCGCGTTTAGATAATACGTTATCTCTCCTTCAAGTTCAGAACCTCAAGAAATAACCACCAGGACTGTAGGCGTATGTAAGTATTCTGTCAGTTAGGATCACGGTTATGACAGTCCAATTAAGACTGAAAAGGTTTTATAGTTTTTGTTGTGTAGTGGAGATTGACAATATTTCTCATTCCTTAATAGAACGTACAGGGATATGAAATTGGATGAAAGAAATTTGGGGGAACATAATGGGATATTCGGGGGGGGGGGGGGGGAAGAGAAAGGATGGAGGGCAATATTTGGCACAAAAAGTAACCTAGTGCTTAAGAAATATTCGAACCAGTTTTTACATTATTTTAAATAAAATACCTAAGTACGTGTTGGTAACAACTCTGTAAGTAATTGTAAATATACGCTAAATGAAATAAATATTATTATGAATATTTTGTCTATAAAACAGGAAGATGCCCAAATAATAAACTTAATAAATTTAACGCTTGTTACAGTTGATGATCATTAGTAGTCAAAATAGTGCAACAGTTTCTATCACCTGTTTTGTTGGCACCTGCTGTTTATTGCTTGGCTGAACGTCACTATCAAGGATAGCCGCTTGCTTGGCAAACTGTCACCTAATGCAACGAAGCAATTAACTGCTCTTTGATGCATTTCGTACCACCTCTCACGCCAGAATCTCCGCTGAATATCGGCCTCTCAAATTTGACATCCGCCATGGTGCACTTGATTCGTTTACTGTAACGCTCGTCGTTTGTTTTACAATGCACTTTTTTGTGTCCCTGCATTTTAACGTGAAGACATCAAGTTTTTGTTTGTGATTTTTGTTGTCAGCGAAAATGACGTAATGTGCCTATCATTTATGCATCACACACTTGCGTGTATGCGAGTGGCTGCATATGCGAATAGCCTCAATATTCCCTAATTCAACACAGCTACTAGCATATTTTTACTGCTAGCTGCAACGGCCCCATCCAGCAAAATGACTATGAGCCATGCATATTGTTTATTGCACTAGACTTGCAATGTCAAATTAGTAACATTATATTAGCAAGTTTAAGGGCGAATTAAAGCTTCACAGCTATTTGTGTTTAACGCCACATATAGAGAGAACTGTTCTTAAATACATAAACCATTTAATAACTTTGAATGTTATAAAAACTGTAAATAAATATTACGATAACTTGATTCATAAATTATACAAATACAACTACTTGTAATAAAAAAAAACTTCACTTATCTTATGCAAAAATATCGATTTCTCTTGTTAGTTGAATTAACTGAAGTTGAAATCGATTTCAGGAAACCTTGTTTACGTCGTCAGTCAAAGAAATCCACAGGAGAAAAAAATTGTCATTTAGGAAGTTACTATGTTATATTTTTTCATTATTACCAAAATCTGAAAACCAAACAACTGTTGGTATTTCAAAATTAACTACGCGATGTCTATTTTTGAAAATAAATGTATTTCCCAAACCATTGTATCTATCGGGATATTTAATTGTTTTAATAATTTAACTTTAGGGTTCATATTATGGTTAAATGACCAAAAATGATCTGCTACGTCCGATTTATCAGTTTGTTTATACTTGATGATAGTTGGCGCTATAGGCCATGTAGACCCTTGGCCTCCCTAACCACCCTCTTCCATTCTACTCGGTCCTCTGCTTTTCTTCTCTAGCATTTAACCCCCAACTTTCTCAAGTCATCTTTTACATCATCTACCCATCTTTTCCTGAGTCTTCCTCTTCTACTTCTGCCATCCAGCTTTCCTATGAATATCTTTTTAAATACACTGGTTTCTGGCATTCTCTGCTCATGGCCAATCCAACTTATTCTTCCTTGTTTAATTTTCACTACTATATTTGGTTGTCCGAATAGTCACTGTAACTCCAAGTTAGTCCGCATTCTCCATCCGTCCAAGTCCCTTATCACTCCAAATACCATCATCATCATCATCATCATCATCATCATCATCATCATCATTATCACGGTATAAGCCTTATGGCCCGTTCCGACTTCAAGGAAATTGATCGGACCATCTCATTCGTGGCCTGCCAACATTTCTTCCACCTACAGGTTTATACTTGTATACTATTTGTGGTGTACGGTCTTCGGTCATTCTCTGCACATGATCTTGCCATTTTTTCCTGTATGCAATGATTGTTTCATTTAGACTCTGAATTTCCAAATCTCTTCTAATATCCTCGTTTCTTTTCTTGTCTATGAGTCTATAGCCTGCCACCTGTCTCAGAAATTTTATCTCAGCAGCCTCCACTTTCTTCTGTTGTGAGATAGTCAAGACCCAGTTTTCACACCCATAAAGCAGGGTTGGGATCGCCATTATTTTATACAGTTTTAACAAAGTTTGACGATTACAATTTTTAAAAGTTCTTTTTATTGTGACATATATTGTTTGGAATTTGTTTACTTTGTTTTGTATACCTCTATCACTGGTATATGACACAATATAGCCAAGATAATTAAAATAGCTTTGTTGTTTATCATTTATGCAAACTTTTGCTCTCAAATGGTTCGTTCCTATAAAAGCCATTATTTTTGTTTCTTTTTTCATATGAAATTTGAAGATTATATTCTTTTGTAATATTATTTAATTCATATATGGCTCTTTGTAAGTTATCTTCCATCTCCGCAATTAAAATCTGGTCATCAGCAAACAGCAATGTGTCAACACTTCTCCCTTTTATTTTAAAATGTGTTCTGAGCATAGTTTGCCATCGTACAACTGCGTCATTAAATATTAAATAGGGTAGGTGACAATGGACACCCCTATCTTAGTCCTAAATTAATCTCTACTAGGTTATCTTTTTCTATGGATTTCTGCAATTTAAATGTTGTATTTTTATACACACTTTGTACTGTTCCTACTAAATATTGAGGAAATCCATTTTAATCATTATTTCCAATAGTAGATTTCTTTTTACTTTATCAAAAGCTTTTACATAGTCTATAAAAGCTATTAAGGTTGGTAGATTATATTCTCGTCGTTTCTCCATAATCTGTGTTATTGTGAAAATACAATAATTGCAGGAACGCCCTTTTCACTCCAAATATATTTCTCAGGATCTTCTTCTCCCGCTGTAATAACCATTGTTCTTCTCTGATTAACAACACCCAGCTTTCTGAACCATACATTACTATTGGTCTCAGTACTGTTGTATATATTTTAATTTTAGTATTCCTACTGACGTTCCTTGATTTAAACATATTCTGCAAGACATAGAAACATCTGCTACCACTTGCTATTCTTTCTTGAATTTCCACTGATGTTTTATTATCTACTGTTACTATAGATCCCAGCTATTTAAATTTTCCAGTCTTTGATATTCTTTCTCATGAAATTTAACTGTAGGTTCTCTTCTGCTTGCATCCCCACCACCTCCCATCTTCATATATTTGGTTTTACTAATGTTCACTACCAATTCTAGATTGTTTATACTTAATGTTACGAAAATGTTCTTTCGCTCTGGTTTCCATCTTACATTTCTTCCTGCCAATGTAAATCCTATCACAATCTAAACAATCAAATTCATAAATACCAATTTTTTTATTATTAGGAATTTCATTGTTTTAGAGAAATGTAAAATGTAGCAGATTATTTTTGGTCATTTAACTATAGTTTAAATCTTAAGGTTAAATTATTAAAACAATTTTATATCCCAATAGGACATTGTTTGGGAAAAGATCATCGCTTAATGAATTTTGAAATACCAGCAGTTGATACTGTTAAGCTCGTTTCTTTTTCAGATTTTGGCAATACTGAAAAGAACATTATAACATAGTAACTTCCTTAACGACAAATTTGTTTTCTCCTGTGGTTTTCTTTGACTGACGACGCAACAAGAGTTCGTGAAATGGATTTCAACTTCAACTAATCCAACTAATAAGAAAAATCGACATCATTTTTCTTAAGATAAGTGAAATTTTATGTTACAAATAGTTATATTTGTAAAATACTTATTGGTTCACTGTAACTAGCTTCATTTTCTACGTAAATGATACAGAAATTTTACAAAATTGTTTTTTATTTTTAAATATTTGCCAGAAAATCCTCAGATTTCGCGATATAACAGAGACCATAGGTGCGTCGACGGGAATGTTAATACAATTCATGTCTAATACGTTAGAGATGAAAAAGTTATTGGGTCGAACGTGCCACGTTTGCTCAAATTGAACAGGTACGAAGCTGTGTTTGGAGCTACTTAAGGGGAGACTCATGCAAATATTTAGAGTCTCAGATAAATAGCCATAACATCCAAAGTTTTCAAGTTAGAGAATTGAGACTTAGTATACTCATTTAAGATAATATAGTTAATATTCACAATTTTTTTCATAATTTTCCATTATTTATAAATAACGCTACATATTTTTCTATATACAGATATATTTACAAACTTAAGCCCATTTTTTTCAAAATTCACATATGCTATCTTTCTGAAATTTGGTATGTTATTTCAAAACACACTAAAAATTAATTTGTTGGATTTAGATTTCTTATTGAAGCTGTATAGAATTAAAAACTGTTAATCATTTCCATTCTTTAAAAATTAAAATAATTTCATATATTTGGTATCATCACATTTCATCTGGAGCTTAATCTTAAATTCTAGAACCAACAAAATGTCCATTGTGGCATAAGAAAGCTGTGTGCTAAATTGCATCACTGTAGATGAAGTAGTTTGAGAGAAAAATGGGTTGAAGTTGTAGAAAATGCAAGTTATGGGGAAAGGCAATTAAAAATACAATAAGTACTATTCAGTTTGCCTTTTAATTTTATGCCAGAACTTCCCATATCCATAGTCTATACCCTCATTCTGGTCTTCTTCAGCACTTCTTTTTAAATTCCTCATCTGTTTTGCTTCTTTCTGCATTAATTTCATAGCTGTTTCTGCACCAGCGATGCGAGTGTTGTCGATGCTCTGCAAAATGGTTTCCATAAGCACACCAGGTTGATACCCTAACTGATTCATAACTTTCTTTCTGCCAACATTCCCATCATTAAACACTATTGCAGCATCAAATGTAGCAATTTTCACCACTATAGAAGACACAAATGATGTTTCGGGACACCTTTTCTATATCAAACTGTTGAGGCTTTCATTTGGGTTTTGTGTCTCTCCATAGAGACATTTTTAGCAAGTCTGGGTGTGCTAAGAATTGGTAGGTGGGCTTTATAGATTCCAAGACAGCTGATGGAAGACTATGTGTTGCTACTATGCTACTATCCAACACTAGGGCATTTAATTGTTTAAAGGTACATACAAACCACGTACAGTCATAGTATTTTGGTGTTTGATAGCTGACACTACATACTATTTTACAAAACAATAAAAAATTAGATGTTTTGAACATGTTCTTGTACGTCCCCCCTTGAGTGAAATGCAAAGGAAATTTTTTTGTCAAGTGGTCACCATTGATGTGATCTGGAGCCGCTATAATATTGCAGAAATCAAGCAGCAACAAAAACATGGGTTGCTTTAGTGAATCTGCTCCAAAGAATGCAAAGAGAGTTCCATAGGTTGGAAAAGTTAAGCGACGATTTTTTGAAAGGTTGTGTGTCATGATCAAAGACTTCTTGGAGAAGGAGTAATACTTGCTGGAAAATACTGAAGTTGAATAAGACATGGTTTAAATTAGGAATAAATCTGTTGTACACAACAACGCATCATCGTATTCATCGAAAGTTGCCGCCAAACTGTATGCATTGTAAACTCCCCTTATTACTTACTGTTTCCAGATATGAAACAATGGCTGACGGAAACGAAATTTAGTTTAGATCACGTCTACACAGAAGTACTTGTCGTAAAGCTTGAGAATTTCTATTTTTTGAGGACTACAAAGAAGTGGAAACATTGAAATTAATATTTATCCCTATAGATGCTCTTTGCGCTGAACTATCACCATTTTCTCGTGTTTCCAATAAATTCTCTCATCAAATTTAATTTTCGAGTAAGCTTTCACCATTATACAAGCAATAGAGACATCACACCCCAACTGTGAACTGTAATTTTTCAGTGATTTTAATTTCCTTTATAGTTAATTCGCTAATAGGCTTTAAAAATTAGTTTGTGTCCTGTGTTGGCCATGGCATTAACTTTCAACTTTTCAACTTCGCGGATATATAAAGCTGGTATGAAGGCATACAAACACAATGCTATTTAGAGTAACACTTTGGCATTCATCTGTTCGGAATGCTCTTAAAGTGTCACTTTGTTTACTTGAATTATTCTTTCTTTCTGTCCCGTAACTTTGAACTGATGTGAAGTTTTAAAATATTAATACGGCATTTGTTTTCTGAGTACTCGTTGATGTTAAATGACTGTGCTTTGAGGACACTGGGAGGTTATTTTTACCCAGACAAGGCAAATTTTTACCAGTATTAAAATTTGAATATATAGAAAACTAAACATCATCAGAAATTGAAATTCGGTATGATTATTTTACAAGGATGTGTGAATTTAACTAATGTATAATATTTAAATTACGTTCACATAGGTCCATGGAAAAGAGGCATAAATCACACCGTGTGTCCTAAAAAAGAATATTGCACCCTATATTTCAGGTGCACTTTACTTGTAGAAATTTAAAGCTACATGCACCAAGTTTTATCCCAAATAACCCAAGATACAGTTTTATAAAAATATAAAAATAATTTTTATATTATGCACGTGAAAAATTAATTATTATGGAGTAAAAAAAAGATAATATTTTGAAGGTCTGAATATTTGTTTTCATCCATTTTATAAATCATATGAATATAAATGTTAGCCGAATGTGTTTAAGGAACATTTACAAATAACCACTACAAATTTTGTGTCAATATCGTTAATAGTTTTTGAGAAACATGCACCTAAAGTATGAAAAATCATGGTTTTGGGAAATCACGATCAAAGATTAAGCACCAGTCTCAGGAAATGGGCGTATCGTTACGCCGCCATGTTTAAATTGACGAATTAAAGGCCTTTAATACCAGCTGACAACATATGTTATATATAACATTTTAAAGCTGAAGAATTATATATTTTTAACATTAAAAACAAAACAAAAAATTAATTTTTGAAACCTATCCATCCCCAGTGCCATTAATGTATTACGAGAGTCAGCTAATATGTCTCGGACCTAAAAATGATTAAACAAATTACTGCATTTCTCAACATAATTTGCAGAAAAGGATAATACATATGTCATACATGTGTTGTAATTTATTTAAAACATCTCTGTAGAGCAATTTATCATGGTTCTCAAAATAACTGTATACGCCTTCAGTGACCTCCTTTATGCTGTGAAATGTTTTGAGGTGTAATAGTTAATGGTGGCGTAAGATAAGGTTGTCCTTTATCAACCGCAGTTTTTAATTTGTATGTTGACGAAATAGTAAGGATTTGGTCGAAGAAAGTCAATGGAGGCATTAATGTATCAGGAGCTAAATTGAAAACTATGTTGTATGCAGATGATCAAATAATAATGGCCACAAATGAAGATGACCTGCAGAAAATGCTGTATAGTCTAGATAAAATTGCTACAGAATATGGAATGAAAATATCAGCAAATAAATCCAAAACCATGGCATTTAAAGGAATTAATCCAGTAAGATGAAAAATAGTGTTAGATGACATAATAATTGAGCAGAAATCACACTTTAAGTATTTAGGATGTAATGTCTCGTACCAAGGGGAAGCTGATATAATAGAGAAAATAAATAAATTTAACTATATAACAGGCATAATAAAAAGAACATTAAAAAATAGAGCAAGAAAGGACTGTATAACAAAACTATACAAAACAATGGCAATAACAACTCTGATCTATGGATCAGAAACCTGGACACTAACAAAAAGAAATAGTACGAGAATACAGTCATCAGAAATGAAATTCATAAGAGCAATAGCTGGATATACCAAAATTGACAAAAGAACGTAGTCAGGATATTAGGACAGAATTAAAAGTAGAAGAAATAAACCATACTATCGAAATAAATAGAAATCAATGGAAAGAACATGTTCAGAGGATGAATAATAACAGAATACCAAAAATAGCCTTAAACTATAAACCTATAGGAAGAAGAAACCAGGGAAGACCGAAGAAAAGATGGGCAGACCAATTTGGAGTCGGAACGGGCTAAACAATCCAAAGCCGTGAGGTAGAAGAAGAAGATGTTTTGAGGTTCAGGAAAAGGTGGTAGGCCGCCTCAGTAGCGCGGTGGTAGCATGTATGCCTCACGTTCAAGAGGTCCCGAGTTCGAATCTCGGTCAGAGTGAATTACCTGGATAAGTTTTTTCCGGGGTTTTCCCTTATCCTGAAAGACGATGGCGGGTAACTCTAAGCTCCATGGACCACGGGCTCATTTGAGCATCATTTCACCCATTCCATTCATCGTCCGATATGACTTAACGTTGGAGGACGTAAATTACAGAAAAAAAAAAGAGAACAGGTGCTAGTCACTTCGTGCCAGATCTGGCAAATAGGTGGATGTTCAAGCAATTCGAAATTTAATTCATATATTTTTCCCATTGCAATGACCGAACGATGGGTCGGAACATTGTCATGAAGAAACAAGATTTTTTTTCTTTTTCAAATGACTGTCATGAGTGCAAGGTGGCCATGGAAGCTGAATGGGTAACAGCGATTGGACGGAAAATAGGAGATCGATGGTTCAAATCCCGGCCGTGCCATTGAATCTTCTAGTTCGACTCTATCTAAAAACTTAGTCTATAATCGGCTAGTGTGAAAGAACGATTAATTCCCATTAATTCTGCTGTAGCTGTCTACATGACGATGCATTCAGCCTATTCTGTAAAACTTCCGACAAACCTATTCCAATTACAGAATTGTTTAAAAAAACCACAATGATACCACATATAGTTTGCTTTTTTCACCCTTTAAATAAGCACTACTCCTCGATTTTACTAACTTTTCTGAAAATTTACAACGTTCCTCTAATTAAAATCATTTCTGACTTCCTAGCTCTATTCTCCAAAAACAGGCATTTTACGTTCAAACACATATAAACATTTGACTAACACCGCAGCTCCCAGTATTATGTAGTAGCTATCATTTTTATTTCTAAAATATTTACTTTCCTTAACATGCAGAATGTGAAAGTTTTTATTTACAACAAATTTAGAACATCTGGTAACAACGTGATATCCAAAATAGACAAATAATGTATAAGAATGCAAGGAATGGAAACTCAGACGTACAAGTAGTTATGCAATAATGCATAAAAATTGAATAGAATTTTAAACACATTTTCTTAATTCACTTTTAAACTGCACTTAGAAGTTTTAATTGCATATTTATTAAATCTGAAAGAAGTACACCTTGCGCTGAAAAGGATAGGTAACTTTTAAATTTGTGTCTCATTTGTAGCTGAAAATGCAAAGGTTGCAACTTAATTCTCCCATTTATTTTCAGAATCGGAATAAAACTTCATGGTATGTTCGTATAATCTTGTCTACCCATTGTTGAAAAATCATTATCAAAATGGAAATTAATTATTCTTTCACACTGGCCGTGTGTCGGCTAAATTGTGGAAACATAGTCAGATTTAAAAATTCAATGCCATAACCGGGATTTGAACCACGGATCTTCTGGTTTCCGTCCAGCCGCTCTACCATTGAGCTACTATGGCCAACTTGCCGACATGGCATTAAATTCTCCAACTGACTCGTATTTTTCCCGGTAAACCACTTAGGAGTTCTCATAAACACATGAGACAACTACCTTAATGGCGACTTACAACGTGTAAGTACTTTAAGGCCCGGGCTTTATAGTTAACCACTATTAGGTGAATTAATGGTACGTTGGTCATAGTAGCTCAATGGTAGAGCGGCTGGACGGAAACCAGAAGATCCGTATTTCAAATGCCGGCTATGGCATTGAATTTTTCAATCTGACCCTATGTTTTGACATGATCAAAAACTCATTTTTATATAGGCTTTACTTTAATAAACCAACAGGAGGAAAAACAGGAATAAAAGAAATAACGTTGAAGCCTCGATCACCAAAGCTAGGAAAGGGAAACCTGTAATACAGCAAGCGTCAGTTAAGCCTACTGCTACAGTCTACATCCCGTTTACGGGCAATCTATCCGTCAGAATCAACAGAATTCTCGCCAAAAACAACATCAGGACCATCCACAAGCCATCTCCGAAGATTAAACATCTGTTGAGACCAGTGAAAGACAAACTGGACTTCCCAGTTCTGGGAGTGTACCGCATTCCCTGTGAATGTAAGACACCGTATATAGGAAAAACCGGAAGGAGCATCGCTACTAGAATAATCGAACATGAACGGAGCATTCGTTTAATGCAACCTGAGAAGTCTGGGCTGGCAGAGCATTGTTTTGATAACGACCATAGAGCCAATTTTCGGGAGACGACCATCTTGGCAAAATGCAACAGTTACTGGGAGCGGAGAATTAAGGAGGCTTTGGCGATTTCCTCTGAAAGGAGCACGCTTAATCGCGATGCTGGATTTCAGTTCAGCTCCTCTTTGAAACCGGCCTTAAAATGGAAATCCGTTGAATTAAGAAGCAAAGATCAATACAGCTTAATAATTCAAGTTAAGTAGTTAGGTTTCTTTAACACAATTTTCTATACTCACGCCATCTCCTGATCTGGAATTTAATTTACTGAAAACAGTCTTTTGTTAAGTAATGCGGATTTTGGTATTGCTTTTTCCTTGTTTATAGTTGTGTTATATCCATTATATCATTTTATAAATATCCTGATGGTGGGAGAGATGCACACTCCTGAAACGTTGATATCTAATCATCTTTTCACCTAGCTGGCTGACCGAGAAGAAAGTGAGTGAAAAGAAATAACGATTTCTAATTTTAGAAAGCGATTGAAAAAATTAAAAAGACTAATAAGAATAAGAACTGAAGCTGAATAAGACCTGTTCAAGTATTTCTGGGGAAGCAAGCCAGATGAAATGAAGTTTAGAAATCAGCGTTACGGGAGTGTACATCTCTTCCATCAGGATGTTTTAATAAATGTTATAACCACAAATGAATCACTGCATGTAACACAAATATAAACAAAGACAAAACACTATCAAAATTCGCATTACTGAACAAAAGACTGTTTTCGGTAAAATAAATGCCAGGTCAGGAGATGGCGTGAGTATAGGAGGCTTATTGGTTCAAAGAAACGTAACTACGTTTACATACTTTGACCTACACACGGCCAGTGTGAAAGAAAAATTAATTTCCATTAATTGACCTAATAATGGTTAACTATAAAGCCCGGACCTTAAATTACTTACATGTTGTAAGTCAACATTAAGGTAGTTGTCTCATATGTTTATGAGCACTTCTAAGTGGTTTACCGGGAAAAATACGAGTCAGTTGGAGAATTTAATGTCATATCGGCACGTTGGCCATATTAGCTCAATGGTTAGAGCGGCTGGACGGAGACCAGAAGATCCGTGGTTCAAATCCCGGCTATGGCATTGAATTTTTCAGTCTGACTCTACGTTTCCACAATTTAGCCTACACACGGCCAGTGTGAAAGAACAATTAATTTCCATTAATTGTACCTAGTAGTGGTGCGAACTATAAAGCCCGGGCCTTAAAGTACTTACAGCATAGTAAGTCGCAATTAAGGTAGTTGTCTCATGTGTTTATGAGAACTCCTAAGTGGTTTATCGGGAAAAATACGAGTCAGTTGGAGAATTTAATGTGATATCGGCATGTTGGCTGTAGTAGCACAATGGTTAGAGCGGCTGGACGGAGACCAGAAGATCCGTGGTTCAAATCCCGGCTATGACATTGAATTTTTCAGTCTGACTCTACGTTTTCCACAAGTATTTAAGAAATATTTTAAAAGTGGTTAACTACAACAAAATGAATTTGACATAAAAAGGTGCGTTTTAAATAGATGTACATTTACGAGTAATTTATAGTAAAATTTTGTCTCTAAAGGTTACCAGTTATGCAGAAGTTGTTCAGAATGTAGAGTGCATGACAGATAAGTTAAGATACATGTACATTTATTATGTATGAAAATTACTTAAACACTTAGTCATTTAATCCAAATTGTTTTAAAAACTGTTCACCTAAAGGATGCTTTAGGATCTGGGAGTTACTTTTAAACTTTTCGTGTTACATTCATAGAAGATGCTGTTTGTAATTAAAAACCAAGTTTGGATTGTAATGTTTGTAGGCATACAAAAAGTTGCATAAGGAACCTTATTTTAAAATGCATTTTGTTTTAGATTCAATGAGTCGCAGGGCTTGCTTTCAGATGAAGTCTCGATGTGCAATTATTTTATCGTAGTGGTCAAAGAAACTTATTTCACATTTTCCTTAAAATTACGTGAATAATTATTAAATTATAATTTTTTCTTTAATGTGTTAAAGGCATACTACACTCTTATAATTGTAACCATACTTCTATCTTCATTAGTATATCAAATCTAGAAAACTAACTATTTGTGCAGCTACACCTACATGTTTGCTTTGAAAGGCTAACTGAATTAAGAAAACAAGCGCGCAGTGCAACTAAAAATCCGCAAATCATGATATGCAGGTATACTGCTACAGGTGCACTGCCATAATTGCTAGTTATCCGATTATAATGTATGGTGCATATGCTGACAGAACGAAAATATATGCGTCAAATGAATAAATGCGCATTGTTGCACTCAAAATGGGGTTTAGCATTCGTGTGCACATACTGTCATTTAAATATTGTCGTCGTTAATGGTTAATTCTGGAATAATTAAGTAAGATGGAAAAAAGAGTATAATTTACTGCATTAACCATACTGATTACAGAAAGAAAATCTAATTGTTACATTAATAATAAAGAATTCTTAAAAACTTCGTAATAAAAATTTGTAAAAATTATTGTATTATGTTTTTGGGTAGATTGATAAAAGGAGAACATAGTTACATGTTTTAAGAACTAGTTGCCCTGTGATGACTTTGAAATTCTCTTCTCTTTCCTTGACGAGATATAAATATGACTTCATAATTTATAAATTATTGAAAATGTCAAAGAAATGCCAAGTAATATCTCGAAAAAAAAAGGTAAAATAAAACATTGATGTAAATTGTGTAGTAATTTTGTAACAGTTTAACAAAAACTTACGTAGAGGTTACCAAAATGAAGAGGAGACTGCTAGCAGAAAATTAAAGTCATCCATTTCATTTATTATAAAAAATATTGCTCATTAGGTTTAAAAAAGGCTTTGGCAATACCAGTGCTTTCTAAAAAGTCTCCATACGAAGTGTGTTTCGTTGGCGGAATTTCTTGAAGTTCCTTGGAGGACTAGCTACTTTGATATTTCACTTTTGAATTATACATTTTGAATTATACATTTTATAGATAGACGCAGATACATGCAGAGAATTCCATCAATTTAAAGTCATAGCGTGTATTTATGCAAAATAGTTTGAAACCTTTGGATGTAGTAGAGTCGATATGTACCTATTGGGTATAAGTAGGTAGTAGCGAAAGCAATAATAAGTAAATTGTATTTACTTGACTATTTAGCAGAGGAAATGCCAGAAATTGAAGTTAACCTGAAATTTGAGCTGTCCTTGTATTTGTAAACTTCTATAAAATATAAATAACTACAGAAATACCTCAGTGATGATGTACTTAGTATGTTGAGGTATGAAGCATTAGTGGAATCCAAAGTGCTGTATGCACTGGTGATCTGGGGGTAGGGGGCGCAGAGTTAAATAAGACGTTGGACCAAAACTACAGAAGGCTTTGTAAAGTGCTACTAGACTTACCAAGATCAGTAACTAGGGAAGTAGCTTTAGTAGAATTAGGAGAGATAAGAAGAAATGGAAAAAGTAATGGAAAGTATAATAAAACTTTGGTATAGGTGCTCAGCCAAAAGAAGAAGGAGAAATTACAAAATTATGCATAAGACAGCAAAAAAGATAGAAGAACTCAAATAGTTGTTGGGCAGAGATAGGAGGAATTATGGGAAATATATAAGTAGGAGATATCTCGAGATTAGAGGAAAGGAATGCAAGGGATGTGGGTAAATTAATAAAACGCAGAATAGAAGATACAGAATGACAGGAAGTATGGGGAGGTCTATAAAATAAGAAATCATTACAACGTTACAAGCAAATAAAAAGAAACTGGGGATCAGAAGCATATGTAGATTACTACAATAGGCAAGAGAGAGAAGGGCTAGCTTGGATGGACAGAAATAATATTCCTAAAGAGGATAACAGGTAGGGAAAAGGGAACTTAAGAATTGTGTGGGGGGAAAGAAAGCATAAAACACTATGCAAAAGAATACGAGGAGGCTGCAATATGGAGTTAAGGGGTTTGGGAGGAAAAATGTGATTAAGTAGAGAAGAGGATAGTAGCTAAAAATTTTAACAGGAAAGGAGGAAAAGAAGATAAGGAGTATTGGTGAGTCCTGGAAGAAGGTGAAAGAAAAATTGACAAGAAATGTAAAGAATATAAGAAAAGAAGATGGAAGGGGGAGGGGAGGAAAAGGGCTAATTAAGTTACAAGGAGGCATGGAGGTGGAGCTACCTGGCAGAGCAGAAGACCAGGGTGTCATGTAAGCCAATTTAGCAACAAGGTAAAGATAAATAAATGTAGCCTAAATTTGCGAATTGTAAAATAGCACAGTAAATAATTCATTCATTCATTAATATATATAATGTTTAACTTTCTCCAAGAATTTATTACATCATTCAATATTTAGTTTCCGCGCCAAATTCTTTTCTAAATATTAATTTCTGTATTCAGTTGTAAATAGCTTTAGTAATTTCATCACTCCAGTGTCAGAATGTATAACGAATAAGCAGAAGAGATTTGTAGAAATATAGATCACCAATATTTTATTAAGGAGACTTAATTATGATTGACAAACTTGAAACTCTTAGAAAAACAAAGCACAGAAAAGCAATAGAACAAAATGGACTAAATTAAGACCTCCTCATATTACGATTAATGTAAAAATCCCAAAGGAATGGACAATATCACAATTGATTTACAATTTTAATTAGCAAATTGACAGAAGACCAGAATGGTTTTAGAAAAGGCACAATACTTTTATTATAAAAAAATATTGAAAGACATCGCAAATGTAATAAAGAAGCACATATAACGTTTAGTGGTTTCGAAAAAGCTTCCATCGAGTAGATAGTAAAATTATGGAAGAAAAAGGATACTTACAACTGATAAAAATTATACAAAATCGTTATTAAGGAACAAAATGACTGAAGAACTTGTGTTAAGGAATGTGTTAGAGTTGAGTGAACTTTAACACGCCATCTGTTGAATATCTACATCTAGTGAAGAAATGGAAACAATTGGTGAGTCCTGATGAGTCTAGAATTATTCCTCATCCCGTTAGAGTGTAGGAGAATGAAGCTAGGATCCCACTGGGATCGGGTGCTGTTATACCGCGTATTTTCTGAAGTATAAAAGCTTTGATAGCATTTCAGTTTGCTCTAAGAACCTTGGGCAGCCTAGAGAGTGAAATTCATTCACAAGAACTACACGAAATCGATTTCTGATCGTCTGTAAGAGCGATGATAGTTGCCAGAACTAGCATGTGCTGCCCTATTACTCCTATTCATAGCAGAAGGCGTAGTAATACCTATAAGATGATAGTGCCGGCCAATAAAACGAATTCATGACCTTAAGAAGTGCTTTAGAGGCGTTAAGATGTGCAACTCGGCCACGGAAACCGTGTTGATTTTGTTTTGTGCTTTATTCAAGCTGGAAAACAGTCACTTTTAACATTGCGTGGTATTGTAGGGCACTCAAAAACTCGTATTTCATGGAAAATACCTCATTAATTGAAAAATAAAGCATTTTTTGATTGCCTGATGTGTAATTCAACACCGAAAGCTCGATAATTACCACACTTAAGGTCAATATCACGAAAGATGTAAATCATTTGCTACCGCGAGGTCTGCTTTGTTCAAATTTGTAATTACCTTTGTAAGTTAAGAAAAAAATTCTGCTTAGTTTGTCGTTTTCCTAAGTTGTGCTCTTTTGTTTCAAATGAACCTCCGTAATAGGTGAATAACGTTTGTACTTCCACTAACATTTGAACGTGTACGAGCAAGTTTCACTTTTTCCATCTCGTATCAAAATAAAGAAGAGTGATGTGATTTCACCATAAAAATATAAATGTTTTGAGATCCCCTGCTAAACCATAAGAGATAGACAAACTCTTGTACAAATTATGAAAAAATGTCCTATTTTAGAGCTAACCGTTTCTACACATTACTCAGTCAGGGAGTTTTCTTTCTGTTTTGTTTTTTGTTCATTTATTTTACCCTAGATATGCAAAGACAATGGGATTTCAAATCCATCAACTGGCGACCAGCTCTTAAAACATCTGACAAAATATACTGTCTTCACTATTTCATTATATATAATACTATTTTTGTACCAAATCAATACACTTTATTGCTGCTCCGATGGATAACTAATAAAGATAATAAAATACGAATGAATTATATAAAATGTGAGCCAAGTATTGTGCAAACTTTAGAAATTAAAATAATATAATTTTTTAAAATTATATTTCAGTAACTGATACATTGAGAAAGGCCAATCGTTCATGGAATAAAATGGTTACTCTCAAACAACAATTTCTTTTACTAGATATTTATGTATGGTAAAACAATTTGAAATGCTGACTTAACTCGTGGGAAGTTCAGAGTGAAATAGAGTTGTATTTCTAAAATTTTATGCCCAAGTGACGTACAGTTAACTAAATTGTGTATCAAGAATACAATCTTTGATAATTTCCGATAGAACTTCGAAAGCCAGTTTTAAAAATTCTATGGAAATTTATGAGCTGTAAACTTACCTAACGTTCCCGGAAAGCAAATAAACCTTTTATCACTGATTTTAGATACAATGCAGATCACTGCATTCTGTGCATGCTGCAATGCCAGTGGTTTGAATCCATTATAGTATCAGTTTACAGTGGCAGCATGATCTTATCGTCACCAGCTGTTTGTTTTAGTATTTAAATGTATCAATGTGCTTCAAAGGTTTTTAAAAACCCTTTCAACATTTTAATACTGTTTTCTGGAAATACTGTGGAACATTTCTAAGAACTTGCTACTGATGTTAAGAAGGTATGTCACATACTTATCTGAATATACTTAAAGTTTATTCAATTCAAAAAATTCAAGAATTATGAACACATTTTTATTTTCGTTCAAAAAAAATACAAACAAAAATATTTGTATGGACATCAATGGTAACACGTGTAACCAGGTTCAAAGCTGTGCTGGGTGAACGAATGTGGACTTTTGACATGGATTGTACTCCTTTTAGAGGCATAGTGACCCCAGGGCGGTGATGTGAACTGAAAGCGTTTGTATTCTGAAAAATTCCAGCGAATGTATCGGAAATCGAACCCGTGTTGTTTGAGAACCGTAACGAATAGCCGGGGCAGTCAGTGTGTTTTACTCTCTGTTCCTGGATTGCTAAGTACTCGGCTTTTATTGCCAATTCGCTTTTCGCTCAGAAATTGTCTTTTTGTGTGAACATGGGAAAACCATCTTCTGTACTATAATGACAATTTTGTACAGGAGCATTCGAACTGAATGTATTGCAAAGCTGTATTAGGCATTCAAATGTGGCAGAACCACTTGTAGATTTTGACATAACTCCAGGGATATTTGTAATAAACGAAGCTAAAAAATTGCAATTCTTAGCTCTTCACTGACAGCCTATAGGATAAAAGACTAAGATTTCTTCTTCTTCTTCTTCTTCTTCTTCTTCTTCTTCTTCTTCTTCTTGTTCTTCTCCACTTCATGGCATAGGCAATCAAGTGCCTGTTCCGCCTTCGAAGCCCTCCAGCCATCGTTTCCTGGGTCTGACCACCGATCTCCTACCTTTAGGATGATACTGTAATATTTGTTTTGTAAGTCTATTATCTGGCATTCTTTCAACATGTTCCTTCCATTTTTGTTTGAGATCTTTTAACCTATCATTCATACTAAAAATGTCCAGCTCTTCTCTTATATTTTCATTCCTTATTAAGTCCCTCTTCGTGCATTCTTTCACACTTCTCAAGAATTTCATTTCTGAAGCCTGTATTTTACTCTGTTGCTTTTTAGTTAACGTCCAAGTCTCACTTCCGTATGTCAGTATAGGTACAGCCATAACTTTGTAGAACTTTAATTTTGTTTCTTTACGTATTTTGTTTCTAAATGTTCTATTTATTGTTCCACACACTCTTTGAAATTTGCATATTTTATTGTAGACATCATATTCCTTGTCATAACTAACATCAGTTCCCAAGTAGTTAAAATGGCTTACCTGTTCAGCGCAACGATTATTTATAACTATTTTTGTTCTAATTGGCTCTTTCCCAATGAACGCCATTACCTTTGGTTTTATAAAAGAAATTGTCATATTATATTGCTTACAAAGTTCACTAAGTTTAAAAATAGAGTTTTGCAGGGCAGACTCGCTATTTTGTATAATAACTAAGTCATCAGCAAACAATAAAGTATTTAAAAAGTTTTTATTTGAAATTTTAAAACCTACATTCAGTAGCTGCTTCCATTTGCACACTAGGTCGTCAATATAAATACTAAAAAGTGTAGGTGATAAAGTACACCCTTGTCTGACACCCTGATTAGTAAGATTTTTTTTTAGAAATTTTACCATTGTTCCTCACATTTATTTTTGTTTGGAAGTAGAAGCATTGTATCACTTTTACTAATTGTTGTGGGTATCCTCGTTCTTCCAATATTTCCCACATTTTGCAACGGTTTACCATATCGAAGGCTTTTTCAAAGTCAACAAACGCCATATGCGTTTCTTTATTAAACTTCCTAAGTTTTTCAATTAATAAGTCTAAGATTTCACTCGCATAATTTTCTGTACTCACGCTTTAAAAAATATTAAACCCGAATGTGGTTTTTAGCAGCTACTTAAGTTTGGTATTCAATAAAATTAACCCTCAGTTAGGCGCATGCCTTGGCAGAACACCGTTGGTGCGTGGGGTCAGGAGGACTGCGCTATATTAATGTGCTTATATGCCTGAATTTTTTTCTCTGTTTTTCAATTGTCTTTTCCTCCCCAGTTTCTGGTTTTATTTAGGTTAAATATACGAGGGCTGTTCAATAAAGAATGATCATATTTTTTTACGGTGATAATTCAAACTTATTATATTCTGTTAGCTTAATGTGAAACAAACACGCCGTAGTAGTTTCATTATTGGTACTCCTGGTTCCCGCCTGTGAGAACCAGGCAAGTTCAGACATGTTCATTATCACCTACCACTGCAATGAAGCTAACACGCGAGGAACAATATGCGGCACTGAGGCCTATACAATGTTACAGGAGGCCTATGGAGAGTCTGTTCTTCTACGGCACAACTCGAAGTGGTTTAAAATGTTAAAAGAGGGGAGACAATCAATTTCAAAGGAAGGTGGACCCGGTGCTCCAGTTACTGCTTTTACGGAAGAAAACATCAACACTGCTGCTGCCATTGTGAGAGAGGATCGACGAATTACCTTAGGATCACTTTCTGTAATACTATCGTGAATCCATTATTACGACTGGCGTGCATAGGTCGTTGCTTCTGCTGGGAAAGTAATGGTCATCTCATTCTTTTATATTTATGCAATGGTTTATCAACATGTACCTGCACACACATCAGTAACTGGATAATATTACAGGGATGTCCTGAAAACATTGCAAGTCCATATCAGGCACAAAAGACCACATTTCCGTGAAGCAGGCTGGATGGTGTACCAGAAAATGCGCTGCTGCATATTGCTAATGCTGTTGCTGAATATCTTGCAAAAAGCTACGTGAGGGGCATTCCTCACCCTCCCTATAGTTCGGATTTAGCCCCATGTGACTTTTTTCTATTCACTAACTTGAAGAAACGCCTTCGTGGGAGGCATTGTCCATCATCAAAAGCAGTTGTGAAGACTGCGGAGGCAATTTTGAGGGATATCTCAAAAAATGGTTCCAGAATGTCTTTGAAGACTGGCAGAAGCGCTGGAACAAGAGCATCGCATTCAGGGGAGACTATTTTGAGAAGGACCATTAAAATTATGAGGATGAGTAAAGGTACGTTGTCAAAAAAAAAAAAAAAAAAAAAAAAAAAATTGTGATCCCTCTTACATCAGCTAAAATGTAATACGATAGAGTGTATATTATAATTTGCATTACAATATATGGAAAGAAAATAACATATTTTAAAATACATCTTGTCTTTGAAAATGCTCAGTTACTCTAAGTCATCAACTGTTTGTTCTCTGTTTCCCCTGGCTAAGCAGTTATCGCAAATAGCTTTGGATTTTTTTTTTTCCGAACAGAAAGGAAGTTGCATTTCCCACATGCATATTTAGTTTTGTTGTTAATTTGTCTGTACTGCAGGGTTCACATCGTTTCCCTTTCAGTGATTCTGGTGTATTCGGCAACTCTTTTGCTGTTGGTTGTTCAGGTTTATATTTCTTTAGGTGCTCTTTCAGATCATTGGGTAGGTTTGATGCTATTGCTCTTCTGCCTTGTGGAATATTTGTTTTGGTTTAAAAAAAGAAAACCTGGAATAAACAGCTGCAATATTCAATATATAGTAAACGATTGCCATTCGCCACTTTCATTTATTTCTGGCTACATTGTACAAAGTACAATTCATTTGTTACATCAACTCCAAATTTAATATCGTTGTAATGCATGATTATTTCAGGATTTTTCTCCACGTCTTCTGACAGTTGGCCCGATGAAACATGTACACTTAATATCCAAACTACTGTTTGTGAATATAATGATCTTGTCTCCACTTTATTTTCAGAATCAGAATTATCTGATTCATACAAACTGTCATCCAACGGTAAGGCATCGTCATCGCAAAGTAGACGATGTACTTCCTCCAAATACTTGGGATTGTGTAGATCATTGCTTTTACTGATACTCATGACGAAGAACTAATAGCTCCTTCCACTGGCAATGCAGCATTCCACAACTTACTAACGAAGAAAAGCATGTCGGGCTGGCCCCGTAGCTCAGTCGGTAGAGCACCTGCCTGCCGTGCTAGGGGTCCCGGTTTCGATTCCCGGCGGTGGGGGTGGGGATTTTTCTCCGACCAAGATAATTCCCCATCTTCCCCAGAGTCTGGAAGTATGAATGAGAGTATGAATGTGTGCGTGATCTAATGATTAAAACCCAAAGATAAAGAGTTAACACCTTTGGTATGTTCCAAAGGAGAACGGCCGCCGATATGACCATAGTAGTTAAAGGCGGGGTATAAATGACCTAGACCTGTACGACACGTAACTGCTGATTCCTCAGTCTTGTAGCTACAATAATAAAGAGGTCGCCACAGCAAATACTCGAGTAAGGTGTAAGGTTAGATGTCCTAGTCAGGCAATTACGTAGGTGCGTTCGTTCGGAAACTACAGCATTTATATAAAGCTAGGGGCCTCCCAGGCCCCAAGCGAATAACTGAGGGTTAAAGAAGTTGTCTAAGATAAATGATAGGAAGGATGTGAATTAAAGAAATATATATTTCCTGATAAACACAGGTCCCGCCTTTATTACTGCCCCATTAAATGTCCTACATATTTATTACCAACACTTAAACTACCAATTTTGCTTTGTGTTTAGTAAATCCTGAGAAAGCTTTCCGTTTTGTAATTCTCTAAATACGAGGGTGGGTCAAAAAGTAATGCCTCCTACTTTATCCCCTTAAAGAGTAAGTTATGTGAAAACTTCGAACTTGGCACAACTCCTCAAACCTTCTTCTCTAATCCCCTGCAGTAGTAACTTTCTAAGTCAACAGGTGGCAGCACTGCATCCTCTTGCAAAATGGCTGACTTTGACATTCGTACTAGACAGCGTTCTGTGATTGAATTTTTGACTGCGGAAGGTGCAACACCAATTTGCATTCACGAAAGGCTAAAACATGTGTATGGTGATACAACGGTGGATGTCAGCACTGTTAGACGATGGGTTCGTCGCTGTAACGAAGCTGAAGGACAAACACCATTGGCAGATGAAAAGCGAAGCGGCAGGCCGGTGACTGCAGTGACTCCACGCAACATCCAGCGAGTCGATGACATCATTCGTGGTGATCGCCGGGTAACAACAGGTGATTTGTGTCGCATTACCTCCCTCAGTAAAGGCAGTGTGATGACGATTATTCAACAACTGGGTTACTCAAAACTTTGTCCACGTTGGGCACCAAGAATGTTAACCACCCAGAACAAAGAATCAAGGAAAACAATAGCCTCCGAGCACTTGCAGCGCTTCAATTTGAATGGAGAGGAGTATATGAAAAAAATTGTTACTGGAGACGAAATGTGGGTTCATTTTTTTGAACCTGAATCAAAAAGGCAGTCAAAGGAATGACATCACACAACGTCACCGAAGATAAAATAATTCAAAACTCAGCGGTCGATAGGGAAAGTTATGGCGAGTGTTTTGGGATGAGGAGTGTGTGCTTATGATTGAAATTTTGGAGCAGGGATGCATAATAAATTCTGTCCAATACGTCAGAACTCTGAAAAAGCTAAAAGCACGTCTTCGCCGAGTTCGCCCAACAAAACTATGGCGGATGTTTTTCTTTTGCATGACAATGTAAGGCCGCACACCAGTCACTGCAGAAATTGAGAAATTGGGATGGCAAGTCTTACAGCCCTGACCTGGCACCATCAGACTTTCATCTGTTCGGGCCACTAAAGGAAGCTCATCGTGGGATTCATTTTGAAGATGAGGAGGCTGTGAAAACGTCCGTACGTCAATGGCTTAGGAAGCGAGACCGTGTGTTTTACCTCACTGGAATACATGCCGTAGTTAAAAGGTGGACCAAAACTGTGAAAAAGGACGGACATTATATTAAATAATGACAAATTAAGCGTCAATGTCGTAGTTTTCAAGCTATGGAATATGACGCGCGGTGGCAGCTTCCAGGATCGTTGGTCTCATTTTTTTGATACGACTGCAGACATGGAAGTTCATACGAGTATTCTTCAAGACATTTGTGGAGCAGCTGGATGATATCGAATTGAGAGAAGGCTATTTCCAGCAAGATAGAGCAACGTGCCATACATCTAATGATACCATGGAACTTTAAACCTGTTTCTTTGATAATCGAATGATCACAAAAGGTCTGTGGCCCCTCCAAATCCCCTGGCTTAAACTCACCGTATTTTTTCTTGTGGGGGTATCTAAAAAATAGAGTGTACAAGAATATGCCACGGACAATTGATGTTCTCAAGGAATCCATTCGAACCGAAATAAGTAACATTGGCGAGGATACTCTCCGTAAGACTTCAGAGAATATGGTGAGATGAGTGCAAACATGTATAGATGCTGATGGAGGACATTTCCAACACTTTCTGTGAAATTTAAATAGTGTATCATAACTCCCAATTGTGTATTATATTCTCCCAATGTTGCACGTGTGTTCTATTATTGGTTCAAATTTTATGGTCTATTGAAATGGTTCAGGTTTATATGGATCGCACTGTACAACAGTGGAGGACATATCGCACATTACGTCCTACGCAGATCTAATGTAGCTGCCACATCCGCAGGAAGAGGGATGGAGTCTTCAAGCCGTAATCAGAAATGCATGGAAGCCCCTTAGCAGCCCAAGCTCGAATACCTGCCGCACGTCATAAGTGTTCCGCCGACCAAGAAGATTTTTAGTGTATACGAGAAATACTGTTTTGTTTAAGCAAGCATCTGTACCATTTGTCGGCACCGTCTTATGCCACGAAAATTAGCAGTTCACTAGAAGAATAAGGAAACCGAATATGGAGTAAATGAACTCGCCCGCCTCGGTAGCGTAGATGGTAGTGTTTCTCTCTCACGTTCAAGAGGTCCCGAATTCGAATGACTATCAGGGTGAGTTACCTAAACAAGGCTTTTTCCTGAAAGAAGAATGTAGATTAACTCTAAGCTCTATGGAACCTGGGCTTATTTGAGCATAATTTCACCTATTGCATTCATTGTCCGATGTGACTTAATGTTGGAGGACGTAAATTTAAAAAAGAATGAAAAACTCGATGTCAGTGCGAGTGGTTGGCGGGAGTGGAACTAAGACCTTCCAGATGTCATTGCACTAATTTGCTTGATTTATTCATAATTACTTTACACTTTATTATACATAAAAAAGCTGAGCTACCAAAATGAATAAAACAACTTTCTCCAAAAAATATGAAAGCATCCTGCCTTGACATAGATCATACGTAACGATGTATTATAAAAAATCTCTTCTTGTAAATGATTTGTTACTTCAATGTTGAATATTACTAGGCAGAGCAATTCTGTTGGTAAATTAATCAACTGCTGTAAATGACAGCATATGTCAAAAAAGTTTCCTGCTCAGTTACCTAGGGAACTAACTGGTTCGGTTTGTTTTGTTTTCGTAAGCAAAATGAATGTGACATCTTATTTATGTTAATTTCATATTCAGCACTGTATATTTAATCCAGTATAATGTTTACGTCATTCAAAAGCAATGTATGGTAGAAAAACTAAATTGTGTTTCTATTTTTTCACATTAAACATCTCAGCTGCACATTTAAAAGTCTTTGTACAAAAAATATTATACAGTGTGGTTATTAAATTATACATTTTGCGAATAGGTACATTCTTACTGTCTGCATATTTGCAGTAATTATAAAAGTACTACATTCCATCCAAAACTTACAACAGACGTCATATTGCTTCTCTGAAAGAAAGAAGAAGGTCCTTGGAAGCACAGGTTCCACCAGATAGTGCTGACAACTATAACAAATAAGTTTATAGTTTTAAAAAAGTTAAACACAACTTTTAACACAAAATTTGCAATGTCCAGTGTGATACATATAAATACATAAAAATGCTCATCTTTCAAACGATGTTTTACAATGAAGGCCTCCAAAATATTGAAGTTGTCAAAAAACTCATATATTTAGGGTATTTACTTAATAAATGCAATGTATAACTTGAAATTTCTGGGAATAGCCACTGAAACCTCATCATTCCGAATGACTTCAGCATAGCTAATAAAGCGTAAGAGGTAAACGAAATATTACTACATAAATGTCAAACTTGTTTATTCTTTATTATTATAAGTTAGCCATTTGTTTGATATTCCTTGATATTTGCTTGAATTTTTCACTACATATACTTTTCTTAAATATGAGTTCATTCGCTTCTGTATTTCTTCTCTATATAAAAACAACGGTCTTTCAAAGGCGCAACATAGCGACTATCTCTTAAAAGTTTTGACTAACGCTTATCTTAACCTTCAGCATACTAAGCGACGTGATTATTTATTAACACAGTTTATTTTAGATCGCAGAACTGCTAGGTCTTATAGTGACCACATTGAAAATTACAATATTACAAAAATATTACAACACACTGTGAGAACCAAAAAATCAATTTGACATAACATGACAGGAACTTGAATTCTGATTGTTATATCCAGTCATATAGACAAACTTACTTAAAGAACATTAAGAAATTAAATAAATTGTTTGTGTCTGTAAGTGTTAATAACTTTTTAATTAAAATATTGTGACTTTATGAGCCATAACTTTATTTTGTGCACTAAAATACAATATGTTTCATTGTAAGAGATCATGTACATGTATATCACAAGATGGTGGTGATTCTTTTGACAGTAAGTAGGAATATATTAGTTTTTTTATGTCCTATTCTTAGTCTTAGAATATTAACTCGATCTTTTCCCTGGAATTTGTTGTACACAAATTCTAAACATCTGGCTGTTTATTGACCTTATTTCATAAAGTTTGCTGGTGGATGTGTTATTCCAATGATTTTTCCATATTGCTTTGAATTTGGTGGCTATGACTGATGCAAGGTCTCGATGAGGTGTAAGGATGTAGGAAATAGAGGCTGGGTCCTTCCTTGTCAGCTTCCTCATTACCTGATATACCTCTGTTAGACGATATCCTTACCCTGAGTTTTCAGATCTTCTTCTTCACTTCACGGCATGGGCAGAGTGCCCGTTCCGTCTCACAATAATTGCTCCTTCCATCTCTTTTTAAGTCTACCAACATCTCTCTTTCCTTGTGGCTGATATTGGAATGCAATCTTAGGCAGTCTTGTTTCAGACATTCTTTGTATATTCTGCATCCATTCCTTTTGATATTTTTCAATTTTGCTACTTATCGAGTCTACGTTGAGTTCCTTTCTTATGTCTTCATTCCTTATTTTATCCAACCTTGTGCATCCCTTTGTTTTCCTTAAAAAGTTCATCTCTGCACTTTGAATTTGGCTTTTCATTTTCTTCGTGAGTACCCAATGCCTCACTTCCATAAAGTAGTGCAGGGACTGCCATTGTTTTGTACAACTTTAATCTTGTATCTCTTGTTGTTTTATTTCTCAACGTTCTATCCATTGTTCCACAAATCATTTGGAATATTGCAAGCTTTTTGCTCACATCTCTGTCTGTTTTCATCATATAATTAAGATTACATCCTAAATACCTGAATTCTTTTAGTTGTTCTAGTGGTTTGTTGTCTAAAATTATTTTTGATCTTATATGTTGTTTTCCCCAAAAGGCCATTATCTTAGATTTTTCCGTCGATATTTTAAGATCATACTGTTGGCATACTTGGTTCAAGCGGTGTAGTGCATATTCTAATTTATCCTCCGTTTCTTGTATTAAAGTCACGTCATCTGCATATAGTAAAATATTTAAAACTTTGTTCTTATTTAATTTTATTCGTGATTTAATAATACTTTTCCAATTTTGGATGATGTCATTTACATATATATTAAAAAGAGTAGGTGATACACTGCACCCTTGTCTTACGCCTCTATTAATTAAAATTGGTTCGGTTTTATGAACTCCTGTGTTTTCAGATTATGGTGCAATATCTGTATATCTTGAATTAATTTATCTGTAGTCCAAATGTCACATATTGCCTTGAGAGAACTCATGGAGTTATGAAGATTGATGGAATGGTTCTTATCAGAATCTTGTATTTGTAGCATGGAATGTTTAACTGCATAAAGCTCACAGGAAAACAATGAAAAGTCATTTGGAAGCTTAAGGGAAGTAACTTTATCTATAAGTATTATTGCACAGTAACACCAATCTGCAGTTTTTGAGCCATCAGTGTAAAGTGCACAGTTTTTGGGTATTTGCTTATTAATTCATGAAATAAGCATTTAAACTGAACAGACTTGATGTCACTTTTAATCTGTTTGGGCATATCCAGTAATATTCGTGATTTAAACAGTGTCCAGTATAGAGAGCTGTAAATTCCCTTGGTTATTGTTAATGCAATATTAATATTTATCTCTTTACAATATCTGGTAACTCTTAGGTGTGCTGGTATCTGCTCTGTTCTGGATGCTGTGTATTTATCTTAATATTTCTTAGAAATGAGGTACCTCAATGCAGGTAAATCATTGATTGCTGTACTCTTAGAGCATATTGTACTGTTAATTGTTTTCTTCTCATGCATAAAAGCATTTCATTTGTTTCAATTTGTATGCTGGTAGTAGGTCTAGTATGAAAGACGCCACTTGCAATTCTTAATGCAGAATATTGAACACTAACATTTTTAGAGCAGATAAAGATGCTGAATGCTGACATACACCACAGAGCTATTAATTATTTTTAGATGTTTGAAATATTTTAAAATGGTTAGAATTACGACATTGTTAAACTCACTCCAATAATTCTGCCATTGTGTAAATTTATAAGTAAATTTATTTACGAGCATATATTTGGGGTTCTATTATTGGGGTACTTTGGTACCCCGCTTGGGATTTAGTGTGACAAGAAGACACACGTATATGGGTGCAGCAGCAGCAACATTGTCAACCTTTGAAGTCTATTGTAGAAAGGCACGGGAACACCACTCAACAAACATAACAGAAATTTATTGAACATGATTGTTCAATAGCCTAAGTTGTTTGGAAAACAAGAAATCACATGACAGAAGAAAATATATGTTAGATGCAATACAGCCTCAAGTGAAGCAAAGAATGCAGAAGCTGAATGGAATACCCACAAACAGGAGAACAACAATGAAGGAGTCCCTGTTTGGTGAAGAGGCAGTCACATAGGAATCAAGTTCAAAGGATCCTCTGCAAGGGATTAGCAGTGTTGGATGTTAGAAATTGTGTCCTAGGAAAAAAGTACCAAATTTGTAAAATAAAATCTGGAAAATGCTATACTTCTGTGTGTAGCGAACATGCAGTTACGAAATCGCAGAAAAGGATGCAAAAATTGCTTTAATTTAAGCTGCAATGTGTGTAATTAACAATAGGCACTACATATGAAAAAAAAAACATGATTTACATGATCTGTTGCTAACTCGCTAACATATTCTTTTATTACCTAGTTATTGTAAAGAAATAGTCTTTTTCATTACTTTTGTTTTTGTAGATGCAACATATCTTAACAATAGACCTTGCTTTGGGGTATCCATGGTATACCTGTTATCTTTTAGCTTGGCATGCACAAGGTTAAAAGCCTGCTGTATTCCTTTATTCCAGTATGAAAACAGAAAAACCATATCTCCTCAAAAATTAAGTAAAATAAAGAAATATATATATATATAAAATAAAGAACTATCTCATAGCCACAAAATAAAAATGAAGTCAAGGCTAAAGAGGGAATCCTCCTGAATCAACTATAGGGAAAAATAAGGCCTAAAATTCCCTTAAGTTACTTTCTTTTCTTTGTAATTAAAATGAAATATTCCATAAGTTAACGCCTTCAAATGTTTATCTCTATGAGCATGAAGTGGACAAAATAATAAACGTGAAGGAGATTGGAGACAGCCCTGCGGGAGAACTGCAACACATACTTTAAATTCCTGACGATATCTGTGTTTCACAACGCCCTCCTGATTGTTTATCTCGGGATTTCTCAACAATACACATTCTTCTGTGGTTGATTGAACCTAGATGAAACCATTTAAATGTAAAATAGGTTTGCCACTAGAATGTGTTTTATTATTAAACACAATCTGTTACAGTAAACAGGAACCATACTTGAGAAATTGCATTCCAGTAAATGGACGTCAAATTGTACAACATTTTATGAAGCACATTGCAGCGGACAATTATTTGAGCAAGATGAGAACATATCATAACTGTCTATTCTCCATATTATTTCAGGGTCCTTTAACACTGTAATTAGCATCGGATATCCCATATTCCATTGGATTAGATGTTCGCTTAACTAAATCCAATCTATCATCCAATAAACAAACTTGCAGTTCTTACTGAAACAGATAATGATGTGCAAAGTACAGACGTATGTTGCAATGACGTTCAAGAGGCTTTTATTTTCTGTAAGGGTTTCCTACGATTGTTATGTCCTATTATAAAAAGCCTTACTATATATATTTCACAGAAAAAAAAATTAGAATTGATTTTCTTAAAAATGGCTCTAAATATTTTGATTAAAGTTTAAAATAGTTTAAATAAAAATATTTATTTAATGGCCCGTGGAATCCTTTCCCTTCCGAACAAACTTCACTACCTTATAAGCAATAAAGTATATACAAAAATGCAGCTGAAAAGTTGAACTATATGTTAAATGTATATTGGAGAGTTAACCATCTTTTGTTTCCATTCCATTCTTTGTTGATGATTATAAGTGCCAAATATTTACTAACCTATAAAGTAAGTCGTCTTTTATTTCTATCGTGGTCATGCAAAGAAATTGTAATTGGAAAACTGCTACAAAGAGACCTGATGTAAAATCTAAGAGTAGAAAAGAGCAACGTCTTCTTAAGTATTTGAAAATTCAAACCATTACTTAGAAATTCAAGGAAATTGTTAGCCTTAATTAACAAATAAGTAGGTAAACGAAAAGTTAATACAAATTGGACATAGGTATGCTTTAGTTTATCTACATTTATCCATAGCAAGATTTTGTCTAGCTCTTATAGTTTCAGTAATGCCAAACATAAAATGAAGAGGGCTCTAAAAAATTTAAAATATACATTTCATTTGTCAAAAAATCGGTGGTTTTTAAGGAAAATCGTTAGAAATTTATGAGAAAATTCAAATAGTACTCCATGTAGAGGGTAGTGTGTGGTAAGGAAGTGTTTCCTGAAAAGTTTAACTTTTTCAATTTCTTCTCTGTTTTCCCACAACATGGATTTCTTTCTAAATTTGTATTAATGGCTTCAGGGAGTCAAAGCATATGTGTCCAGAGAAACTTGTATATAAATTTAAGGCTGGAATAAAATAATTTTCTTACTATGAGGTGCCACGTAATACAGGAATGTATCCCATGAGCAACCGAGCAGGTGGAAGAAATTTGGTCTACAGCCCGCATTGGGAATGTCCAGGTGCGATTCTCGTGGCTGACCCATCTGACCCATGTGGAATTTTCGGGGGCTTTTTCCGGGTTTCCAGACGAATGTTCGCTTGTTGTCACACCAGGAACCATTGGTATAAAGTGGTTAATAATTGAGATACGTGTTACACAATTCTTTGCAACAGCATGATAAAAAGGTACTTTTGGGTATCAGTCTTCACATATTTTGTTAAAGTTGTGTTGATGACAGGTGATTTGAGTCTCCATGGTATGATATTCATACTGAAGGTACGGGCAGTGAGAGATGAAATTGTATCCGCAGTCAGTATCCGACAAATTAATAGAAATCTCGATATTGAAGAAAGAATTATTATTAGTAAAAATGCTTTGATAAACCAATATATAAAGAAACTTTATTATATTAGTATGAAATTAGAATGATTTGGTTGATGAATAAAATAGCGGTTTAGTTAAAGAATGAGGAGGAAAGAACATAATTTAATATAGCAAGTCATGTCAGCATCAAGGCAAGGTAGGGAAGATTCTCTGGTAAAATCTACACGATATAAGCGACAGGAAAGAGGACCGTTATCTTCTTTGTGTCAGTAAGGGTTGAACGTCTTAGAACTATAAAGAGCTTGTACCAAGGAATGCATTGAGACAAAAAGGCTTTCAGGGTGCGATGAAGCATGAAGGCCAGCAGGTCTTAGTTTGCTGATGTGATAACGATATATACCGTTACAAAGAGCCCAGGGTAGGCGTGTCCGAACTCAGGGTAGGCGTTAAGTAAATGAGTTAGATGAGTTTTGGAAACCAATGAAAAATAAATCGAAATAAATCAGAAACCAATAATAATGTAAGATTTGAAAAATGGAGAGAAGGGTGAGCTATTTTGGTCATGTGATAAGTGAGAGTGGGGAGCAGAATTAGGTTCGAACTGAATCGCGAAGTCGAGGAAAAGCTACTTGCTAGATCGTCCTTCAAGAGGTGAGACGTGTTAGTGTAACAAGAAAATGTAACATTTAGTAAAAGACTTGCTACATCATACTTGAAGAAGTCAGACGTGTTGGTTAGGAGAAGAAGATGTAATACGTTGGTAAAATTTAATTGGAAGTGGTCACCGTTGCAACTCAGTCTTATTGGAACAAACACACTACAAGATAATTAAACAAAATTTCACAGTCATCTGAGAATTATTGATTCTACTGGGCAACCAACATCTACAAACCCATTTTCCTATAACCATTCACCTGAGAAGTGAACTCATAGCTCCAAATTTCAACAACAAGAACCCAAAGAATTTAAATAATATGCGGTTTTGCAACATAATGGCACTGAAGTATGCCGCAATATAATCAAATTAAACTTTTCAAAGTATGAATCAAGTCTTGGAGAGAAGGGTACAGAAGAAACTTTTGGTGTGAGCATTAACTTGACGTGGTATTTTTTGTTTGTAATTACATCCTCCAACGATAAGTCATATCGGACGATGAATGAAATGATGCTCAAATGAGTACGGGGTCCCTGGGGCTTAGTGTTACCCTACATTCGCCTTGAAGGATAAGGGAAAACCCCGGAAAAACCTTATCCAGGTAACTCTCCCTAACCAAGATTCGAACTCGGGACCTCTTGAACGTGAGGCAGAAACTCTACCACCACGCTACCGAGGCGAGAAAATAAATAAAAATATATAAACAATGACAAAACACTATCAATACTCGCATCACTGAACAAAAGACTGTTTTCAGTAAATTAAATGCCAGGTCAGGAGATGACGTAAATATATAAAATTAATTTGGTCAAAGAAACGTAGTAATTAACTTGATCAAGCTGTACAGATCTGTACTTCTTAAGCCGACTGATTTTCATTTTAAGGCTGGTTTCCAAGAGGAGCTGAACTGAAATCCAGCATCACGATTAAGCGTGCTCCTTTCGGAGGAAACGGCCAAAGCCTCCTGTGAAATAGAACAAAACACAGGCCATTGGAGAACTGGTGACTCTGTGTGGTACACTATACATTATGATGTGGTTACGAGCAACCACCATTGCTGTCACATTGGCAGACATTGGTAAAAACTGGTTCATAATTGGAATACGTGTCACAATTATTTGAACAGAATGATAAAGATACTTTTGGGTATTAGCCTTCATATGTTTTGTCAAAGATAACATGTGATTTGAGTCTCCATGGAATAACATTTATATTGAAGTTACGGGAAATGAGAGAGGAAAATAGATTAAACTCTTCAAGGTATGAAACAATTCTTGGGGACAAGGGTACGATAGGAAACCATTTGGTGCGAGCATTATCATGACGTGGTAAGACTACTGCATCAGAATGAGGTGTTATGAAAGTCGATAAAGGGATAGCAGAAAAGTAAACAGTAACAAAAATATATGGGTGATTTGTTCATGTATCATTAAATCTGTAAAAGTTTAGATATCAAAGATAGACTTATTTCATGTTATTGGATACAGTAAAGTTTACGCACGTGGATGGAGGACAGACTGAATGCACGAATGCACCTTGAGGGGGAACAAAAATATGTAAAGAAAGAGAGGAGGAGCTAAGCATAATGGTTTAGCTTATAAAGTAATCTACGCTATTGATCGTATTACTGTCCAACAATACCTTAATTTTGAATGCGAACATAATGATTTCTAATCGAGGATTTCGTTTAGTTATAATTCGGTCGCATATTTGAGAAGTGTTATCCGGTCCTAATGCCTTTAGTATGACTGAAATTCTTCCAGCTATTGTCATATATTCCGATCTGCCATTATCTCTCCATTATCCTATCCTATTTCATCGTGATCTATTCAGTGAGAGGAAGGTCGACATTCACTGTCTGAACTTGAAAGGTATCACCGAGGGAACCCATTGCTAACATCCGTCATTCGATGTGGAAAGAGAGAGAGAGATTCGAACCCTAGATACAGAGCATCCTGCATTTTACAGATTCTGACTCTTTTATATTTAGTTGGTAGCTGGATCCTGTCCCGGAATTGCGGGAGGGGTTGGAGTTTATTTGCTTCGTTCTGCCGATGATTGTCAGTAATCGTATTTAGTCAGTATTGTTCTAAGCAGTTTATCAATCTCCCCTTCCACCTCCGGTGCCCATCAACTCCATCCGTCTCTACCCACTCCCACAACGCAGCTTCCTGTCCACCAGGTGGATTCAACATTCAACAAAAAGGTTTGCCCTCTGCAGCGGTTATTGAACCATGGCTTTTTGTAAAGACCTAACTGCCTCCAACAAAGCTCTCAGAATGTGGAAACAACTGCAATCGATGAACAAATTGTCGATATTGTGTTTCAAAGAATATCGGCAACTGTTTCCTTCCCATACCTGAAAGGACACGAAACGAATAATATGTATTTACTTTAGTTAAGTTATAACAAGGACAAGGAATTTGAGGAAAAATACTTTCTCCTAGTGTCTAAAAGTGAGGCCTAACATTTATTAATTATGGGTTACTGTAGGCCAGAAAATGGAATTTTATTTGTTCTTTTTGCCTTTTTAAAGCTTAAAGGTTATTTTATATAATTTTTATTATCAGTTTCGCCTTTTTAACTATTTTTAGCTGTTGATGTGGATATATACTTCTCAACGTACTCTCAGAAAACGCTTTATACTTAAGAATTTAGAGGTTTTTTGTGTAATATACGTCCTCCAACGTTGTCATACCGGACGATGAATGGAAAGGGTGAAATGATGCTCAAATGAGCCCGGGGCCCATGGGGCTAAGAGTTACTGGACATTCGTCTTTCAGGATAAGGGAAAACCCAGGAAAAAAACTTATCCAGGTAACCCACCCTGACCGAGATTCGAACTCGGGACCTCTTGAACGTGTAAGAATTTAGAGGTGCCTGTTGTGATGCACTGCAAGGCCAACTGAGGTAAGCGTTCTGAAGTTGAATTTCTGTAACCCGACAGTGGTTGTTTAAGCAAAGTATAATTTAATTATATACAGGTTGTTTCAAAGCGACACCTAACGATTGTAACCTTTGCGTAGTTTATAACTTAACTAGTCCGAATTTCGGAGTCGCAGCTTCGAAGTTCTGTTAGGTTTAATTTCATTCGGCATTAAATATTATATGATTTTGTGATTAGGCAGCTTAGGAGCCACTAGTGTGCGAACCCCAAAAGTTGTTATTGGGACGCACCGGCCACGAAAACAAAACAGTACTACTTGCTCTTTATCAGTGACCTTATCCTACCTTACAGGTAATGGTACAAAGGACAGTTATTTGTGCAAAAGTCGACTAATAACTCGGACAGTTGAAGGTTGCTCTTCAGTGTAAAACTACACATTCCGTCCTAACAGAGAGGATTCTGCGCGTACTTAGCAAATCCAAGCAATATGGAGCGCTATACGAACGTCGAAATGACGAATATGCTTTTAATGGATGGAGGAGTTGAAGGGAGTTCAACGAACGCCCTATTAAGGGCACTGGGAGGTTAGTTTTACTCAGACAAGGCTAATTTTTACCAATATTAAGATTTGAATATGTAGAAAACTAAACATTATCAGAATTGAAATTCGGTATGATTACTGTATAAACATGTGTGCATTTAACTAATGTATAATATATAAATTACACTCACATAGGCCCATGCTAAAGGGGCATAAATCACACCGTGTGTCCTGAAAAAAAAGTATTGCATCCTATGCTTCAGGTGCAGTTTACTTGTAGGAATTTAAAACTACATTCACCAAGTTTTATCCTAAATAACCTAAGATACAGTTTTATAATATCAGATAAATTAAAATCACATATAGTTTATACTATTCACATGAAAAATTAATTAGTTTTGAGTAAAAAAAAGATAATATTTCCAAGGACTGAATATTTGTTTAAATCCATTTTATAAATCACATGAATATAAATTTTAGTCGAATGTGTTCAAGGAACATTGACAAATAACCACTACAAATTTTGTGTCAATATCTTTTATAGTTTTTGAGAAACTTGCACCTAAAGTATGAAAAATCAAGGTTTTGGGAAATCACGATCAAAGATTCAGCACAATTATCAGGAAGTGGGCGTATCATTACGCCGCCATGGTTAAATTTACGAATTAAAGGACTTTAATACCAGCTGGCAACCTATGTTTTATATATCGTTCTAAAGCTGAAGAATTATATAATTTTTAACATTAAAACAAAAAATGGAGTTTTTGAAGCCTATCGACCTCACAATGCCCATAATTTAGTTTCATTTAAAATATGAATTGTAAAAGTAGTTACATCAATGATAATATTTATTTGAATATTTCAGAGCATTTTAATATGATCTTAATTGTACAATAATTTAACCACTTACTGTAAATATTAACAACTTCCTTTTCAGTTACAGTATTATCAGTTTTAGTATTATCAAACACTTGAAATAAAATGTTCGTCTCATTGTATAAGCCATTTAGTTTTGGTTAATTTATCTACAATTATTTGATGTTGTTTTCTGCTATGTTTATCATTTAATGCTTCCACCCTAAACCTCACTAACATTAACTTACTTCTAAAAGGTATAAGTTGCATATATCCACCAGCTTTTTTGCCATCATGGACTGTTATAACGGAATTTTGGAACACGTGAAACACTCATAAGCAATAATGTTCATTACTGGTTGCAATCAAAACAAATATTTCTTGCATTCAATTACATATAATTTGAACATCTAATGAAAAATTAGATCTTTGTCATATTTTCCAAACTTAAGGGCCTTTTTCAAATATTTTTAGCTCTTATCAATGTTCCTTTTAGAAAACTTACAGCTCCTAAACTTCCTAGCCCATTTCATTGCCTAACATTAAGCAGTTCGGATAAGAATCTCTGTTGAAAATGGAACAATTGGCAACTTATGGGTTTAGTAGAATTAGGAAACACAAAAAGAATTTGAATAATAATGGAAAGAATAATACAATTTTGGTATAGGTGTTTGGCCAAAGAAAGGAAAATTATGAAATTATGCATGAGACAGCAAAATAAGGTTATAGAACTCAAAAGCTGGTGGGCAGAGATATGAGGAATTATGGAAAATACTAGAATGGGAGATACATGGAGATTAGAGGAGAGGAATACATGCGATGTGGGTAAATTGGCAAAATGCAGAATAGAAGATGTAGAAAGACAGGAAATATGGGGAAGTCTAGAAAATATGAAATCATTACAATTTTACAAGCAAATCAAAAAAGAAATTTGGGACGAGAAGTATACGTAGATTATTGCAATAGGCAAGAGAGAGAAGGGTTAGCTTGGATGAGAACAGGAACAATATTTCTAAGAGGGATAAGAGGTGGGGAAAATGGAATTTGTTAATTGTGTGGGGGAGAAGAAAGCATAGAACACTAAATAGCAGAATGCGAAGAGATTGCAATGTGATGAAAAAATGTGTGGGAGGAAAAATGGGTGAAAGTAGAGAAGAGGAAAAGGAGCTAGGAAATATTGGCGAATTATTGCAGAAAGTAAAATAAAAATGGTTCAGAAATGTAAAGAATATAAGAAAGGAAGGTGAGGGGGAAGAATGGGGTTAATTAAGTAATAAGGAGGCATGGAGGTTAAGGGCTACCTGGCAGAGCAGAAGACCAGGGTGTCATGTAAGCCAAGGTAGCAACAAGGTAAAGACAAATAAATGTAGTCTAAAATTGTAAATTGTAAAACTTTGGAATATTCACAATAAAATCTAATCTAAATACTTTTTTTAAATCTGAATAGTTAGATATTTTGTATACACATTAATTAAACAAATGTAAAATCCACATTTCCTTTTTTTCTTAAATTGTCTTAATTTAGTTTTGCATTAAGCATTAATCCAGTGGAATTTCTATGCCAATTTTGAAGTACTTATTAGTCAGGTAAGGAAATTCTTTTACAGTTCAATAGTTTAGATTTCCAACGCATTTAATAAAATAACAAAAGTAAAGTTTAGGGCTGTTCATTAGTAGCCCTAACAAACGCCACTCGTTGATTGTCATATTTTTCCAATGCCTATGTGGAACTATACGCTTAATCCCGGTCAGTGCGGAGTTTCTTTCGTTACATGCTTTTGCCATAAATGTTTAACTGTCATTCAGTTTACACGTCTTGCCTGTCCACCTTTCACAAAGTTCACGGTTTTCGCGATTATATCGAGTGTCACGAAGACGGATTGACACGGTTTTCGCTTTAGTAGGATGTTTGTTAATCTGAAATGTCAAGTGAGAAGCGACTCTTTGGAAAGAGGATTGATCAGAAGCTTCAAGTGAAGTTTGCACACGTCTGTTTCCTGGTGAAAAGGTTACAGATCCGAGATACGGATAAACTTTAATCTCTTCTGTACATGTGTCAAGTTTGGCGTTTCTTCAGCAGGCAACATGTTGTACTTGAATAGATGGTACAGGTGGAGTAGAGGGACCTGTATCCATTGAAACACAGCTTCTGCTGTGTTTATTGGTAGTTATTACATTTATACTTTAATTAATGAGTAAAATATAGTGATATAATTTTCAAATAATGCACAGGAGACACTTTTGGAACTACTTTTCTGGAATGCAAATAGATGACATGGAGTGTTCATTAACTGTGGATATTTAAATGCATTGTCAATATAATCTTGTTTTAAAGAGATGATGCATTTATTCTTTATTCTGTAGGTAAACCAGCCTATTCCTTTTAAAGTTTAGAAGAGAAGCTCCAGTCAATTTACGTTTTCTAGTTATAAATATAAGTTTTATATCAGATGATGTGTCAAATGTTTTTACTGGAATGCTTTGACAAGTTTCATTTTTAAAGAATAACTGCTTGAAGAAATTTTGAAGCTAATTTTGGATAAGTCTACTCTTCGACATTGTTGCTTCCATAACATTGTCACCATATGAAACTTCTATAATAAAATTTGAGCTTTATTACTAAATTAAACAAGGGCATTAGTAGGACTCAACAAAGAAAGCCAAGAAAAGATACATACATTGAAGTAGATAAATAGGTAGTAAATCACGCAGGCCGGTAGGTAGGTGGTATGTGGGTGGGTCATTTATTGTTGATATTGGTATGCATAGCAACGCAACATATATATTTAGGTTAGAAAGTTCATCTACTTTATACAGAGAGTTAGCCTCAAACATGACTTCATTGCTGACTTAAGAACTCTTCCATTAATCTCTTTTATGCAAGGGAAATACATTTAAAAATTACATTGATAAATATTCAATAGTGTTCTCTGTAACACTGTACTTATTTTTATTAAAGAAAATATTTTAGCAGTTTCTAGTTGGATAACTATGTATTAGAGAACAATGTGCATATTTGTGAATGCTTTTCTTCGCATAAACAACTAAGACATTGACTGCAAGACCAATATATCAAGTTTGGTGAAGAACTAAGTGCTTTCCTTTGTGATAAAAACAAAACAAGTGCAGAAGTAAGCAAGATTATAGCAACACCAAGGAACGAGATTTGAAGTCAGCTGCATGCAGCAGAACTTTTTATTTTTTTCCGAGGTAAAGTGGGAGTAACTGAATTCTATAACGTCATAAAGGAGGAAATAATAACCTAAGAGCTAGTCGTCGATTACAAACTGTATATCAGTATCAACAAAGTTAGTGGGGACAAGTAAAACAGATGAGCCAAAATTGACTTCCAAAACAATTGCTGGATATTTTATATGCTTTGGAAATAAATGTGTTGGCGAACATAAACCAGATGGATAAAGGGTCTAATAGGCTTAAAGTCTAAATTTTCTAGGAAAAGAAGCGTTTTATATGAGAAAGGAATACTTAGAAGATTATTACACAGCATATTAAAAAACTATGGGCAGTAAACAAAAGAAAACATACATAGAACACATTGCAAAGAGGAACATATACACACCTCATGAGAAGAACTGATGTATATGGTTTCTTTACTCTTTGCAATGAGTTCGATGTATATGCTTTCTTTTGTTCTGGTCTTTTGTTGTTGAATAAACATGGCTGACTGACATGTTTCTTTTATGATGTGTGTATTACATATTGGTGTCGAATCTGGAGAACTGATGAAGATAGTGTTCTGTGTATATGTTCCTCTTTGCAATGAGTTCTATGTATACACTTTCTTTTGTTTTGTTGTTGAACAAATATTAATGTGATAGGACGTTTCCTTTATGGAGTGATCTGTGTATGACATTTTGGTACCATATATTACTTATATTTCTTCTTCATTGTTTGATTTACTTCAGACCTGTCCTCCAAACGAAATCCATGCAGCTTTGAATATGTATAATGAATATTTGAATCATCTGGAATATCGAGATTTTCAATTTATTAGCTTATTAGCGTTTTAAACGTGACCTTCTAATTTTAAAGTATCTGTCCTTGACAGTTCTAATTTCTGCTGTCTGTTCCCAATACTTCAATACTCATTTACTGACTTCTCTCTTTTTGGGATCCCACTTCTTTCGATCAGTCAAATATATAACATCCCTATGGTTTTATATAATTGTATTTTCTAATACAATAAAGACATGTTCTTGTATTCTTCATTTTAATAATCTTACTGTTCCAAATTCCTTGACTGTGCCTTCAGAACGATACAAGATACTAATTCAGCAGAGCTGGAGATAACAATAGCGAACATTTCTTTAGAAGGTTTATTTACCTTTATAAAACAGCCATAATTGTAGTATATTAGTATTACTGGTTTCAAATGTGTAATAACGTTATTACTGGGAGATAATGGTGTAGGTATTTAAGTTGTATAAACAAAAACACTGCAATAGCCCTTTTTAAAAAGAAAATTAAGAGATTGTTACTTCTTCCACAAATACTCCTAAAAACTTATCACAAAGTAATGTATAAAAATACGTCACAAACAATTTTTTGACAAATGAGACAAAGAAGATCCCTAAATTTGAACAAACTTGTATAACGTTTTAAGATTGTGTTTTATTTACATACCTTAATTAAAAATTAGAATATACTCTTCGCCTGCCTATATTATTTTACTATTTCTATTTGCTATTTTTATTTTTTCGACACAATGTTTCCAACATTATGCACATTTACATAGTGACTCCAGGAAGTACTAGTATGGAGTTAAAAATATTCCAACATAAATATTATTTTTCGAAATAAATGAAGAACAAATAAAATGATATTACGGTGTGTATATTGCTGTTTTATTTCCCTTATTTTTCAAATTATTACTTATATTTTTCCGTTTTTCTCTATTTTTTGCCAAATTTTCAATCTCTTTATTGTGGCATATATAAAGTTAATGGATATATGGACAAACAAATTTGTGCTAAAATTTTGTAAATACACAAATTTGAGCATTAAATGAAGAATAGTAATGGAGAATAATTCTACATTTTTTCTGATATTATAAGCTATTTTTCATGCAGTGCGGAGGTACCATAATATCAGAACATGGACGCTTCTGGTACACCAAAAAATATGTTTTGAGTTTAATGTGCACTTTTAACATAGGATGAATATCTTGCAGAAATGGAGTCGTATGTAAGCAGTAACATAACCTGTTCTTTCCTTATATATTGAATTAGAACATTCAAGTTCGGTATTTTAATATGAGACAACGTTTTCTGTACTTACATCCCCCCTTGTGGTCCAGTGTGAGCTAACGAGACATCCATTTGTTATTACAACCCCTTATCTCCAAGTTATAATGCTGCTCATTCCGACACATCTATACACTCTATTTCGAGAAATCCAGTTCTACGTTCGAAAATCATATACTTGAGTTCAACCACTTCGTCAGTAAATACATTCTGGGCGTTCCTTATTGAAAATGACTATTTATCACTTTTAAAGTTATTGAACCAATATCTAACTCTTGACGAAGACAGTATCCAACCTACTTCTCGTAGGTTTTCTCAGCCAAAAATAAAGGCAAAGGGAGTAAATGACACTTTTACTTTTTCCATTTTAGCAAAGCACGCTAAATGGTTAACAAAACGGAACTAACTCACTCCATGTTTAAATTGTCACCTGAATGTTCTGTATTCCAGTCGGAGCTCTTAGCAATTAAAGAAGCTATAAAATGGTGTACTGTTAATGGGAACAGTATCCGTATTCTTAGTGATTCACAATCAGCTCTACTCGCTATTAATGATAAATACAATTTAAATTCATTAGCACATGAAATCAGAACCTTGCGTCAAAACCATCCAGGACATATTTGCATGGGATGGCTTAAAGGACACAGTGGAGTTTTAGGTAACGAGAGAGCTGATTGCTTGGCTAAGAAGGCTGCAGGATCCAATCTTCCTGTGACATACTCTTTATGTCCTATTTCTACTGTAAGGAGAATAATACATCTACATATTCTTGAAGAATGGAACCAACAATGGCTAACAACTCCAAATGGAAATTTAACAAAAACATTATTTTTCCCTAGTGTATATGACAGAGGAAAATGTGCAAATCTTGTACCAAATTTTGTTTTGACACAATTTTTAAGTGGACATGGTAAATTTGGTGAATACTTATCACGCTTTCACTTAACATCCAACCCCGAGTGCTTGTGTGGTGAAGAATTTCAAACTGTGGTTCATCTTCTTTTCTGTTGTCCCATTTTCTGGAGAGAAAGACAAGAATTAATATTCAAATTAGACTCTCTAGGAACTGAATTTTCTGCTCCGCTCACATCTTTGATAATGAAGCCACAACAGTATAAGCACTTCATGATGTTTATAAACTCAGTATTTAAACGTCTGAAATAGTTTAAATTAATATGCATCAGATTATAACATATTTTCTTCCTTCTAGTATTTAAAATATTTTTGTTAAAATTGTATATTTTTATGTATCAACTCTAACCGTAATATACCACTGTGTAAAATAAGATTCAATAAATCTGGATAAATAAACAAAATGGTTAACTGAAACACCTGCCAAATCTATACTAATCTATTAATCGCATAAAAAAATTGAATGAGTGCAACAAATGAGAGTGCGATCTTTCATTATCATTGTTAAATAATGCTGGAAATAGCTTTTATTGCACAACTAATAGTCTTAATTTGAAATAAAAGTTTTCGTGAATTTCGTTACAAAAATATGACAGATAAAGATAGGTTTTTCGTTTTTGCCAACTTCTTTGAGATTTCTGTGACGCAAAATAAACTGTAACTGGTGTAGATGCTCCGACAGTTCGAACAAGAAGTTGTCACCCACCCTGTGTTTACCCATTGTGAACAAATTCCTGAAGCGTAGAGCGCGCTAATTTATTATCAATGTTTATATAACTTACGTGGTGCAAAGTAATGCTTCTGTAAGCCTTTAAACTCGCTTCATATTCAATGGCATTCCTTTACTCCTTTGATTCAAACAGAATGTGAACATATAGCATGATTGTGTTGCAGCAAATACTTCGCCTCGAAACCAATCATTTATCAGAAGCCATTTACGTCTACGGCGCTACATAAAATCCGTGCTCAAGTATGCGTAGCTGCGCACATTTCTACAAGAGAAAATTACTTCGGGTTTCAGCGAACCGATGCACCCTTCGTGGCTTGTTACTTTGTAGAGAATAGAGTTGAGAGCGTATTGGCAAATTTCTGTAGGCGCATATGAATTTTATGTTGTATTTCCGGCTAATTATTTTTAATGATAGTTTTTCTGGACAGACAAATCTATTTCTAGTAATTATATACTTGATACTCTATTCCAAAGATAAACAAATTTAAACATTTATCTGAAAGGATTAAAAAGGTGTTTTCTTCTTCTTCTTCTTCTTCTTCTTCTTCTTCTTCTTCTTCTTCTTCTTCTTCAAATATTAGTTATATCTTAACTAGGTAATTCATTTGTCATTGATAGGAAAAGATTGTTTTGCATCCACGAATCCTACTACTTTATCGAGGTCTTCTGATCTTCAAAGAGCTAGAATTGAAGCACTCATATTCTGAAATTGTTAACTCAATTTTGTTAAGAAATCCAGTTAAACGCACGATAAACACTGAATCAGGGGCGGTACCTCCATAAGTTTGCAGGTTTGCGCTACATCCAATGATTCTGAATATACAACAGGTGTATTTTGCACATTAAAGCTGTACTTGTTTGCATTGTTTTATATACAAACATATTTCAATAACGCTTATCGTCTGTAGCTGCCCATGACAGCAGAAGTCGAAATAAACACAGGTTAGCTGTAGGAGCCGCCAGGTTTGCAGCGAAGTGTTAACCTAAGATTTCGCCCAAATGTGGGTTCTCTGAGGGGGTTGCGGGAAGGTGAAGAGATGGGAGGGGCTTCTTATACATTGCTTAAATGGAGTTTTATAAACCTAGCTCCTCCTACTCTTAGCAACGGCTTAGCTTCTGTGTGCTCTGCTTTTCGAACAAAGGGAGAATTTAATTAAATGCATGGAGGTTATTCAGAAGAGAACTCTGTTAAACAACAACGCCACACTTGTTCAGGATTCTGGGTTTATGGCCGCTTTGAAAGATTATAATTTTGTACTCTGGCTGTCTTTCTTCTACAAGATCATGGCCCATGTGGACATTTTGTACAATCAGCTGCAGAAACGAGACTGCAATGCAACATTTGCCATCGCCCAGCTAAACGCATTTGAAAGGGAAGTGCAAAAGGTAAGAAATAGCGTGGATATCGAGGAACACGAAGAAACTGCAAATAAGAGGAGAAGAATAGAGGATCGTGATGTGAAAAGAAGAGAAGCTCTTGAAGTATGTGACATTCTTAGAGAAGCAAAGGACAGATTTAGCTTCACGGGGCATCTGGTAGCCTCAACTTTGTTTCATATCCAGAGGATTCCCTTCGAGAAACAATAAGGTTCTATCCTTTTATCATTGGAATAAAAATTCGTAGAGAGCTGACTGTAATTTACAGTCGAGAGGAATTTCGTGGAATGCCCGGCGCTTTGTGCTTGATGAACTTCATTAAGGAAAACAATTTGTGCTACATTCAGCGAATATGTCAAACTCCTCCGAGTACTGTTAACTATGCCAATGTATACTGCTGAAGCAGAACGCTGTTTCTGAACTTTAAAAATACTAAAAACTTTCCTTAGGAACACAGTGTCACAGGACAGATTGTCAGCATTAGCAATGCTTTCAATTGAGAGGGAGTTTGTTATGAAAATCAGCGACTTCAACGCAAAAGTTATCGATAGATTCGCCAGGTCTAAGGATAGTAGAGCAGAGAATCTGTATAAGTAGGTGATTCATTACTACTTTGTATTTTAGTTTTCATTTGTGCACCACCAATAATTTAGACCACCAGCCGCCACTGCTCTGAATACCAGTTCCGTAATAGAGCTACAAGATTTGCGAATCGAAAAATGTTAGTTCGAACATATTATGACTCTGGCATGTAGAATGGGCATCAATTTCATAAATAAAGGTTTTTAAGTCAGTCTTTTCATGTTAGATGTTGTTAAGTCAAGTAGTTGATGCATTAGCCGTTTGGTGGTGCCACACAAGCTCTTTGATATCAGCTGTTGATACATTTTAGATTAAACATTTAGATACTAGACATTTTTAGACATTCAAGTGTACTTTCAGAAAGTTTATCTGTACTTCGGAATACCGGAGCACTCTTTCATGCCTTTTGACAGAATTTTGGCAATATTGAGAAGAAGAAACGATCACTGGATAAAGTTTTGGCCCCTCCCACATGGGTGAAACTGATCAAAGATTCATTACAGAAGAAGCCCATTGATGTTGTCCATGTCAAACGTCCTCTGACTGATAACGGGATACATGATGGCACACCAGCTGTTGAAGTTTTGACTTTAAAGATGTCCTCGACTTGTAAGAAGTATTCCTGAACTCACTGTAATCCGGTGGGTGTATTTCCAAAGAGTATGTGTGCCAGTAGTCCTTACACAATGTCTTCCTCACTCTATCGTCCGCAGTCTCCTTTGAGGAGAGTAGTGAGGTTGTAAGTCTTACACAAGGCATGTGATAGTGCGAAAAACACATCAGATAGACTTCGGAAGATTAAGAAGGCAAAATATTATGATGTTCGTTCACTACTGGAACATGTCACTCTGCCAGAAAGTACCACATTTTATGACACAAAGACATATGGAAGTGATGTAGAAGATGATGCAGTAGAGATGGAGTGATGTTTTGATGACAATGTTGTATGTCAATCCATGAAGTGTATACTGGATTAGTCCATAGTAGAGATGTATTGATGAAAATAAAGTAACATTTTTTCCATGGCTACATATAATATTGCATTATGGAAAAACTCTAACATTAAGAATCAGAAGCTGCTAAGTCAAGCGACTTAACAACTTTTGATCCATTTTATGTTAAAAGTTGTTAGGTCCTTATAATAAAATATCCTATCACACATGTTTAATATGTCAAACCGTGAGAAACACTTCAACACAGTACTTTGTACCTCCAAACGGAACCATCACATAAGATGCTTTCATTTGGTATTTAAAATTACTTGTCAAACTTGGAGCAGCTCTCCTGCACAATTTTGAAGCAGTGACTTAACAACTTCTGCTTCAATTTCAAGTACAATATTTGTCAATAATGCAACGTCAAGATTTTCACTAAATTACTTCCACCATAATAGAAAAATATTTGAAGGCTTTTAGTATATCTAAAGGTGATATTTTTTTAAAAAAAACATGTTACATTTTATGTCACTTCATTAAGTTTTTACCGTTAATTTGTCAATACATCTAGTTCACTGCTACATCAAGCCTAAAGTAGCCTGCTTGTAGTGCAGTACCAGCAAAATAATAGTGAAGTTATTAAAGATGTATATGAGTGCTGATATTCCATCTTGGCTTTTTACATCAACTTGTAAAGGGGGTGTAATTTCACTTTCTTAACAGAAGAAGTAACAACAAAGGTTAATATGTAAGGTAACATTTTTATCGACTCTGCACGAAGGCCATTCTGATATAAAACATTTGAACGTGCAAAACCAACAACAAGTAACAATGCTTCCATCTCAAGTCAAGAGGTAAAATCATTTTTCACAAAAATGAGAAAATTAACAAATGAAAGCAAATGTCAACTACACTAAGAGATTTCTTGTGTTCCATGAAGAGAAAGATAACCTATTTTCGAGATCGTTGGACGGCGCTGCTGAAGTTTTGAACCATTTGTTGTATTTCTGCATTTGTTCTGCATTAAATTATGTTCAAACTATTTATACTAACGTTGTGTTATAGAACTTCTAAGCAGATATAAGTAGAGGTGTTCTTTTCTTTTGTCCCGTTTATAATTGTTGAAGTATTCAGTGCCACTTTTTAGGGGTTTTGAAAGTCTGGATATCCTAGCTTATATACCAGATGAAAATTTCCGCAAAAGATAGATTTCCAAATTATTTCAGTGTTTAACCTCGGCAAGAGCGCTGCTTATCTTTATCTCCACAACTGCGTTACACCAACATTCTGAAGCACGTGACACCGATATTCACGTTCGTTTGAAATGAAATTGCGTACATTTTGCGTAATTGTAAGTAACTGGGAAACCCCAGAGATGACCCACAAGTTCCTATATAAAAACGCACAGTTCATTAACATACAGGATCTAGAAAATACGAGGGTGGGTCAAAAAGTAAGCCTCCTATCTTTTTTCCTCAAATAAGTAAGCTATGTGAAAACTTTGAATTTGGCGCAATTCCTCAAACCTTCTTCTCCAATCCCCTGCAGTAGTAGCTTCCCAAGTCAACAGGCGGCAGCACTGCATCCTCTTCCAAAATGGCTGACATCGACTTTCGTATTAGACAGCGATCTGTGATGGAATTTTTCACTGCGGAAGGTGAAACGCCAATTCGCTTTCACGAAAGGCTAAAAAATGTGTATGGTGATGCAACGGTGGATGTCAGCACTGTTAGACGATGGTTTCGTCGCTGTAACGAAGCTGAAGGGCAAACACCATTGACAGATGAAAAGCGAAGCGGCAGGCCGGTGACTGCAGTGACTGCATGCAACATTCAGCGAGTCGATGACATCATTCGTGGTGATCGCCGGGTAACAAGAGGTGAATTGTGTCGCATTACCTTTCTCAGTAAAGGCAGCGTGATGACAATTATTCAACAACTGGGTTACTCTAACGTTTGTTCACGTTGGGTACCAAGAATTTTAACCGCCCAAAACAAAGAAACAAGGAAAACAATAGCCTCCGAACAATTGCAGCGCTTCAATTAGGAGGGAGAGGAGTTTCTAGAACAAAATTGTTACTGGAGAAGACATGTGGGTTAATTTTTTTGAACCTGAATCAAAGAGGCAGTCAATGGAATAGTATCAAACGTCACCGAAGAAAAACATTCAAAACTCAGCGGTCGGCAGAGAAAGTTATGGCGACAGTGTTTTGGGATGCAGAGGGTGTGCTTATGATTGATTTCTGGAGCAACGATGCACAATAAATTCTGTGCAATACGTCAGAACTCTCAAAAAGCTGAAAGCACGTCTTCGCCGAGTTCGCCCAACAAAAACTATGGCGGATGTTCTTCTTTTGCATGACAATACAAGACCACACACCAGCCGTTATAACACTGCAGAAATTGAGAAATTGGGATGGTAAGTCTTACCTCACCCCCCATTCAGCCCTGACCTGGCACCATCAGACTTTCATCTGTTCGGGCCACTAAAGGAAGCTCATCGTGGGATTCATTTTGAAGATGAGGAGGCTGTGAAAACGTCCGTGCGTCAATGGCTTAGGAAGCAAGACCGTGTGTTTTACCACACTGGAATACATGCTCTAGTTAAAAGGTGAACCAAAACTGTGGAAAAGGACGGAGATTATATTGAATAGTGACAAATTAACCGTCAATGTTGTAGTTTCCAAGCAACGTAAATTGGATTGCATTTTCTTGGCAATTAAAAGAGATAAAATAGGAGGCATTACTTTTTGACCCACCCTCGTAGTATTTTCATAGAATAGTTGTTTAAAAATGTGATGTCTGTTCAATTATTTTAAGGAATGCGATTGTTTTCTTAAGTTTATTTCGCTGGTTCCTAGGACTTCGGAATTCTTCTGCATGCTTCGATTAAATGGGTCCGTTTTATTTCCTAAATATTTAACGTAGGTAACATTGAAATGAAATGCTTCACATAAATAAAATATTGGAAATAGTAAACATGGAGTTTTCCAACTATGTAAATACTTTTGAAATTGATAGTATTTGAATACCTGAAGTATTGCAGGTATTTTACAGGTAATTTAACTTATTTTGTTTCACACCATTCGAAGTTTCCTTCTATACAAACTAAAAATAATACAGGAACGTTTAGCGTTAGTTTCATGGCCAAATAAGTTCATAAATGTTTAATAATATGTACAAAGAAAAGCATTTGTATAGTACTTCAGTTGTAGGAACTTAATGCTTAACAATAATTAAGAATCTGTAATTAGAGTGATATTTGCTATATTTTATCTCTTTAGCTTTCTGGCAAAATCAAAATACATCAAATCAATTACAAGCAAAACGTTCCTTTTTCATAATTAATACTTTTTGTAAGAATATTCTGATGCCAATTCAATTGAGAAAGCAGTGGTGCTTCAGGGTTTCAAATAATTCTTATTACAAATACTGAGAAATTGCCAATTTCCACAGTGAATTGAACTTGCAGTAGAATATTTTTAAAATCATTACTATTTTTAGTAGTTCCATAAAGTGATAAAAACTGCCTGCCTTAGCTTTTGCATGATTGCGATTTTGGATTTTTATTTTAGGTTTCAAATTCTTCATTTAAAAATAAATCTTAAAAATAATTTTCTTTAGCCCTTGTTTCGATATAAAATGAGAGCAGATTCGATTGCGATAGTTTTGCTGAGCTTTCTAGCATAATTTTCTATTTCTTGCTATTAGAAGATAGATTTATAAAACACACTTGCTGCTCCAATGTTCTAAAAAATCTAGTCTTAACGAATCGTAGAAATTATGTCAAGAAATTTAAAAAGTATGTGTTATGATTTTAATAAAGAATAGTAATAATAAAATGAATCACGTTTTTGAGTGTTAAGATTTATAAAATTACCATAAAATTTTGAAACAAGCTTAAAAGCATTTTACTGTGAAGAGAAATGCATTGATATTGACACAAATAGATGGATTTGTTACAGTGATACATGTTCAATAATTTTGACCTTATTATATCCGTTTATTAAGGTACTAGATATCCTTAAAAACGAATAACGTCTCATTTGCAATTAAAAATTATTAATTTTCTATTTATAATATTTTGAGGTTTATTATAGTGTGATTGTTGTGAAAATAAATATATAAACTAGGATTAGATTATTTTATTAGAATACCAATTCCCTTTGTAAATATTGTTTTTATGTATAAAAATATATTAAACTTCTAATGTAAGAAATTATACCAAAATAAATACTAATTTTTATTTACAAAATTCAAGTAAATCACAAGTTGAACTTAAATTGTTGTTGTTTCGTACTATTACAGAAATAAATCAACCACGCACAGAAACACAAGAAATGTTATATTTCTAGATGAAAATAATGCAGTCTCAGATGATATGTATTATATTTATTACTTCCAGTTTTAATTACTTATTATAAACAAACAAAATTGCAGTAAATAAAAGTTCTAGCCCTGTGACTTTTGAACGTAATCCTTTTTGTTATTAATTGATTATTACTCTGAATCTATCAAAGTTATATATTTTTCTTTATTTTATATAATGTTTGCTTAAACGTTTATTTCTCCATATGATTTTGTAGAGGTTTTAATAAAAAAAATCCTTAGGAATATAGAAAATGTTTCAGCTTAAGTATACTGAACTTTTCGCCACAATTTGAAAGAAATCGTTTTTAATATTTTAATATAAAGGTACTCCAACATTTTAAAATATGTAAATATCAAATGCTGATCTCTCTTTCCTTGTATTTGAATGCTCATCTCATGTTTAAATGTTGTTAAGATCTAACTCTTAGCTTTATTGTGATTTTTTGGTGCTTTTCTGGTACTTGTAATTGAAATGCTTACTATGTTGGAACATCGATAATTTATTTTTTTAAATTTCAGTACCTAGACATTTCTGTTTTTAAAAATAGGTGAATAGTTATAAAATTAACTTTATAACAGTATGGTATCGTATATTCATTATTTCTGGTTCAGGAAAAGTGTTAATTAAAATAGTCAAAACTTTCATTTAAATACCTTTCCTTCATATAGGCATCTGAACGTTAAATAACATGTCCGTACAATTTTATTTCAAAATTTCATCACAAAATGCTTGTCTAAGTCGCCCTCATCCCTTAGTCAGACAAATTGCAATGATATTGTGCTACACAAACAAAAGAAAATGTTCGTTAGCCTATATCAAGGCCAGATGTCAGGATTTACTCATTTGTTCTTAGTATCTCTATGCACCTTTCTGAAGCTCAGTACAGTTGTTTCATATGAACCTAAATTTAATGTTACCCGAAATATTTATTTTTCTAAATGTATTTAATTATCCATTTCTTAAAAACTATGCATAGCTTTTTACGAAACTTTCCTAGCTCTGTAAATATACATAATATTTAGGTCTGAGCAAGGAAATGTTAACACATTTTTTTTTCTAACTTCTGGATAGAAAAATCAATTTTGTGAATGATATTTTTAAGAAGGCATATAATAAACAGTCACAGAAGAGTCTTCATTTATTTTACTGTAAGTAAAACTTTTCAAGTAATTATCTCTGAAGTTTGTTACTAAAATTGTATAAAAATAAACTGAAAAAATGCAACTACATTTTGTAAAATTTTAGTTTCCCTTTATTTAATTTTATCATATATATGTTTGAATTTATAAAAGTGAGTAAATTTAACAAACATGCTTTTTTTTGCAATATTCCGTCATAATGTTAAGAAATGTAACATTTACTTGATTATTTCTGTATTTGAATACTATACGCAACTTTTCTAAACTAGGTGGGCAATATAAGAGAATGGAAATTTATTTTCTGCTAAAATTGTATAAAACAGATGTGTGATAGTTGATCAGCAAAATTATTTCAAAGTTCTTGAAATTATTAGAAATTAAGTATTTTTAAGCAATAATACCTGCACAAACTTTCTGAAGATGATAGTTGTCAACATACATGTGCAGTTTTCTGAAGTTCAGAGCAATTTTGTCTGTCACATGAATGTAAATTCAGCATTATACGAAATACTTATTTTTAAAATGAATATAGTCCTGCATTTTTTACAAACTGTGCATAATATTTATGAAAATTGTCAAACTCTATAAACTGCATAACATTCAGATCTGTGCAAGGAAATTTTAGTAATTTTTATTTCTATAAAGCTGTGAGAAATACTTATAGTTAATATTACAGGCTTACTCTACTGCAATTAAGTAAACAGTGCATTACATTTCAAATAATTATCTCTGGGGGTTGTTTTTAAAATAATACATAAAGAAAATTATTTCTAAAGCACTAAATGTACCTCTGTATATTTTCAAAGTTGTTGTCACTTTTATATAATTTTATCAGCAATAGTATCATAAGGATGTAGAAATATTTCAAATATATAAATCTAAGAGCAAAGTTAACAAACATTTTTTTTTCAATATCCCCTATAATTTTAAAGAATTTGATATTTGATTCTAAATTTTTATACTTTAAGGATATTTCCAAAAAAATTGCGATGTTTATTATTTTTAATTAGTTAGGATAGTGAGATCCATGTAAAACTGAACCATTTCAATAGGTCATAACCGTTGCACCAATAATAGGTCACACGTACCACTTTTGGGGGAATATAATACACAATTCTGAGATTACATTACACTATTTACATCTCAGAGAAAATGTTGGAAGTCTGCTCCAACAGCATCTATGGATTGTTGGTCCCATTTTCTTTGATACACTGTAGACACTGAAGTTTATATGGGTATCTTCAAGACATTTGTAGAGCAGCTGAATGCTATCGAATTGAGAAAAGGTTATTTCCAGCAAGATGGAGCAACGTGCAATAATCTACTGACACCATGGAACTTGTAACCAGTTTCTTTGATAACACTAGGGAACACGTTTTTTGTACCCGAAACAAAATAGGCTAATTCTTATGCAAAATGACTCGCTGATTTCCAAAAATGCCTCTGAAAATGCTGTATCACGTAACTTTTTTGAGATATTCTTATTCTTTTATGTAAAATTACAGAAATGAGGTATGATACCAACTCATATTGACTTAATTTAAAATAATAGTCATTGACTCTTCTAAATACAGCTTAAAGGCAATGTTGCTTCATAATGGCAATTTACTACCTTCAATACCTTTATTTCATGCCATAGGAATGAAGGAGACATACGATTGCATGTCCATCATTTTAGATGCTATTAGTTATCAAAACCATGGCTGGGAAATTTGTAGTGACCTCGAGGTAGTTGCATTGCTAACGGGACTGCAGGGAGGTTTCACAAAATATTGTTGTTTTTGTGCTTATGGGACAGTAGGGCAACTGTCAAGCATTTTATAGTGAAAGAATGGGGGAAAAGAGAAGACTATACCCCTGGAGCAAGCAGTGTTAAGTATGTGCCTCCAGTAGACCCAAACAAAGTTCTTCTCCCCCCACTTCCCATAAAGCTCGGGTTAATGAAGAATTTTGTTAAAGGTTTCGACAAAAGTGGAAGTGCATTTGAGTATTTAAGAAGTATGTTTCCCAAAATAAGTGAATCTAAATTGAAGGAAGGTATATTTGTCGGTCCTCAAATAAGACTACTTCTTAAAGACAGTGTTTTTGAATCAAAGCTTAAACGTGTTGAACTAGCAGCATGGAAATCATTTAAATCAGTGGTGGAAGGCTTCCTGGGCAACAACAAAGAAGAAAATTATGAAACTTTAGTCTCAGAACTATTAAGGAGCTACAAAGAAATGGGTTGCCGTATGTCACTTAAAATCCACTTTTTGCACTCTCGCCTTGATAGTTTCCCTACAAACCTAGGAAATGTAGTAAGTGATGAGCAAGGTGAGCGTTTTCACCAGGACATTTCTGAGATGGAAAGACGTTACCAGGGTATTGCTGGGATTCAGCCATGTTCGGAGACTATTGTTGGTTCTTCAAACAAGAGAGTCAATACAAAAAAAAAAAAAAGAAAAAAAAAAAGAAAGAAATCAACAGTGAAACACTTCTGAGATAATTCAGGTATTGGTTTTCATCATTATCTTGTGTTTATTTTAATAATAATAATTATTATTTTCAATGTTATTTGGCAATAAAATGCCTATTATTTTCAATTAATCAAATATGACTTATCACATCACATTTCTGTAAGTTTTCATAAAAAATTATGAATACCTAGAAAACGTTACGTGATACAGCACTTTGAGGGGCATTTTTGGAATCAGCAGATCAGTTTACATAAGAATTGGCCTATTTTGTTTTGGGTATATCAAAATAATTTATTTTTGTTCCCCAGTGTAATCGAATAATCTCAAAAGATCTGTCGCCTCTCAGATGCCTTGACCTCACCTCATCAGATTTCTTTTTGTAGGGGTATCTAAAAAATAAAGTGTACAAAAATAGGTCAGGGATAATTGATGTTCTCAATGAATCTATTCCAAATGAAATAAGTAACACTGGCGAGGATACTCTCCGTAAAATTTCAGAAACTATGGTAACACGAGTGCAAACATGTATAGATGCTGGTGGAGGACACTTCCAACATTTTCGCTGAGATGTAAATAGTGTAATGTAATATTCCGGTTGTGTATTATTTTCTCCCAAACTTGCACGTGTGCGATAAAAAGAATATATATAGTCTTTTACTAGACAGTTTTGAGTTTAGAGTACTCTTAAGCTTTTATTTCAGAACTAGTGCTTATATATTTTGTGAAATAAATTGCATTCGAACTATTGTTTGTCTTCTGTTTCATGTGGAATTATCATTCCACGTCCTTCCAGTGGTAGAAGAGAGGGTATTTAAAAGCATTGATTTGTTTATTTTCTGTCAGTTTTATATGACCAAAACGTTATTTATTAGAGCTGGTTTTAATAGGATTTTGTGATTGTTCAGCTGCAGGTCCTTCTTGCCAGGGTTTCTCACGTGTGTCCCAAGTAATGCATGACACGTAGTGTTCCCCATGGATTTTGCTGACAATTTTACTAGTTGACGAAATCGACATTCGGGAGGTAGACAGATTGTGTACCGCCAGCTCCAGCATTTCGAAGTAATTAAATCTGCGAGGATGCGAAAGGCCAGCTCCGGAGCACGACAGTAACGAACGTATACATGCAGACGTTCCCGCGGGGGGAGGAGGTGGGGGGTGCTCAAAATGCATCCGAGAGAGAGTAGCTGTAATCCAGAGGGAGCCTGCATGGGTGCGGGCGAGTGAGATGAAAAATATATAGCGAGCGAGGAAAAAAAAATTGAGAGATTGCAATGAAAATCCAATCCACAAAACACACCTGGAAAACTCGGCAAAAATACGAGCTCCATACATCTTCTCCTCCACCAAATATCCCCCGCTCTCACTTTTATATATAAAAATAGATTCTCGGGGCAGCATGGCAGGAGGCGTGGCTTCAGTCAATAATTGAACTTGTAACTTCAGTTTGGAGAATGGGACTGGTTGGAATGGGTGCATGGTGGGGCAGGGCTCTACCAACCTCATGTCATTCCGTTTTTGTGCTGCCTCGCAGACGAAACTTGTTTTCACGAAATAGAGGAAAAGCCCTTCCCTCAATCTATTTTTCCCTCCCCGTTTCCAGCATAAACATTTCATAGGTGAGACAGGAGCTGGAGCTATTGTACAGGTCTCCAGCCTCGGCCCTTCCTTTTTTTACCCTCAGGAAGCTCTTTCCCTCTTTTGGCCTTAAAAATGGAATGAACAACCAGATCTACTTTGTGTACAGAAGGAATACATGCAGCAGGAAACATTAATTCAATGCTTACCTGTTCGAGCGTTATTCATTTATTTTTTGTTGTTTTTTCCTATTCATGCACCTGGCTTAATTATTTATTTATCTCAAAATGAACACAGAATAAATACGTAGCAATACGTTTAGTCAAATACTCTAATACAAACACATTAAATAAAAGAGCATTCGCAGAAAAAAAATTAATGGAAGCTCGTGGTTCTATATAGTTTTCTAATTTCAAACCAGCATCATCCTTTTGCAACTCAAATCCACACAATCATCTCAACCAGCGCTAGTACAGCTACGAGCAAAGAATTCACTTGTTTTGGAATGTTGTGCAGACATTGCAGTGCATAGCTGCTACTATGGGTTATTCATATCGTGTTTACACCAAAATATTTGATCCTAAGATTAATAAGTTTATAAAGAAATGATAGGGAATTAGTTCAACAACTATAATAAATAATTTCCATGTTAAAATTGCATATAGGCTATTATATATCAGAATAGCTCAGATAATAATAAAATAAAGATATTAATAAGAAAGCCATTATATCAAGATATTCCCGGAAATCAGTTGTGTCAGATATTCAACTGTTGCAGGCATAAACATCCTATTGCATAGAATTGAGCAACTCATATAATGAAATATACAGTTTCAAAAACAAATGAGAAACTTTTATTATGTAAGCATAATTGAAGAATACTGTTTCAAAAACAAATGAGAAACTTTTATTATGTAAGCATAATGTAGACTGAACTGAAGTTAATAAAAGAATTGTAGAGTGTGATCCATATTAAACTGAACCATTTCAATAGGCCATAACTTTTGAACCAATAATAGGACACACGTGCAACTTTGGGAGAATATAATACACAATTGGGAGATTACATTACACTATTTATATTTCAGGGAAAATGTTAGAAGTGTCCTCCACCAGCATCTATACATGTTTGTACCTGTCTTACCACATTCTCTGAAGATTTACAGAGAGTATCCTCGCCAATACTACTTATTTCGGTTCCAGTGGATTCCTTGAACATAATTTGTCCTTGGCTTATTCTAGTGCACTGTATTTTTAGATACCCCCACAAGGGAAAAAAATCCGGTGAGGTTAGATCAGGGGATCTAGAGGGCCACAGACCTTTTGAGATTATTCGATTATCAAAGAAACTGGTTACAAACTCCATCTTTCTGTAAACAACCTTCTCTCATTTCGATATTATCCAGCTGCTTCACGAATGTATTGAAGATACCCATATAAACTTCAGTGTCTACAGTCGTTTCAAAGACATGTCAATAATTGTCAGTATCGTCAATTCTCCCAGAGCCACTGAGATCATTTAAACAAATGTCTACATTCTAGGAGCCTTCAAAGGGAAATTATGGCTTATTGAAATGGTTCAGATTTATATGGATCACACTGTAGTTCTAGATTCGAGTGCCTTACTTCGTGTTTTACAGCTTTACAAAGTGTTAAGTGATCGATTATGGACAGATATAGCGCCTATAGACCGTGCGTGTGTTATTGAACTTAACGGGTACTGCGAGGCAACCTTCCGCTTAACATTTCAACGACTCGCGGCAACTTAACATGTTAGTCATGCTACTAAGGAAACGTTATTTTTAAACCATTAAGTATTGTTAGGTCTTAAGTTTGCAGGTACAATTAAATCGGTATAATTTCCACTGCTAATATTAAAAAACAAGCTGCATTCCATATATGCAAATAATCGGCGACTCTTTCATTAGGTTTATCAGCCAAAGTAGCTGATGTTTCCGTCTTACAATCATTACTTTTGAGGAAAAGGATTTCAAACTTCACCAGCGAAACAATTGACAGAATATTAATCGATGTGGTATCAAAGTGTCGCATGGTGGGAATTGTTACATCCAGCAGCTCATACTTAGGCTACGAGTAAACTCTAAAGATATAATTATGTCCTGAGTAATAATCTCAAGTTCCTGGCAGGAATAAAATGGAAATAAATTTTTAAATAGAGGAAATTATTTAAAAATATACATTTTGTATATAGTGTAATTTAATTATTATTTAAATAGCTTGTAAAATCTTGCTTCTTTTACAGATAATAAAAATTTTCCAAATTTGTTTCAGTAAATATTTTAAAGAATTTTATGGGAGTATTGAAGCATTGTGTCTCACTCAAATATTAAAATATGTGCTGTAAATCCACGATTTTCTGTACTAACTTTTGTAGAAACAATTCTTGTAATTGCAGGTTGTTCTATTGACTTCATTTTAATCAAGATGGAGACTGTTAGCAAGGTTTTATTATTTTTTTACTGTATGAAATGATTTACACAATAGGGTTAAGCAATAATCAAATCTTTTAAGAGGTATTTCCTATGGAATGGAGTTGAAATTTCGTACTCTTTGCATAACAACGAAAGGAAAAAAAAAAATGCTTCATCATTTGACAAAAGTTTAAGCGTTAAAGAATTCTAACATTAACAAGGAAACACATCGGGAACAGTTAGTGAAAAAAAAAAGAAAAAATCAAAGCAATGTGGTTTAATGAGATCTACATTTTTTGTGGAATAAGACTTATGTCCTGTTTTTACGGTACTTCAGGTAATGCAAAACTTATTCAGAAGAGGAATGGAGAGGCTATTTAGAGAAAATTTATCTATACAAATTTATTTATTTATTTATTTTTTTTAAAAAAAATCTGGGTGCAAGTTTTGTCAATAGTGAAATTTTCCAAACACATTCCATGTAAAGGATGATTTTTGATAGCTCTCTCTCTCTCTTGTTTTAAGTTCTGTTTTTGTTATCTTCATGTCTCCTGGGAAGGTAGTTGATTAACATTTCGTCTTATGCTGCTTACAGATCAACAAACTGTCTTAGAAATGCTTTTTAATAAGGTTTCGTCTTAATTCATGGAGTATAAACATAAATACTTCTGGTGAAATATTGGCATACAATTTTTGGGTGGAAATCACAAATGAAAAGCTGCTGAAGCTAGGCATGATGCATTAAAAACCCTCTGCCTGACTTCATGATAATTAACTTCGATTTTTCATTATCTATTTTACGCTTGCTTTCTTACATTTCTTACTTATCTTTACATGCTAGCACTGGATACACTTTTGTTGATTTTTGCACAAAATATAGACAGTATAAATTTGATTTTGAGTCATAAATTTGAACTTCGGATGATATAAAAACAATTTCAGTATTTTATGGCATAGAATTTATAAATCATAGTCCAAGAAACTCTACAAATTCAAAGAGGAGTCCTGATAGAGGTTAAAAGTGCCTGAGTAGATGAACTAATAATGTGTGGACCTAAATATTTGATTTGAGAATTTACTTAAACCAGATAATAAAAGGAAAGGTATTAATTACTGTATATTTAGAAATGAGTAAGTGTTCGCAAGTTCTCTCCATATTCATTGTTCTAAAAAGGTTAAAGCTATAGCATACAAATTGGATATTTGAGAAATCTACATATTGAATTTATAAATAAATTTTAATCTATTACTTAGTCCCTCATAATTACACAAAATATAATCACTGTTGAATCTTCAAAGTCAGCTGTATCATTTTTTCTTTCAATTTTTAGTTGTATTAATACACCAGATAGAGAGACCGGAGGTAGATGGGTGCAGAGGGAGGGAGAAAATTTCTGTGGAAATTTCCTTATTGGATTTGCAACATTTTAACCTCATTAAATGCTAAATAAATTAAACATTAAATTAAATTATAAAGAAAAATGTGTAAAGACGCTTTGGAAAAATTGCCACGATGGGACTGCAGAAGAAGTACTATTTTATTTTCAAAATAAGGAATTCCTCTATGTTTGTGGGTGTACCCACTGAAATATTATCAAAACTGCATGATTAATAGCGGCCTATTTAATTGTTTATTTAATCTGGAGAGGAAAAATAACAAGGTGTTATAAATATAGCTTCAAGTATGTCCCCTCATGCTGAAAATTATCCCTCTTATTAATATTTGTACTTTTTTTAAAATTTAAACTACAAAAGGTATGCAGAATACACGTGGAGTGCAAAAATTGAAGTAGTCAGTAGCATTAATTTAATTTGGACAGGAATGAACATCTCTTCATTCTCGTCTTACACGCTTGCAGCCACTTCCTTGAGAATTTTAAAATATCACTGCTATATTTTATTTGAAAAACCATTGTTGGAGAGCTGTACTTTTTAGAACACCTCATTCATCTCTTATTTCTACTTTTTTCATCTATAACATTGGTAACTGATCAGTGTCATTGTTGACCACAACTGTATAGAAAGGTTCACACTTTTTTCAAAGAGAATTCCTCAATTTTTTGTCAAGATATCCCCAATAGGCTGTATTACTGACACACTTTAAGCATTTAGTTTAGTGAATTTAATGTATTTCCTAAAATAAACAACGTTTGATCCGGTTATTTATTCGTTGTTTTTCAAATTTACATCCTCAAAAGTTCAAAGTGTCTTATAAAAACAGTTCACATGAAAGTACATTTCATAAGGAATACAAGATCACATTGTGTTTATAGGAAACACTATAAAAATATTTCAGTAAATTTTAGTCTTATTTGGTTCTGGGAATAGTTCAAACCTTGAAAGATTCGTAAATACATTCTTGTGTCAGTTTCTTTCCATAACTGTAGCCCGCTTAACTTGAAAGATTTTAAGTGGTTAGCCAAAAACTGAATTTGAACACTATGTTTTTGGAGGTCCATCACTGTCTGGATTGATTTTCTTAATGGAGGTCAGTTTAACCTTGCTTAACTTTTAAACTTTCCAAGTTATTGTATTTTTTGGCTATGTTTAATTTTGGTTAAGTGCAACTGTACTTTAATAAGTAACAGTAAATTTTAAACTAAATTATTTATAGAAATAGCTTCTTTCTGTATTTAAAGCTTTACATTCAAATACTGCATGAACATCACTGCATAACAAGTATACTGGTTCTTGTTTAAAAATTCCATTGTAGGTGTTTTCTTGTGTACCTTTAGATATCTATTAGAGCTTAAGTAAATCTCCAATAAGTAGGGAAAACGTTTCACTTATGATTTCTTTACTGTACTTGCATTCTTATGTTTAATACGGTTAACTTGTGGTGAATAATAAACCTGATCAGCAATGTTTCTTACAAAAATGCTTCAAGGAATGACAACAACTGGTGCTAAACTTAAAATGAATGAGGAACCCCTTTCCTTTATTAGGGATATACTGAGGAGTAACAATCTCTTTGACGATCTGTATAAAGTTTACTAGATAAACCAAAATTAATTTGATAGTTTGTAATTACTGCCTTAAGTTATGCTGACTATTAGAAGAAATCCAAATGTAAGGATTCTTTCTGATGCAGGTTTCAATTAGACATATATTTTCTGGGAATACTAGTATTATGACTACAATCAAATGGAAATAACAGCGTATCAAAGATTATTATAATCAGATGTACAGAAGAAACAAAGAGAAACAAGATTTTTCAGGGTTAAAGAACTTTATTTATGGTAATTGACATACAATTTTGGTATATATGGCCCCTTTCATCACATACATTTCTGTGAAACTTTTCATTTACAGGTTTTTTAATATATACTCGGGTTTGGAAATAAACAATTTTGATGCGCAAAGCGTTACTCAGCTGTCAGAAGTACTGGACATATTTAGGAATCATTTCTATTTAGAATATACCATTCTTTCTATGCCAAAATGAGCAGAAACTTTCAGTCGGGATTTCATAACATTTTATGTTCATTAATAATGTGTAAGTATACAATGAGAATAAGCCGGTAAACAAGTGCAGTACGTTTTAATACAATAAATGGCCTGCAATTGTTTTTCAGGCTTAAAGCATTCATTTGTTCTTTTCTTGATATATTTGAGAACATCCTCGCATCAATTTCATTCAGATTTGCAGAATTCTGATATTAATTGCATTTATAATTTTCTAAAGATTCCAAAATAAATATTTAACTTTACGTTGTTTTCAGGTTATTCGTCAGATAGACAAGCAATATAGAAGTAAGAAGCAGTTTCCAAAGCCACATAAGACTGCAAGAAAACTATCCTGCCCATTTATTCAGCGGATACATTTACAGGTAATAAACTTTACACTTAAGAAAATTACACGCGGTTGATTCATATATGATCCAGCATTCTTGATATTTTTGTTTGACATTTCAGCTCGATTACAATCTGATTTTAGACATATGGTAAATTCCGTCTCAGATTTCGAAAAAACCGTAGAATAAATACAGAGTTTGGTACAATTTCGGTGTGAAATTTCATCCAGGAAAATAGAGAATATTATTTTTCTCCTTTCGGATGTTATTTTTGAAAGCACATCACTTGCTGTTTTTATTCAAAACTATGTTAAATGTCACATGCATTTTTAGATGTCTAATTTAATTGGCCATTTCATTGAAATTGACTTCTTTCTACATCTTAGACATTAAAATGCTCCACGAAAGAATTTATTTCTGATTTACAGTTCGTTTGTTATCTGTTTCAGATTTTTAAGAATTTTAATGTGTTAAACTTTCAAGATTTTAAATATTTCTGTAAATGTATGTAGTAACAGAGAAATTAATACTTAAAACATAAAATGAATAACAAAGAAAGCTCCAATTTTAATAAAGTATTGTTTACCTATTCCTCTTTATTTATCAAAATAGAAATCTTCTACCATTAATACATTTTACTGCAGGCAATTAGAAATCAAGACAATTTCTTAAAATATTATCTTCAACGAAAAATACTTGTTATGTGCTTCAGTATTACAAAACTTCAAAGGGTTTTATGGGAATTTGGATTAAAATACAGATGTAAAGGAAAGGCAAGGTGGTATATTAGAAAATAAATTATTTTGTTTTTCTCGTTATAGAATCCCATTTTATGCTGAATATTAATAAATGTTAATGAAATTTATCCAACCACTGTCAGTAGAATTCAATGTATAACAGCTATTAGAAGAAACTCTATTTTACATAACAGTACCATGAATTGTTATAAAATAAATTCCCAAACTTGAAAAATACTTAGGAAATAAATGAGTAATTTGTACTAAAAGCTACAAGAATACACCTTCTGATTGTTACAAAACGCTTCAATTTGGAATGCTTCAAAATGCTTAGTCTTTGTTTCTAGTGCTGTATTTACCCGTATTTTATTTAGTAGCTTATAATTATGTCTAATTTCACCAGAGATTCTAGGTGTGCCTGAATGGAAGGCCAGTTAATATTTTAAAACTGCTGATTTAGCTTTCAAATTTTTACTATAGTTTTACGCGTTCAGAATTTAAATAAGTTGAATGTCATGCAAAGTACATGCAAAGCTGAGTTACCGATTTTTTTTATCGATTTTAATTGATGAAATATAACTTAGGGTATACATTTTAACCCAAAAAATTAAAAAAAAAATCGCATGAATTTGTAGTTTTGTCTCAAAAGTTAATGCAGCAGTAAATAATATTTCAGTATGTAACACTTTAATTTTTTAACATACGGTCCATTTTTATTTATCATAAAACAATTTCTTTGAAAATTAATTGTGGAAACTACTGGAGGTATAATAATGAAAATTTTTAATTTAATGTAAAATTAAAAAAAAAAAATATATATAAACACAGTACAAAAAATTTAGGTATGTGTAACACTAAAAAATTTAGAAGTTGAAAATGTGCAGAGAAACTATAAAAAGAAATTTTGATTAAGAATCCTTATAACCTATTTTTAAATATTAATAATACTTAGGTATTTAGAACATATATATAATGCAGGTGCTGTTCAAATGTGTTGCAGTAAAACTAAGGGAAAATGTTTGACCTTATAGGTGTAATTGTTTTTAATTCATTGTGTGTTAAGTTACAAAGAAATTGGTATTGGACACCCTAGTTTGTTTTGTTTTGTTTTCACATGACACAAGTTTTTTCTTTCCTTTGTGTAGCTTTTCGTTTATACAGGTATTTTTTTATTTCACTTTCACCAAATAAAGGAATCATAATTTTATCATTGTTAATTTTGTATAAATATCCATAAACCATGAATGTTCTTTTGTCCAGAAATACAGTTAAGCAAACCAAAATTTATTTAATAGCACAGTTATAACAGAACACAAAAATATTTTTTCAGTAAGAGTGATATTTCAAAATAAAAGGAAATTGGTTGCATGGCTATAAATAAACAACTATTGCTGTAATGAACAGATAATACTTTGTGTAGATCTTGGAGAAAACATCTCTAAATGAAGGTAGGATAAACGTTACTTGTGGTTTTTTACCTTTAGATTCTTTTCAAACTACTGGAAGTATTAAACTTTTTCTGTAAATTAAAACATACTTTCTAAATATTCCACTAATTTAGAGACATTTATATTTTAATTCTGTGAGGGGGGAAAACTAAAGTGACTAGCAAACGCTTACAAAATAGTGTTACAAGATGACCTGTTCCAACAAGAGATAAAATAAAACAATTGCCTACTTATTTAATGACTGTCTCTTATTTTATGTTTAAAATATTTCCAGTTCAAGTCTCAATCACAGGCGATTGACTGAATAAATATTTCCGGGGTTTAGAACACAATAATGGTCAACTCAAATCTCTACGTATCAGGGGTCATTTGAGTTATAAAAAAATTTCAAACACTTCAATCATACACAGTCTACGTGTACCGCACACATGCATATTTGTAAACAACAATGGAAAAAAGAGAATAATCTTTACAAATAATGAAGATATCGCGTGTGACAGTGAGAGGGCTACAAAATCTAGGTACGTAAATTAGAGAAATTGTCCTTATTTTGGAGATGTCCATTTGATAAAGTACGCTTAATACTTTACCAACACAAGTGCATAAAATATGCAATTTACTAATAATTTTAGTTATCTACCTGTAATATATATTAATGTTCAGTAAAGGATCATGTTTATAAAATAAAAATTTGGACATAAGAACGGAGGCATCTAAGTCTTAAAAAAACACAATTACAGAAAATACACAGAGTAACTGAAATATGCACCGAGCTAATTAGCTATTATTAAAAAAAAACGTTGGTTACAATATAATTTATGCGCTAACTTTCTTCTCTGGCAGCCAGTCAGGTGAAAAGATGATTAAATATCAACGTTTCGGGAGTGTGCATCTCTCCCATCATCAGGATATTTATAAAATGTTATAACCACAAATGAAATACTGGATATAACACAACTATAAACAAAGACAAAACACTATCAAAATTAGCATTACCGAGCAAAAGAATGTTTTCAGTAAATTAAATGCCAGGTCAGGAGACGGCGTGAGTATAGAAAATTGTGTCAAAGAAACGTAACTACTTAACTTGATTATCAAGCTGTATTGATCTTTGCTTCTTAATTCGACGGATTTCTATTTTAGGGCCGGTTTCCAAGAGGAGCTGAACTAAAATCCAGCATCACGATTAAGCGTGTTCCTTTCAGAGGAAATCGCCAAAGCCTCCTTAATTCTCCGCTCCCAGTAACTGTTGCTTAATTATTTTGTTGTTCCGCTTAAAGGAGCACGCTGGGAAGAGGAATTTGGGACTATTCGTTGTTAATTTGTCTCCATCTTAATCAGCCACACGTTCGGCGCAATTTGGTACGAGATGTCTATGTTTGAGATGGGATGCACGTTGACTTTTCGAAGGGACACTTCGAGAAGCCAGAAATAACAAATCCGTTGTATTTTGTTTTGTTTCTTGATTAGATAAGAGTCATGAGAATCTTGGTTTCAAGTTGTGGTTCGGAATAAAGTTTCGGAGAAGTCAAATTTTGTAACTATTTAATTGTATTATTTACATTACATTTTACTTGAACTTCCTTTCCCAGTCACTTCGAACATATCGATAAATTCTTACTTTACAGATTCAAATTATTACTTAAATGTTCTTGATCTTGCACCACTATTCATCACACTCATCATTACAAAACATCTGTACCAATATTATTGATTTTTCGTAACTATCGTTACTCCGCTCTTAATTTTTGTGAATGGCCGATTTGATTCCACGTCACAACATTACGTCATACAATTACTACTACGGCCAATCACGAAATTACATATAATTTTACTTATTTAAATTACCAAATTTATTTGCATATCATTTTTTTATAAATCTATAAACTTTTCATACCTCCTCCAAACATAACCCAAAAATACTGTTACAACGCTTAATCGTGATGCTGGATTTCAGTTCAGCTCCTCTTGGAAACCGGCGTTAAGACTGGAAATCCGTCGAACTAAGAAGCATAGATCAATAGAGCTTGATAATCAAGTAGGTCCTTTGACACAATTTCCTATACTCACGCCATCTCCTGACCTGACATTTAATTTACTGAAAACAGTCTTTTGTTCAGTAATGCGAACTTTGATAGTGTTTTGTCTTTGTTTATAGTTGTGTTATATCCAGTATTTCATTTGTGGTTATAAAATTTTATAAATATCCTGATGATGGGTTCTTCACTTCAGGGAATATGCATTTCTGCCTGGTCCACCTTGCATTCTATCAGCTATTCCCATCGTTTTCTATGGCGCCCTACATCTCTTATATCTTCTTATTAAAACTAGTAACTTTTCTCCGTCCATTCTAATCATACGTTGCTTTCCAGTTCTGTATATTTTCTTCTATTTTGTCCTGAGCTTAGTTACTATCGGATAGTTGGTTTTCTTATAAAATCTCGTCTAGTACATTTTTTAGCTTTTCTTAAGAATCTCATTTCTGCTGTCTGTGTCCCACCTTTATTTATTTCTTTTAGTATCCAGGACTCACATCCGTACATGAGCGCGGAAACTGCCATCGTTTTATAAAATTTTAACTTTGTGTCTTTCTTTACTTTGTTTTTCAATTGTCTTGCTATAGTTCAACATATCTGCTGACATTTGTTTGTTTTCTATGTCTTTATCATCTGGGAAGGTCATGGCCATTGTATTTTGGGACTCTCAAGGAATAATCATCATAGAATACTTGAAAAATGCAGAATCGTAACTGGTACATAGTTGATTGAATCGCAAAAAGGTGCTCTTTCACTCCATCGCACACATCAGCAACCGCAATGGCGGAAGTGCATGAGTTGGGCTTTCAATTGATTCTTCATCGACCTTATTCACCAGATTTTATCTCAAGTGACTTCTTCCTGTTCTCAAACAGATTAGAGGTAAAAACTTTTCATCAAATGAAGAAGTGATAGTCAGTGACAATGAGTATTTTGCAGACCTTCATGGAACCTAATTTTTTCGATGGTATGACGCCATAGCCATCAATGGAGACTGCAGACGTGTGCAAATTATTAGACTCAATGGTGAAATTTTTAACATATGCCGCTTATTTTTTATATATATTTAACGTTCCTTTAACATTTATTACCATTTTGATGCGTTTAGGCATGCTCTCTACAAGGGTGGAGCACTTTTCCTTTATTTCTTCATCTCTGTGCCAAATGCTTATCAGGCCCTCAATAAGCTGAACTTTTGTTGTTTTTTTCAATGTTTTAGGTCTCTGTTTAACAATACCCCATAGATTCTCTATTGGATTTAAATCAGGGCTATTCCCTGGCCATGGTGGTACTTTTACATTGTTTTCTTTGAGGAACTGGGTTACAGATTTTGCTCTATGGCAGGGAGCACTGTCATGCGTGAACACAAAATCACCATTTGGAAACCATTCTTTACTTTGCGGAAATAGTCTTTGTTTCTAATACACTTTATACTGTTTCTGCTCTATAGATCACACAACTATGTATAATCTTCCAGGTCTATGGAGAGACATACAGCTCCAGATCATTTTTGATGTTGGGTGCTTTACTCTTTGATCGACACACTGAGAGGAAAATGCTTCTTTGTCTGTCCTTCTCAAATATTGGCTGCTCTCTTCACATACTTCAAACATGGATTCATCTGAGAAAATTACCTGGACCAATAATAACCTCTATTAATATTAAACAGTTTTAAAATTCCTCAAAGATGGAATAACAAAACCAGCAATGAGAGAAACAAAGTTTAGGCTGTTTATTTCATTTCCATAAAATTTACATGTACATATTTTAATTTTATGCTATATACAATTTTCACATTATTTACCTTTCTACAAAATTTCACTAGATGTTTCTGCATCTCTTTGACCTATTTTAAACGTCTTTTTGCCATTGCACGTGTCAGTTTAGCCTTTTTACGAGGCCTGCGTGCTGGTAAACCTGCTTCACATAATCTTCTGCGAACTACTGAGGCTGATATTTCTGTGCCGTACTGCTTTAGTTGATTACTGAGCTCAATGTTGGTTGCTCTTTTATTTCGTTTTGCCACCTGCACAAGTTTTCTTTGCGTCCTTGGTGATAGCTTTCTTTTCCTCCCGCATTTTCCATCCCTTTGTGAGGTCAACGTCTCACCGAATGTTAAAGCTTGATTAATGCGACTAACAGAATTTTGTGAAATACACAATTTCTTAGCTATTTCACGTTGTGAATAAAGAATTTCCTTCAAAAGACTCTCAGTTACAGCTACTTTCCTTGGGGATAAATCAGCAGTTTTACCCATAACCTCAGTTTTAAATCAATGTGAACGTTAAGGATAAGATACACTATGTTACCTGGCTTGAGATCAATTAAAAATAAAAACTGAGGTTATATTAGCCATAAAACACAATAAAGGTAAATATTAACAATCTTCAGTTACTACATTCACCAAATGAAGGCAATATCACCAAACAGTTGGATAAACAGACATGAAGAAAAATGGCTGCTCTTAATTCAGAGCTACCACCATATTACTATAAGTAAAGGAAACATCGCCCAGCTATTATTAAGAGAGAAATTTCATTGAATATGCTTCAGGTTATAGTATAACCTGAAGCCTATAGAAAAGTTATAAGCTTTATGCTCTGAAGCAAAAAAAAGTAATTTGCACACGTCTGTATGTCGAGAAATAAGGTGAAATATTCACGGTAAAAAGAAAAAAATTGTTTTTTAACTGACTTATCAAACCACCATCGTAATCGGTGTATATTTTGAAGTTTTTCTAAGGTCCCCATTTTTCTGAATGCATTGTTTATAATTTTGTGTTTACGAAAGGGAAAGACAGACGTTTCCTACAGAAAGAGGCACATCTTATTAAAATACAATTATTTTAAATTGGTTTTTGCATACATCATTATAGTCGTATTTGGTTTGAAATTTCCAATACAGATTTCACATTATTTGATTTTCCCACTTTGTTCTTTGTTATTTTATTTATATTTTTAAATTTTAATACGTCCTTAGTTTCTTTCTCGTAGATGAGAAAGAGTGTAGAGTGCAATTTCAAAGCTACTTTTAGAAGTTTACTTTTCAAAGATTCAACAATCGCTGCAGCCTTCCATCTGTATCTATTTATTCTTAACTAACATTTTCAACTTCAGTTATAGAAATGATGAAGTAAATGGACTTAATAAGGTTCAAATAAGCTCAGGGTTTATAATCTTAGAGTTACCTGACGTTCATCTTTCAGTAGAAGCGAAAACTCCGGGGAATTCCTTATCCATACAACTCATCCAGACCGAGAAACATTAATAACAAATATATTTTCACAAAAATAAATTAAGCGAAAACAAAAGTATTTATAAGAAGAGCTGGTAGAAAATATATAAATTACATTAAAATAATTCATTATGTTCCGATACACAATGGTTAATATTTCTTTGGTGAATTCATGCTTCTGCCAATAAACCATTTATTTTACAAGGTAGATCTGTTAAAATAATGTTTGGCATTCTTCATGAAACACATTGAAGACTACTATTGTCAACTATTTATTCAATTAACATAACTTGTTATCTTACACTATCTATTTTTGATAAGAATATTATGGATGCGTTACGTAGTTATTCTACAAGTACAGCACAAATGTTTGTGTATAAATGTACATATTATTCTACGACTATAAATAAGTTTTAGAGCATCAGTTCAATGGCATAAACGTTTACCAAAGAGCATAAAGCTGGTTACAGTGAAGCAATAAGTATGAGGGCTTTTAATAAAGAAAGATAATTTTTTTTTCAACATACCGTTACTCATCCTCATTATTTTGATGCTCTTTCTCAAAATGGTCTCCCCTGCATGCGATGCACTTGTCCCGGCGTTTCTGCCAGTCTTCAAAGACATATTGGAAACCATTTTTGAGAATCCTTCAAAATTGCCTCCGCAGGCTTCGCCACTGATTCTGATGATGGATAATGTCCCCACGAAGGCGTTTCTTCAAGTTAGGGAATAGAAAAAAGTCACATGGGGCTGAATACGGACTAAGGGAGGGTGAGGGATGCACTTTAGGTTGATTTTTGCAAGATATTGAGCAACAACATTGGCAATATGCAGCCGCGCATTATCGTGGTGCAGCATCCAGCCTGCTTCACGGAAATGTAGTCTTTTGCGCCTGACATGGACTTGCAATATTTTCAGGACATCCCTGTAGTATTGTTCAGTTACTGATGTGTGTTCAAGTACAACGCGCTGATAAACCATTCCATGAATATCAAAGAATGAGATGACCATGACTCTCCTTGCAGAAGCAACAACTTTTGCTTTTTTTAGGGTTGGTGGTATAGGAGATTTGTACACTTAGATTTGCTGTTTGCTCTCAGGATCAAAATGATGTAGCCAAGTTTCATCAGCAGTGATTACGTTTGAAAGAAGCTCCGGATCTTCCTCTAACATCAACTTTAACTGCATGCAGACCTGCATGCGAATGTCCCTTTGTTCGGGAATCAATAGGCTTGGAACCCATCGCGCACAAGCACGTCTCATGTGTAATGTTTCTGTCACCAAAGTGTGGGTGGCACCCAATGAAATGTTCAGTATTTCAGAAAGTGATCTTAACGTAATTCGTCCTTAAGAGCAGTAAATGTAGCACCGGGTTTACCTTCCTTTGAAACTGATTGTCTCCCCTCTTCAAATATTTTAAACCACCTTCCAGATGTGCTATGGGGAAGAACAGTTTCTCCATAGGCCTCCTGTATCATTGTATAGGCTTCAACTGAAGATTTGTTGAGACGAAAACAGAATTTCAAAGCCGCATATTGTTCCTCGCATTTTACCTTCATTACACCGGTAGGCGGGATCCAGGAGTACCAAAACTGAAACCACTACGCCGTGTTTGTTTTACATTAAGCTAACAGAATATAAGTTAGTTAGTTAGTTAGTTAGTTAGTTAGTTAGTTAGTTACTAACACTCCCCACATGGCAACCTTGGCCTTCGGGGTAACCTCACCCCACCAAGTGATGACCGGACCCATTTCTCAGGTGGAGGCACCCAGAGGGCGGTGTCCATTACCTCCGATGATAGGGTGATAGTGAAGATGGCGGTGAGGTGAGAGGACTTACAGTTTTTACCGTGGACTCCGAACCACGTTGGGCATAGGGGATACTTCACGTGTGCTAGACAGAGGTGAAGGCGTGGATAGGGCCGACTTAAAATCGCCAACCCCAGAGCCGGGAATCGAACTCGGGACCCTTAGAACGGGAGCCGCGAACGAAACCACCGCGCTACCCCGGCGCCCTTGCTAACAGAATATAATAAGATTCAATTTTAGTGCGAAAAATTATGACCGTAAAAAAATTATGACGATTCTTTATTGAACGGCCCTCGTATTATACAGATATAACTACTTGTAACAAAAAACTTCACTTATCTTAAGAAAAATTATTTCCATTTTTCTTATTAGATGACTTAGTTGAACTTGAAATCGATTTCACGAACCTTTGTTCACGTTGTGAGTCAAAGAAAACCACAAAAGAAAACAAATTCGTCGTTAAGGAAATTGATACGTTATTATGCTTTTTTCAGAATTACCAAAATCTGAAAACAAAACAAACTTATGAACAGAATCAACTGCTTGTATTTCAAAATTAATTACGCGATATTTATTTTTTAAAATAAATATATTGTCCCAAACTATTAAATCTATCGGGACATATAATTGTTTTAAGAATTTAATTTCAGGATTTATATTATGGTTAAATGACCAAAAATGATCTGCTACGGCCGATTTATCAGTTTATACTTAAACTTACGAAAATATTGTTTCGGTCTAGTGTCCAAATTACGTTTCAGCCTACCAATGTAAACCATATATGCTATGTTATGAAATATTTGTACATTTATATGCCCTCTAAGTAAATAATAGCAATAGAGAAAAGTCTGTGTGTAGCTGTGGGTGTGTATGAAAGAGATTCAAAGGAGGGAGAGAAAAGGAGGGACGGAGGGAGAGAGAACTGAATAGAATTTCAAAGCCATTACATAGAGACCAGATTCTGAACGATCTTTTACTCGATGTAACTAATTTTTATTAGCAACATTCCTTTTAAAATGAATTATAAGTTAACAATCTCGCATCAAACCTGGTTACTATACAAACAAAAGACATCTCAGTATAAAATAAATAACAAGGAAGCGCTGGTGCAAGAAGTAGATCTAACAAAACACGAAAATATTAATTTTTTATATTCTAGTCGAAATATGTAGCACTCTTCAGCCACAAACGTACTGGGATAAGCAATATGCGACTTCTAAGGACAGAATACACCAACATAATCGTTCAATTATATACTAGGGCTGTTCAATAAAGAATAATCATAATTTTTTGCTCTAAAGTGCAGTCTTATTACATTCTGTTAGCTTAATGTGAAACAAACACGCCAAAGTAGTTTCATTGTTGGTACTCCTTGTTCCCGCCTGTGAGAACCATGCAAGTTCAGACATGTTCAGTATCGCCTACCGCTGCAATGGTGGTAACATGCAGTTAAAGTTGATGTTAGAGGAAGATCCGGAGTTTCTTTCAAACGTAATCACTGTTGATGAAACTTGGCTACATCATTTTGATCCTGAGAGCAAACAACAAAGCTCAGTGTGGATACCTCCTTCATCACCAACCCCCCAAAGAGCAAAAGTGGTTGAAATTATGGTCATCTCATTCTTTGATATTCATGGAATGGTTTAACAGCATGTTGTACCTGCACACACATCAGTAACTGGACAATACTACAGGGATGTCCTGAAAACATTGCAAGTCCATCCATATTAGGACTACATTTCCATGAAGCAGGCTGGATGCTACACCACGATAATGCACAGTTGCGTATTGCCAATGTTGTTGGTGAATATCTTACAAAAATCAACGTGAAGTGCTTCCTTCACCCTCCCTATAGTCCGGATTTAGCCCCATGTGAGTTCTATCCATTCCCTAACTTGAAGAAACGCCTTCGTGGGAGGCATTATCCATCATCAGAAGCAGTGGTGAAGGCTGCGGAGGCGATTTTGAAGGATCTTTCAAAATTGGTTTCCCGCATGTCTTTGAAGACTGGTAGAAACGCTGGGAAAAGTGCATCGCATTCAGGGGAGACTATTTTGAGAAGGACGATCGAAATTATGAGGATGAGTAAAGGTACGTTGCCAAAAAAAAAAAAAAAAAAAAAAAAAAAAAAAAAAAAAAAAAAAAAAAAAAGTGATCATTCTTTACTGAGCAGCCCTTGTAGTATTGGTTTCGTTAGCATAACGCAGCACGCATCAGCACTTTCTCTGTTTTGATTTCTCAGATACTAGCCTCTCATATTCACATTTTCAATCTGGAATGAAGTGAAAATAAATCAAAGTTAGCATCACTGCAAAGCTAGAAGATTATATGGTAATAATAAGTATAAAAATAGTTATTTACAAACATGCTAGCACCATAGCAACTAGCGAGGGGTCGATTACAGTTAATCTCGATACTGGATATATGGTACCAATACACGATATATTCCACGATATTTGATACCGTCATTTCAATAAAAAATTGAATAATGACAGAACTGTATAATGTCAGCAAAATTAAATAGGTGCACACACTTCATGATACAATACTTAAGAACATTGGTGTTCTTGTTTTTAAACCCTACATGAGAAATTTAAAAGCAAAGCAGTCTACCTTTTCAAGTTCTTGTTCAAAAATGCTAGCTTTTTCACTCTTTCGGGGTCAGTTCTAATTTTTCTGTCGCATATGTGTCCTGCTATGCCAAATATACTTTCAGATGAAACTGCTGTAGGTGTAATACACAAATATTAAGCGGGTAATTTGTTTAGTTCTGGAAATTTTGATTGCTTTCCAGTAATCCAGTGCACTAGTGAGAGGAGGTAACAAAACGTCGTTGAGATATGCAGTGATTTCTTCTTGGAAAGAGGTATCTGGCACTGAGTCTGATACAAGATTATTTTCATGAATAATACTGATATACAGGTACCACAGTCCTGTCAGTTTTTCTGGCTTTGCAATGTTCTAGTTGCGGCAAGAATATTTTGTGATTTTAAAATAAAATAAAAATTGCAGAAACATATATATCGATATATCGAAAAGTTATTTAGCGAATGTTGTGGAGTATCGTTTGATGTAAAATCGTAAGTATCGAGGTTTCGTAATTATGTCCCATCTCTAATAGCAACACATTTATACGAGTTACTGCCGTGATTGAAAGCTCGTAGAATTTAGAAAATTGTTTTAGTGATCTAATTCGCTCTGGGAAAACTGTGAACATTGTCAGCTGTTGCCAGTTGACACTCTAAAATGGTATCGTTGGTCCCATTTTCTTTGATACGACTGCAGACACTTAAGTTTATATGTGTATCTTCAATTCATTTGTGGAGCAGCTGGATGATATCTAATTAAGAGAAGGTTATTTCCAGCAAGATGGAGCAACGTGCCATACATCTGATGACACCATGGTACCTACAACCACTTTGATAAATAGGCAACATGATGAATTGAATGCCATGGCCGGGATTTGAACCAGGGATCTCCTGGTCTCCGTCCAGTTGCTCTAACACATTGAGGTATTGTGGCCAACTTGCCGTCCTGACATTATTTGACTCGTAAATTACCCCGCTAAATCACTAGGGCTCTCGCATCCGAGATACACCATTTGGGGCGACTTACCATCCTTAGAACTTCAGTCCCAGGCTATATACGGCTAGGGTGAAGAAATGATTAATTTTCTCAATTAACTAAAGTAGTAACTGGGACTTAGGTACTTAAGAAAGTCACCACAAACGGTGTATCTCGGATGCAACAGCCCCTAGTAGTGTACCAGCGAAATGTGCGGGTTTAATGGAGAATTCAATGTCGAGACGGCAAGTTGGCCAAGGTAGCTCAATGGGTTAGAGCGACTAGACGGAAACCAGGAGAGACGTGGTTCAAATCCCGCCCCTGGCTTTGAAGTTTTCATGTTGACTCTGTATATCGAAGATCTTAGCCTATATACGGTTTGTGTAAAGAAATGATTCATTTCCTCAATTATGTAAAATGTAACCAGTTTAATTGATAATCGAGTAATATCAAAAGGTGTGTGGCCTCCAGATCCCCTGACCTAACTCCACCGAATTTTTTCTTGTGGGGATATCTAAAAAAATAGTGTACAATAATAGGCCACGGACAATTGATGATCTCAAGGAATCCATTCGAACCGCAATAACTAACCTTAGCCAGGATACTCTCCGTAGAACTTCAGAGAATATGGCGAAACGAGTGCAAGCATGTGTAGATACTGGTGGAGGACACTTAGAACATTTTCTCTGAGATGTAAATAGTGTAATGTAATCTCCCGGTTGTGTATTATCTTCTCCCAAAGTTGCAAGTCTTTCCTATTATTGGTTCAAAAGGTATGGCCTATTGAAATGGTTCAGATTTATATGGATCGCTCTGTGGAAACCTCTCAGGTAAAGCACTGATTACTCCACTGTGATTCCTGCGAATTCCATTGGCTGAAGTGTGGCTTTCGTTGGTATTTAGCACAGATCCGAGAAGCGCAGCAGTTCCACTGTCGCTCTTACAGGAACAATCAGTGCATTATCTGAGAGGTATCTATTAGCATTGATAAATCCATGGTAACAGTTCAAGCAGCACAACAGTTCCTTATAGAAAGAACAATATAATTTTGGTATAGGGTTTGGCCAAGGAAGGGCAAATTATGAAATTATGCATGACACAGCAAAAAGGATTACAGAACTCAAATAGTTGGAATAGGAGGAATTGTGGAAAAAATGGGAATGGGAGACACATAGAGATTAGAGGAATTGAATAGAAGGGATGTGGGTAAATTGGTAAAATGCAGAATAGAGGATATAGAAAGGCAGGAAATATGGGGAAGTCTAGAAAATATGAAATCATTACAATTTTACAAGCAAATAAAAAGAAACTGGGGACGAGAAGCATATGTAGATTACTGCAATAGGGAAGAGAGAGAGAAGGGTTAGCTTGGATGAGAATAGGAAAAATAATTTTAAGAGGGATAAGAGGTAAGGAAAAGGGAATTTGTGAATTGTGTAGGGGGAAAAGAAATCATAGAGAACTATGTAACAGAAAGTGAGGAGGTTGCAATATGGAGCAGAAGGATTTGGGAGGAAAAATGGGAGAAAGTAGAGAAGAAGATAGCAGCTATAAAAATTTTAAGGGGAAGGGAGGAAAAGAAGGTAAGAAGTATTGGTGAGTTCTTGCAGAATGTAAAAGATAAGTGGGAAAGAAATGTAAAGAATATAAGGAAGGAAGATGTAGGGAGAGTAAAGGGGTTAAATAAGTAACAAGGAGGCATGGAAGTTTAGAGCTACCTGGCAGAGTAGAAGACCAGGGTGTCATGTAAGCCAAGGTAGCAACAAGGTAAAGACAAATAAATGTAGCCAAAATTGTCAATTGTAAAATTTTGGAATAATAAAATATTTCATAAAATATCTAAAGTAGTATACGAAGTATGTTCAATAAAGAATGGTCACAATTTGTTTTACAGCGTACCTTTACTCATCCTCTTAATGTTAATGGTCCTTCTCGAAATAGTCTCCCCTGAATGCATTGCTCTTGTCCCAGCGTTTCTGCCAGTCTTCAAAGACATGCTGGAAGCATTTTTTGAGAGATCCTTCAAAATCGCCCCCGCAGCCTTCACCACTGCTTCTGATGATGGATAATGCCTCCCACGATGGCGTATCTTCAAGTTAGGGAATAGACAATTTTACATGTTGTAACCGCAGTATCAGACAGCGATTAGGAGGTGGCGAATTAATCGAAATCACGAGAATTAAAAAAGAAGATAAATTAATAAAAATGCTTTGCTAAACTAATATAAAATATTGTCATATTAATATGAAATTAGAATGAAATTAGAGTAATGATTAAAATAGCGGTTTAATTAAGAATAAGATGGGAAGAATATAATTTAAGACAACTAAAATGCTAAAATCCATGTAAGGGAGAGAAAATATTTCTGTAAAATCTGAACACAAGTCGGGGAGACAGGAAGAGGTGACCGTTAGCCTCTTTGTTTAAGGAAAGGTTCAATGTCTGATAACTATAACTAAGAATGTGTAAGAACAATAAGGTTTTCAAGATGCGGTCAAGCGTAAGACCTAAAAGGATTTACTTCGCTGAGGTGATAACGATGTATACCGTTACAAAGAGCCCAGGGTAGGCGTGACCCAACTCACGGTGGGATGTAACGTCAATGAGTTCGATGAGTTTTGCTAACCAATAAAGAAAAATCGAAATAAAATGAGAAACTAATAATAATGTAAGATTTGAGAGATGGGGAGAAGGGTGAGTTATTTTGGTCATGTGATAAGGGTTAGAGTGGGGATCAGAATAAAGTACGAACTGAATCGCAGAGCAGACGAAAGATCACTTCAACAGTCATACTACGAGGGGAAAGATGTGTTAGTGCGCGTGAAGAAGAAGTAGCAAAGATTTCTAAGTCCGAAATGTAGGGAAGTCAAGAATAACGCAACCAGCGTAAGAGAAGCAGCAGAAGAATTTTATAATAGCAAAGTATTCGCCGTATAAAGAAGTAAGAGAATTCTGTTAGGAAGTTTAGTAACAGGTGGTCACCGCTACAAATCAATCTGAATCAACGAACTTAGTGAGAATTAAATTAAATCATTTTTTGCAACGAACCAGTGTATTATTGAGACAACTGAGCAGCCAACAAACAACAAATCCATTTCCTACAACCATTCACCTGAGGATAAGAGATCTCATAGCTCCAATTAGAACCCAAATCAAAAGTAAACACCAACCAATTGAAATCTGACATGCGGGTATGCCGCAATGTGGTTAAATCCGGACTATAGTGAGGGTGCGGGATGCACTTCACGTTGATTTTTGCAAGATATTCAGCAACAACATTGGCAATATCTGGCCGCGGATCCAGCCTGCTTCACGGAAATGTGATCTTTTGCGCCTGATATGGACTTGCGATTTTTTCAGGGCTTCTCTGTAATATTGTCCAGTTGCTGATATGTGTGAAGATACAACGTGCTCATAAACTATTCCAGGAATATCAGCCTATTCCTAGCAGAAGCAACCACTTTAGCTTTTTTGGGGGTTGGTGATGAAGGAGATATCCACACTGAGCTCTACTGTTTGCTCTCAGGATCTAAATGATGTAACCAACTTTCATCAGCAGTGATTACATTTGAAAGAAGCTCCGGAACTTCCTCTAACATCAACTTTAACTGCATGTTACCTCCATTGCAGCGGTAGGCGATACTGAACATGTCTGAACTTACCTGTTCTCACAAGCGGGAACCAGGAGTACCAACAATGAAACTACTACGGCGTGTTTGTTTCACATTAAGCTAACAAAATATAATAAAATTGTTCATTATTGAACAACCCTCGAATTTGAATTAATGTATCACAATAAATGAAACAGCAGGTTAAAATGTAGTATATATGTAGAACTTTGAACGAACGTCGTGCTTTCTCTAACCTTTCCACAATGCTGTCTTAAGAACGCCTACTCTGTTGCCAATATACAAACAAGAAAATACGTAATAAATTGTGCATCTACAAATGTTTATCCCGATTAACGCGTAGTGGGTAGTGTTTCCGTATATTTTTGTTGATGAGTGCGCTGAGAAAGTAACACATTACGCTTTTATGGTTTATCTACTGTCATATATGTTGGACAATAGCTGAATTATTACAGTACACTAACATAGTTTATTAATGGAGTTGCACCTCTTGCCCGGAAGTTGTAAAAGCCCCATTGCTGTAAGGTTATTCAGCATGTTTGTAATTCTGTGGACCGTGCTTTCTAAGCGAGCAGTATGCCGTCCGACCAAGGGTCATCATGTATGCAGTACATATTAGGACTGCAAACACTACAGTGCAATTATGCAAACGCATTAAAAACCCAAAACCCAGGCCCGAGGCAGGTCACGAGCTCACGACCACTTCTGTAGTACGAGAGCGGCACTGGCGAGGTTGACTTTCGCTCGTGTTCTTCAATGGGGGGTGCCTTTTTCACAAGCTTTTGATTATTTGCTAAAGTACTTGAAAACAGATCCTGCTGCTCCGCCATTGTGATCTGAGCAAGACCATTGTTATTACGTTGCACTTACTCGTTAGGTTGAAACCTTAGTCAGTTTATTTCTGTTAAACATTCCATTTAAAATTGACCTAAACTGTTCCGTTTTCAAATAGGCTACATGCAGTTGAAGCGAACTCCTACTGTGGGATGATCTAAATCTCGTCATAAAATAAAAAAATTGTATAAAAAAATTCGGCGGTACCGAAAATAAAATAAAAATTAATTTTAATATATTGCATTACTTTTTAATCGGGCTAGATATACATAAAACTGATTGCATCTTTTTCTGTAGGTACAATCGGAGTTAGGACAGAGATTTCTGGTCGCTATAAAAAACATGAAATATTGTTTACACAGAAAATGTAGCTAGTTACGGTGGAGTAACAAATATTATACATATAAAAATATTTGGTAATTAACTTCCACTTATCTTAAGAAGTTGGTGTTAATACTTCTATCCTCTTTATACAAGATCGATTTCATAGACATTTGCCCACATCTTCAGTCAACACACTTCGTTGTCAAGGATACCATGTATTAACGTATTACCAATATCTAAAGACGAAACAAACCTAAATACAGAATCAATTGCTAGTATGTCAAAATTCATCACGTGATGTTTATTTTTTAAAACAAATATTTTTCCCACACTATTAACTCTAACTCTAACCCACACTATTAACGAAATGACTGTAGCAATTACAGAAGAATATGTTTACCGGACACGGCCAATAAAATATTTCCTAAAATAATAATCAAAAGGTTGCAGAATATAGCTGAATGTCTTCTCTCGGAAGAACAATGTGGATTTAGAAGAGGCAGATCCTGTGTAGATAACATTTTTACTGTTGGAGTTTAATAAAGAAAGGCGTATGGCATTTGTTTAATTTGAAGAAGCCTTCGATAGGGTAAACCGATGCAAAATGTGGCAAAAATTGGAAGAACGAAGATACCCATAACAATTAGTAAAAATGATACAATGCTTCTACTTCCAAACAAAAATAAATGTGAGGAACAATGGTAAAATGTGTAAAAAAATTCTTACTACTCAGGGTGTCAGAAAAGGGTGTACTTTATCACCTACACTTTTTAGTATTTATTATGACGACCTAGTGAGCAAATGGAAGCAGCTAGTGAATGTAGGTTTTAAAATTTCAAATAAAAACTTTTTAAATATTTTATTGTTTGCTGGTGACTTAGTTATTATACAAAATAGCGAGTTTGCCCTGCAAAAATCTATTTTTAAACTTAGTGAACTTTGTAAGCAATACAATATGAAAATTTCTTTTATAAAATCAAAGGTAATGGCATTCATTGGGAAAGAGCCAATTAGAACAGAAATAGTTGTAAATAATCGTTGCGTTGAACAGGTAAGCCATTTTAACTACTTGGGAACTGATGTTCGTTATGTCAAGGAATATGATGTCTACAATAAAATATGCAAATTTCAAAGAGTGTGTGGAACAATAAACAGAACATTTAGAAACAAAATACGTAAAGAAACAAAATTAAAGTTCTACAAAGTTATGGCTGTACCTATACTGACATACGGAAGTGAGACTTGGACGTTAACTAAAAAGCAACAGAGTAAAATACAGACTTCAGAAATGAAATTATTGAGAAGTGTGAAAGGATGCATGAACAGGGACTTAATAAGAAATAAAAATATAACAGAAGAGCTGAACATTTTTAGTATGAATGATAGGTTAAAAGATCTCAAACAAAAGTGGAAGGAACATGTTGAAAGAATTCCAGATAATAGACTTACAAAACTAATATTACAGTATCATCCTAAAGGTAGGAGAGCGGTGGGCAGACCCAGGAAACGAAGGCTGGAGGACTTCGAAGGCGGAAGAGGCACTTCATTGCCTATGCCATGGAGTGAAGAAGAAGAAGAAGAAGAAGAAGAAGAAGAAGAAGAAGAAGAAGAAGAAGAAGAAGAAGAAGAAGAAGAAGAAGAAGAAGAAGACTATTAACTCTATAGGAACATTTAATTGTTTTAATAATTTAACTTCGGGATTTATTTCATGGTTAACTGACCAAATATGATCTGCTACGGCCTATTTATCAATTTATTTATATTTAATGTTACGAAAATGTTCTTTCTTTCTGGTTTCCAAACTACGTTTCGTCTTTTCAATATAAACGTGATCACAATCTAAAGAAATTGATAAATACCAGATTTTTTATTATTAGGAATTTTATATTATTTAGAAAATTGTAATAAAGTTTTAATACTATATTTATTTTGAGGAAATAATGTATTACCAACTTCTTTAAAAAAATCGAAATTGTTTATTGACCCAAGGATGGTAAGTAAATTTTTTAAATTTATAATTTTTAATGAAAAGTTAAATTTTTATGTTTTGTATTTATAGGCAATCCACCTATAAAAAATAAAAGTTTTAACCCTTTTCACATAATTTTGCTGTTTTTAATAGTTTGATTTATAGAGTAATAAATATACCCCTGAATAAAGAAGAATTTAATAAATAATTTAAACATATTATTAATACTGCTTTAATTAATGGTTTCAATAAATATTTTATACAAAAAAGATTGAAACATTTAAATATCAAAAAAGTATTAATGATATCTCTACTCTTAAAAAAATAACAGATGATTATATATATGAAAAATTTACTTACCATCCTTGGGTTAATATCAAAAGCACTTATCAACACAAACTTTCTATCACATGTTAAAGCGTGACAGTTAAAATGTTACGCACTCCCTCGTAGACACTAGAAGTGATTAAGTTCAGGGAAAGATTTCTTCCTTTTTCCGCCGATCTCCAGATGTCAGAGTTTCCATCAATTAGTTTCCATCGATTATGCGAGGCCTGTTCAATAAAGAATCATCACAACTTTTTTATAACGTAACTGTACTCATTCTCAAAATTTTGATTGTCCTTCTCAAAATAGTCTCCCCTGAATGCAATGCACTTGTCCCAACGTTTGTACCAGTCTTCGAAGACATGCTGGAAACAATTTTTTGAGAGAACCTTCAGAATCGTCTCGGCAGCCTTCACCACTGCTTCTGATGATGGATAATGCCTCCCACGAAAGCGTATCTTCAAGTTAGGGAATAAGAAAAAGTCACATGGGGCTAAATCCGGACTATAGGGAGGGTGGGGGATGCACTTCACGTTGATTTTGCAAGATATTCAGTAGCAACATTGGCAGTATGAGGCCGCACATTATCGTGGTGCAGCATCCAGCCTGCTTCACGGAAGTGTGGTCTTTTGCGCCTAATATGGAATTGCAGTGTTTTCAGGACATCCCTGTAGTACTGTGCAGTTACTGATGTGTGTGCAGGTACAAAATGTTGATAAACAATTCCTTGAATATTAAAGAATGAGATGGCCATAACTTTTCCAGCAGAAGCAACCACTTTTGCTTTTTGGGGGTTGACGATGAAGGAGATTTCCACACTGAGCTTTGCTGTTTGCCCTCAGGATCAAAATGATGTAGCCAAGTTTCATCAGCAGTGATTACGTTTGAAAGAAACCCCGGATCTTCCTCTAACATCAACTTTAACTGCAGGTTACCTCCATTATAGTGGTAGGCGATGCTGTACGTGTCTGAACTTGCCTGGTTCTCACAGGCGGGAACCAGGAGTACCAACAATTACTGCTACGTGTTCGTTTCACATTAAGCTAAAATAATATAATAAGAGTGAATTTTAGAGGGAAAAATTATGACTGTTAAAAAACTATGCATCATTCTTTATTTAACAGCCTCGTATTAATTAGTTTTGCTCTTAGCTTGGTGTTTGCCGCACAAGACTAATTCAAAAGCCACATGTGGCTCGTGAACCACTTTGTGGCCACTACTGTACTGTTAACTCATCAGGATTTATTGTTCGCGATTTATAAGGAATTACTTTACATCCTACACTTAAGTAACATTTACCTTAAAGCTGGAAATTCCAGTTATAAACTAAATGTGGAAAACACTGTGGTATTGGATATATTATTCCTTACTGCACTGCCTGATCTGAAAGCGAGCTGCTGCTTAAATTTATAAAGCGCTCGACATGACTGCATTCTCTTGTCTATTTTATAATTCTTATTAAGAAATAATGGGAAATAACCGCGCAAATCCGGATGGTTAGTTAAAACTAGAGTTGATCAACAACAGTCAACGTATTTCGGTTACTTGGAATATTTATTTAACACATGACCGCAAACTACAGTGGATGGATATCATTAAATGTTTACCGGTGGCTTCTTTCGACATTGCATTGGTCACATATACAAGCTCATAGAAGCACAATGTAGCTAACGGCTTGTAAATCTTGGATCAGTCGTTGTAACCTAATACAGACAGTGATTGAGTGACTGCAAATTGTTCCATGTATTAAAGTAACTTACTTAGGTATGTGTTTCATCTTTTTAGGATGTAAATATCCTGTCTAAAGTATAGTAACTTAGAAACAAAGGCTAAACCTGAATTTATGTTGTTGTTTTCAAATGCTAGACTTTGGCAATGAAGCCATTAGCTCTCTTGCTTTCCAAAATTTCGATGTAATGAGTCCAGCAGGTAGGGCTTCACAGGTTAAAAGATGTTCTTCAGTCATTTCCTCTTCTTTGTTGTCAAATGCTAGGCTTTAGCAATGAAGCCATTAGCTCTCTTGCTCTCCAAAATTTCTGTGTAGTAGATCCGGCAGGTAGAGCTTCACAGGTTAAAAGATGTTCTTCAGTCATTTCCTCTTCTTTGTTGTCAAATGCTAGGCTTTGGCAATGAAGCCATTAGCTCTCTGGCTCTCCAATATCTCTGTGTAGTGGGTCCGCCAGGTAGGACTTCACAGGTTAAAAGATGTTCTTCAGTCATTTCCTCTTCTTTGTTGTCAAATGCTAGGCTTTGGCATTGAAGTCATTAGCTCTCTTGCTCTCCAATATTTCTGTGTAGTGGGTCCGGGAGGTAGGGCTTCACAGGTTAAAAGATGTTCTTCAGTCATTTCCTCTTCTTTGTTGTCAAATGCTAGGCTTTGGCAATGAAGCCATTAGCAATCTTGCTCTCCAAAATTTCTGTGTAGTGGGTCCGGCAGGTAGGGCTTCACAGGTTAGAAGATGTTCTTCAGTCATTTCCTCTTCTTTGTTGTCAAATGCTAGGCTTTGGCAATGAAGCCATTAGCTCTCTTGCTCTCCAATATTTCTGTGTAGTGGGTCCGGCAGGTAGGGCTTCATAGGTTAAAAGATGTTCTTCAGTCATTTCCTCTTCTTTGTTGTCAAATGCTAGGCTTTGGCAATGAAGCCATTAGCTCTCTTGCTCTCCAATATTTCTGTGTAGTGGGTCCGGCAGGTAGGCCTTCTGAGGTTAGAAGATGTTCTTCAGTCATTTCCTCTTCTTTGTTGTCAAATGCTAGACCTTGGCAATGAAGCCATTAGCTCTCTTGCTTTCCAAAATTTCGATGTAATGAGTCCGGCAGGTAGGGCTTCACAGGTTAAAAGATGTTCTTCAGTCATTTCCTCTTCTTTGTTGTCAAATGCTAGGCTTTGGCAATGAAGCCATTAGCTCTCTTGCTCTCCAAAATTTCTGTGTAGTGGGTCCGGCAGGTAGGGCTTCACAGGTTAGAAGATGTTCTTCAGTCATTTCCTCTTCTTTGTTGTCAAATGCTAGGCTTTGGCAATGAAGCCATTAGCTCTCTTGCTCTCCAATATTTCTGTGTAGTGGGTCCGGCAGGTAGGGCTTCATAGGTTAAAAGATGTTCTTCAGTCATTTCCTCTTCTTTGTTGTCAAATGCTAGGCTTTGGCAATGAAGCTATTAGCTCTCTTGCTCTCCAATATTTCTGTGTAGTGGGTCCGGCAGGTAGGGCTTAATAGGTTAAAAGATGTTCTTCAGTCATTTCCTCTTCTTTGTTGTCAAATGCTAGGCTTTGGCAATGAAGCCATTAGCTCTCTTGCTCTCCAATATTTCTGTGTAGTGGGTCCGGCAGGTAGGGCTTCACAGGTTAGAAGATGTTCTTCAGTCATTTCCTCTTCTTTGTTGTCAAATGCTAGACTTTGGCAATGAAGCCATTAGCTCTCTTGCTTTCCAAAATTTCGATGTAATGAGTCCGGCAGGTAGGGCTTCACAGGTTAAAAGATGTTCTTCAGTCATTTCCTCTTCTTTGTTGTCAAATGCTAGGCTTTGGCAATGAAGCCATTAGCTCTCTTGCTCTCCAAAATTTCTGTGTAGTGGGTCCGGCAGGTAGGGCTTCACAGGTTAGAAGATGTTCTTCAGTCATTTCCTCTTCTTTGTTGTCAAATGCTAGGCTTTGGCAATGAAGCCATTAGCTCTCTTGCTCTCCAATATTTCTGTGTAGTGGGTCCGGCAGGTAGGGCTTCATAGGTTAAAAGATGTTCTTCAGTCATTTCCTCTTCTTTGTTGTCAAATGCTAGGCTTTGGCAATGAAGCTATTAGCTCTCTTGCTCTCCAATATTTCTGTGTAGTGGGTCCGGCAGGTAGGGCTTACAGGTTAGAAGATGCTCTTCAGTCACTTCCTCTTCTTTGCTGGACAGAGGACAATTTGGCTTGTATAAATTCCTATTCTGTGTAGGTGTTTTGCCAAATAATCATGTTTCGTAAGTAATCTAAAATTTGCTACTGCAGCTTTTCGTGGGATTTCTGGAATATTTTCTGGATTTTTAATTAAAATGTTCCATATTTTATCTTTTGCTTTGTTAGATATTGATTGGTTTTGTTTGTTTTTATATTTGTTTTTATTAATATTTTTATGGATGTAAAGGGTAAGCTTTTACTTTAGTTCTGAATTAAATTTGCACCTTTTTTGGCAAGAAAATCAGCTGATTCATTTCCAGCAATTCCACAATGTGCAGGTATCCACTGTAATATAATTCTTTTCTGTAGTTTTTGAAGTTGCTGGATCACTTTGTTACATTCTTTAATTTGGACTGACCTCATTTTATATGAACTTATTGCACATAACGCTTCTTTAGAATCAGAAAGTATGACAGCATTTTTGAATTTATCTATTCTGTATAGAAGGTGTTGGAGTGAAATATGAATGGCCGTTACTTCTGCATCAAAATTTGTTGTGTGGTATCCTGCTGGTTGATAGAATGAGAACAGTGCACACTTAATTCCTGCTTCTGAGTTGTTGTCCAAGTTAGATCCATCTGTGTAGATATGTAACCATTCTTCAGGTGGGTATCTATTGTTCATTTTCTAATGCTAGTGCTTTTAGTACAGGTTTGGAAGTTTCAGATTTTGTAACTATTTGTTATAAATCTAATTGAATATTAATTGGTTCAAGTGTCAGTGGGTTTTATTTGATTAAAATGTTTTCTTTAGAATTAGGGAGATTCAGGTAACTTGTTTGTGCTTTCATCTTGATTGGTTGTAGTAATCTTTTCTCCCATTTTGTTGTTTTTAACCACAACATTTTTTTCATTTTGTATTAGTGCCTGCTCCTCTAAAGTTAGATGTATTGTTTAATTCTGAGTTAAGGCTTGCATTGCCGTGATTGGAGTTGATTTTGCTAAACCTGAATTTATTGAAATCCATATAAAGGGGCCCTGGGACTGTTATTTCTATTTTCTGTCTTACAATACCTACAAATTTCAAACTTTGCTTGCCCAATGGGTTTTGCATTAGAAAATGCCACATCAATTTTCAGTAATTTCTGATCACTAGTTTTAAGGAAATTAATTTTTTTTTATTTTTATTATAGTTGGCAATATTACAGTTAATGCATGCGCATCAATAACCATACTAGTGGAGTAACTCTGTTATTTTTTTCATTCCTACTAACTGTAGAAAAAGCTCCAGTCTCAGTGTAGAACAACAACACATTACTTTTAGAAACATTATTTTTTAATTATGTAGTACATTGAATTCAATAATTTTAATACTTTTTGAATTTAAAATTTTGTTACAGCCAAACAAAGTCTTAAATGTTATAGCCTGAGACTGATGTTGTAGACTCATATATGGAGCTCATGCTGAAAAAATACACAGCCATAGTTCCAAAACTAAAGCAGTGGAAGCAGATATTGTACTAAAAAATGCAAAGTGGAGAAAAACCAATTTTTATAAAAATATGAAACAAAATTAGGAATTACACCATCCCGCACACTATTTACACTGTTCTGCACATTATTTGCACTGTCATCTCTACTGCTATAAACACTGGTATTCAAAAGTAGAGCGTCAGTGTAGAGCTGAACGTCCAAGTGCAGTATTGTGTTTCTCTGGCTGTTGGTGGGTTACCTCTGCGAAGTCGTTATGGCAACTTTAAAAGAACAAAGAGTGTGTGTGAAAATTTGTTTCCTGCTTAAAAGAACTGCAACGGAGACACACCAAATGCTTCAGGAAGCTTTCCAGGAAGACGCTATGAGCCGCACACAGATTTTCGAGTGGTTTGGGCGCTTTAAACGTGGTGAGATGTGTGTTGAAGACCAAGCTTGTTCTGGACGGCCTTCAACATCGCGAAATGAGGAGAACATTGAAAAGATCCGCCAAAAGATCAACGAGAATCGTCGCCAAACGATCGACTAAATTTCAGCAGCGACAGGAATCAGTTGGAGCTCGTGCCAGCGGATTTTGAGGGAGGATTTGCACATGAGACACGTTGCTGCTAAATTTGTTCCGCGCCTTCTCACACAGGAGCACAAAACCATCCGCATGAATGTGTGTCAGGACTTGAAAACAGAGATTACACGTAATCCAAACGTCTTTAACAAAGTCATTACAGGGGATGAGGGTTGATGTTACGGGTATGACCCAGAAACCAAGCAAGCGTCTTGCCAGTGGAGGACTCCCAACTCTCCCAGACCAAAAAAAGCAAGGCAAGTGAGGTCAAATGTGAAGACGATGATCATTGTATTTTTTTATGTTCATGGAACTGTGCATCGGGAATTCGTACCCCTTGGCCAGAGTGTTAACCAGCACTTTTACTTGGATGTTTTAAGGCGTCTGCGAGAGGATGTGACGAGGAAACGCCCTTAACTTTGGCGATCAGGTGACTGCGCTCAAGCACACACGGCCTTACGAGTGACCCACCATTTGGACTCTCAGAGGTGGTCTATCGTTCCCCACGCTCCTTATTCACCGGACCTAGCCCAGTGCGACATTTTCCTATTTCCACGAATGAAAAAAACGCTAAAAGGGGAGCGTTATGACGATGTGGAGGCGGTAAAAACAGCTTCACAAAGGGCACTAGACCTTATCAAACTTGAAGAGTTCCAAACATGCATCCAACAGTGGGAAAAGAGACCTGACAAGTGCATCACATGTAATGGAGAGTATTTTGAAAGTGACAAGTAATCTTGTAAAAATGGTTCATCAATAAATTTTTTGACAACAATCCGGTTTCTTTTGCCCCCCCCCCCCCCGCCCTCGTATTAGATGTTCCTCTTAGTCCAACTGTATATATGAAATGGAAATCTGGTCTCAATTTTTGCTTTTACATCTAGCTGCAACAAATTTTCTTATAGCTCCTTTCTTTTCGTTATTTCTATTCATCGTCTTACACCAATTAACAATAAACTACACTACAGGAAAAGCAAGTAAACTGCATATACACCTATTCCATTATTTAAAACGAACTGTAAGCAAAAAGTACATTTCTTTCATGGAAGTCGCCATTATACATTGAAGCAAAAACAGGCAGTCAAAACAAGAATGAATCTAGAAGTATTCGCTATGTTATTGCAAAGAACATAGAATAATCACAGATATTATGAACTGTTTTGTATTTTCTTGGATGCTAAAACACCCAAGGCGTGCTAACGAATTTTTATATGGCATTTACGTTTGAATGTTTTCTGATTAAACACTTTGTATTGAATACATAACAATAATTTACCAAACTGTCTCTAGAGAGCAGCACTAATTTATGCCGCAAGATTTGAACGCAGATTTAGAGAAAAAGCTGCAAAAACAGGCTATCATGCTGGATAAGAAAGAAAGGGGGCATGTAAATGGCTACTCCCCAGACATTTAAACCCTGTGCCAGACGTTTAAAATGGCGGAAATAAAAAACTCTTACTATATTTCAATAAAGAAAGTTTGAGGAACATTTGTATGTATAAATATAAAATTTGTAATTTTTGAGACTTCTGGGCTATTTTTCAGTCCTTGGAAGTAGGTAAAAGTTGCTGTAGCTACATCCCTACTCCATGGAAAACCATTCAAGCACTTAATTGCCTTCCTAACATAGTTTATTCCACTTTTATGTCACTTTCACCTGTGCCTGTTAATAATACGAGGATCGGCTGATAAGTCCAGGGCCTCAAAATAAAAAAAAATCTCAACATAATCTCCAGAAAGGTTAATACATTGGTCATATCGGGGTTATAATTTACTCAAACCATCTCTGTAGTGCAATTTATAATGGTCCTCAAAGTAACTGTTTACCGCATCAACGAGCTTCTTGTTGCTGTAAATTCTTCGTCCTCCAAGACATTTTTTGAGGTTGGGGAACAGCTGGTAGTCACTGGGTGCTAGATCTGGCGAATAGGTTAGATGTTCAAGCAAGTCTAACCTTATCTCTCATTGCAGTTACTGAACGATGGGCCAGAGCATTGTCGTGTCGTAACAAGGATTTTTTCTTTACCAAATGAAGCCTTTTGTTTCACTTCAACACTCAAATGTTGCAGTAAGCTTGGGTAGTAGTCACCAGTGATACTTTTACCCTTTTCCAAGTAATCAGTAAAAGTAATTCACTGTGCATCCCAGAAAACAATAACCTTGTCATCTGACAAAATTGACTTTGTCTTTCTTGGAGTTGGTTCACTTGGCGCAATTCACTGTTTTGACTGTGATTTGAGTGTAGTGATGTATCCAAGTTTCATAAGCCATCTCAAAAATTGACTAGGATTTTTACGGTACAGCTCTAAATTCTTAACAGAAACAGTTTTTCTTTGTAACTTTTTATCAGGTTGAAATAAATACGGCAACCATCTTGCATATACCTTGTGAAAGTCCAAAACACTACCTAAAATAGTATCTACATTTCTTTTGGTATTTTTATAGCCTCTATTACTTAAAAAAAAACTTTAATCTGCTGTCTTCCAGTACTAACGATGAACGTTTTCAATGATCTCTGGAGTTGACTTTCACTTGTCGTACAGAGCAAGGCTCATCACTAGTGCTTGTATGTCCCAGTTTAAAACTACAACTCACCTTTTAATCATTATATATGAAGGGGCAGAGTCTTTCAATGTACTGCCCACTTCCTCCTTGATTTCGTTAGGCATTAAGCCTTTCAAATTAAAGTGCTTAATCACTGCTCGTTTTTCCAAATCCTCCAGTTTCGTGAAACCTCTACACTGGTCTTGTTTAAAATGCTGTCATTCAAAAACTAAACAAGCTATTGACCTTTAACTATGGATACAAGTTAGTCTGGAGTTAAACTATATGATGCTATCCGTCAAACAGGCCCAGTGACGCCATTTCTATGTGAGGTCCGAGACTTGTCAGCCGACCCTCCTAGACTGTAAATGGTCTATATATTTCCCAGCTTTCTCTGTTTATTCTCCTGGTTTCTCTTTTCACTATTGCTCTGAGTCGTTTGTATTCTGTAGCATCCTCATCTGTTTTGCTCTGTTATCACCTAAATGCCTAATTTATAAAGCGAAATCCCCAGTCCTTAGTTACACATTGTAAGAGTTTTGTCAAGAGAATGAACCATGGGACAACTTTCGTGTTAAATATGGAATTCTACCTATATCAGGCTCATTATTACCATTGGTTCAAGACATAGCTGAAATAAATTGTTTATAAGGTTGATATGTACAAATACTCAGATGGATGCTGAAAATTCTTAAATGAAGGTTTTAGAACTTAGCAATACAAAAAGTATACCTATTTTTTCATAGTCAATTAAATTTTGATGTTGCTCAAGATGTATTACAGGGAGAATTTTTCAATAACCTTTATTTTTTCAAAAGGACACCATCAGGTTCGATTAAGATAACGGTAGCCCACCTCTGTGGTGTGATAGTAGCATTTCTCCATCACTTCATGGGCTCCCGAAATAGTTTCTTGGTCATGGTGAGCTATCTAGACAAGGTTTTCTGCGAAGTTTTACCTTACCCTAAAAGATGAACGTTCGGGTGATTCTTAAACTTTGTGAATCCTGATTTCATTGGAGCTTAATTTAATTTACTTCATTCATTATGCGACATGTCTAACCTTGTAAGAAGTAACTTTTTATTTAAAGCATATTTTTAATATATTTTCGTGACAATATGTCTCAAATTTTTTGGGAAAAGCCTCTGAATTGCTCTACTTGAGAGTGTTTATGGCATAGCTGATGAACTACAAGATAATCAAAATCTGATGCACAAAGATAGAGATTTTTCTGCAGTTAGGTTTTTGTGGAGTTGCTCGCTATCGAGATGTTTATTAACTTGATTTCAATTGTTTTCCAATGCTTATGCTTTTCGTGAGATCTTATTGATATTTCTTCGTTCATGCAAAGAGGACGAAATTTCAAAGCCCTCAAATGTTTTAAAGATAAAATATAAGTATAAATAATTTAATGAATAAAATATCAATATTTCTGCTACCTCCTAAGGGATTCTTTTTATTTTACATAGAAAGATTCGTGTCATTTCTTAGTATAAATAGAATTCGAATGTCAGATGTTTAATCTGTAAGGCTTCTCCCAAAATGTGTAACAACTGAAACTCGTCGGTTAATCCAAATCAATAGCTGAGGATCGCACATTCTTCAGATCATGTCGAGTTGTAAATCATGGCCGTAAATAACAAAGAATGCCCTGTTTACGGAAATCGATCATTATTGTTTGTGTTGGCGCTTTAAGTCAGAATTATCGGCCATTGCCGTCTTTGCCTTGTGAGGCGCTTATCGGATAAATTCAAAGCACGATTTCACATTTGCATCGCTTGTTTGCTTTGCGCCGTGGTCATTATAATATATCTCTGGAACGAAGAGCAAACTTGGTGTACGTAATCAGAAAATGCAGCTCCTATCGCTCCGCTATTGTCTTCGTAATGGTCAAGCAGGGTTCGATATTAAGTGCTGTGCATAGATTCCTTTTATCCTATTTAGCCTAAGCTGGTTACTTCAGTACTTTATTAGAGAAGTCTTGTTTGAGGTTTGAGCATTATTGTATTAGCCTTAAAGTAAATATAAATGAGATTTCTGAGTTTGAAAATAATTTATAAATATACCTAATGTTAACACAGAAATTATTGATGATTAGTTTTTAAAATTTAAAGGAAATGACAGCACGTTTCGCATTGTACACAGGTACATCGTTGTAAATAGTTCCCATAAATTAAAATCGATATAGTGCAAAAAGCAAGAGTTACAATTTTCTCATTATCTAGGAAAGTTCTGTGTTGAGGAAAAGCAGTTGGTAATAACTCAGCGTAGCTAAGGCAAAAGTAAGTATTAGCTCGAGGTTTGGGTAATTAGAACTCATTATATTCCTAAAATACCATATAATCACCAACCACAAAGACGAAGAAACGTAGGAAGACCGAGGAAAAGATGGAAGGAGCAACAGGCTAAATGTCCTAAACAGTGTTGGCGAAAAAAAGAAGTTTGTTCAGGAATCGCATAGTTTCGTGGAAATGCAGGAATACAAAGTTTTCTAGAACATGAAGGTTCAACTAATTCTTAATACACTCCTGGAAATTGAAATAAGAACACCGTGAATTCATTGTCCCAGGAAGGGAAAACTTTATTGACACATTCCTGGGGTCAGATACATCACATGATCACATTGACAGAACCATAGGCACATAGACACAGGCAACAGAGCATGCACAATGTCGGCACTAGTACCGTGTATATCCACCTTTCGCAGCAATGCAGGCTGCTATTCTCCCATGGAGACGATCGAAGAGATGCTGGATGTAGTCCTGTGGAACGGCTTGCCATGTCATTTCCAGCTGGCCTGTCAGTTGGACCAGCGTTCGTGCCGGACGTGCAGACCGCGTGAGACGACGTTTCATCCAGTCCCAAACATGCTCAATGGGGGACAGATCTGAAGATCTTGCTGGCCAGGGTAGTTGACTTACACCTTCTAGAGCACGTTGGGTGGCACGGGATACACGCAGACGTGCATTATCCCGTTGGAACAGCAAGTTCTCTTGCGGGTATAGGAATGCTAGAACGATGGGTTCGATTACGGTTTGGATGTACCGTGCACTATTCAGTGTCCCCTCGACGATCACCAGAGGTGTACGGCCAGTGTAGGAGATCGCTCCCCACACCATGATGCCGGGTGTTGGCTCCGTGTGCCTCGGTCTTATGCAGTCCTAATTGTGGCGCTCACCTGCACGGCGCCAAACACACATACGACCATCAATGGCACCAAGGCAGAAGCGACTCACATCGCTGAAGACCACACGTCTCCATTCCTTCCTCCATTCACGCCTGTGACGACACCACTAGAGGCGGGCTGCACGATGTTGGGGCGTGAGCGGAAGACTGCCTAACGGTGCGCGAGACCGTAGCCCAGCTTCATGGGAACGGTTGCGAATGGTCCTCGCCGATACCCCAGGAGCAACAGTGTCCCTAATTTGGTGGGAAGTGGCGGTGCGGTCCCCTACGGCACTACGTAGGATCCGACGGTCTTGGCGTGCATCCGTGCGTCGCTGCGGTCCGGTCCCAGGTCGACGGGCACGTGCACCTTCCGCCGACCACTGGCAACAACATCGATGTACTGTGGAGACTTCACGCCCCACGTGTTGAGCAATTCGGCCGTACGAGCACCCGGCCTCCCGCATGCCCACTATACGCCCTCGCTCAAAGTCTGTCAACTGCACATATGGTTCACGTCCACGTTGTCGCGGCATGCTACCAGTGTTAAAGACTGCGATGGAGCTCCGTATGCCACGGTAAACTGGCTGACACTGACGGCGGCGGTGCCCAAACGCTGCGCAGCTAGCGCCATTCGACGGCCAACACCGCGGTTTCTGGTGTGTCCGCTGTGCCGTGCGTGTGATCATTGCTTGTACAGCCCTCTCGCAGTGTCCGGAGAAAGTATAGTGGGTCTGATACACCGGCGTCAATGTGTTCTTATTTCCATATCCAGGAGTGTATTTAGTAAGAGGTATAGTAGCAATTGCTTTAAATGCGAATTGGGAGCTCAAAATTTGGCAAAGTATGATTGTAACCTTTGGGGGATTCAGTCTTACAGTAGAGGGACTTAAGTCGATAAAACAGTTGTAAAATTTGTCATTATCGTTACAGTCTTACCATCTTACAGAAGCGTTTTAATATGATCGATTTATCGGCAATCCATAGCTCCTAAAGACAGCCTTGAGCTAGCACAAACTAATCCAAGATTTACCATTTCAGTAACTTTCGGTTACTTGCTTCCCACTATGACGTAAATAGTAATTTTAGCTGGTAAAGTTATTAGTATATACTTCAAATATAGCAGATTTTTCAATAGTTAGATTCTAGTGCTAATATTTAGATAAAATTTTAACAGCACGTCTTCAAATTGTCAGAAACTCGATTTAAATGTCTCATTTATTCACCGCTTTAAAATTTACAATGAGAACCATTTACGGGACGGTAAAAACAGAGCAATGTCGTGGAATGAAAGTGTTAGAACAAAGAAATAATGTCACGATTATAAAATCTTATGATTAACCGGCACTGCCACCTACTCACATTTAAGCGGAGAAAACTTCCCAAACTGCCGTGGCAGCAGGTATAATTTCATCAAAGGCGCAGATGATGGAGATGGTTTGAAAATAGCTGTATAAGAGCGGAGATATGCAAAATTTTTCTAAATAGATTTTAATATCGTGTATTGCAAAATTTAAATTAGTAATGCAGTGATGTTATTGCTGGCAGATATTACTCACAATATTTGTGTCATAAAGAAATATTTAATATTCTGATAGGACCTTTTCTTTTAAAAAACACTGAAAATTAAAAAACATTGTAAGCAAACATTCTTCTTTAAATTTTTTCAAATCATTTAATATATAGGTAATACTCCAACTAATTTAATGTGAAATTATTAGCAAAATCTTATTATGAACGTTATTTACAAAAATTGTTAATCAAAAGCAAACAAATCAACAACAGGTAGTAATAACAAAGGTTCTAAAGTACATACTTATTTTATATTATTGGCTTACAAAATAGAATGTACAAATAGCCTGTATAACCAGAAATTTGGTTAAGAGTTTGCAAAAATCTTCCAATGGGACAAAATAACCTTCAACTTTTTAACACAATTTTTAGATTTCTTTCATTTATTCTAGTAAAAAATACTATGAAAGGGTTTTCTATACATTTTGGTTATATATCCTATTTAGTAAGTTCATAAAACATTTAACTTTGTTCTTAAAAATCCCTAAGTAAATCCTCTAAAACTGTAAAGTTTTGGAACACGTGTTTGTGGGATTCATGTTTCATGGTTTTTATAGTTATAGCAGACTATAGACCACAAAATAAGGCAATTATTTCGCTTAAATTCAAGTATTACGGGCGTAGTGGGCATTTCATTCACTGAAATTTAGGAATTGCTTTATCATTCAAGTAAATGTTTGTAAGGAATGCAGTATAAAATAATTAGACTGGTAGAGAATGGTTTTGCTGCATGAAGAAATGAACGAATGCTACTTAGAAGTTCAAGAAAATGTGGTATCTTGGATCTAAAGGCTTAACAGGAGATCTAGAGATGAGCGACAGCCAAACCTAAGCTCGCGAGTCAAGCAGTGTACTGTTGAGACATTTGGACGGTTCGCTCAATATTTAGTGTGAACGTATTTGCCATCAAAAGTTCTTTCTCTCTGGAACCTGAAGAGTGGAACATAGGTTTATTTGTATATCCAAACCTTTCAAATATAAATAATAGATATTTGAAAGCAATCAGGATTTTGTGCTAAGTGTGACGAACTTAGGGATTTATTTACATCCCTTAACGTGATAAAATTTGGAAATACAATCCTGCTCAAGGCCATTTTCATAAATTTTGCTCCATAAAGTTTTTTTACATTTAATTAATAATAAAAATGGAATAAGCAACGCCAAAATGATATAAAAATTTTGTGACTATTATGCGCAGTTAAAAGAACGGTAAATCATTCTCTTCTATTCTATAACATTGAAAAAATGTGTAAAATAACTGAAGCTTTTTTGAAGTGGGGAAGTAAACAATAAAAATAAAGCTTCAAACATTGTTTTTAATATTGGTGTACATCTATACTTACCTCATTTTTACTACCAATTTATTTCCCCCGTAGTTTAAATGTGTTTATCAGACACTTCCAGAACTTTGATAAATTTATGTGTCAACCCGAAAATAGACAAACATTTTCACTTAACTGCCAAAAATTTGAGTCATTCAGCTCACAGATAACAATCACTTCCACGCAACTTTGATTATAGGTGCACACCTTTCAATGCAAGGGTAGGTTACAGAGGCATAGAAATTCACACTTCTAATGACTGTATTTGAAACTATTTTATATTCATTATAGGAACAGTAGGAATATGAGAGTACAGTAGATTTAAGCGATAGTCAAATGTTTAAAGAGTTGATAGCTATGTGGTGGGTTGAATGCACATTCTCCTTGGATGGCTGGAACATAACGAAGAAAGAACATATGGACTTGAGACAATTTTAACCAGTGACAATGAAAATCCCAAAATGTTACCTTCACACACACACACACACACACACACACACACACACACACACACACACACACACACACACACACACACACACACACACACACACACACACACAAATATTGTGTGCTAGCTTTAATGTGATGTATAGTTTATGATTAGACTTTTTTCTTATTTATTATAATTTACAAAAGTTATGAAAATGTATCCAGAAAGAAAAAATAGCTTCAGAGGCAAATACGAGGTATGTTCAATAAAGAATGATCACTTTCTTTTTTTGACAACGCACCTTTACTCATCCTCATAATTTTGATGGTGCTTCTCAAAATAGTCTCCCCTGAATGCGATGCACTTGTCCCAGCGTTTCTGCCAGTCTTCAAAGATACGTTGGAAACCATTTTGAGGGATCCTTCAAAATCGCTACTGCAGCATTCACCACCACTTCTGATGATGGATAATGCCTCCCACAGGCATTTTTTCAAGTTATGGAATAGAAAAGAGTCCCATGGAGTTCTATCCCGACTATGGGGAGGGTGAGGGATGTACTTCACGTTGGTTTTTGCAAGATATTCAGTAACAACTTTGGCAATATGCAGCGTCCAGCCTGCTTCACGCCTGAGATGGACTTGCAATGTTTTCAGGACATTCCTGTAGTTTTATCTAGTTACTGATGTATGTGCAGGTACAACATGCTGATAAACCATTCCATGAATATCAAAGAATGAAATGACCATAACTTTCCCAGCAGAAGCAACCACTTATGCTTTTTGGGGGACTGGTGATGAAGGAGATTTCCACACAGAATTTTGCTGCTTACTCTCAGGATCAAAATGATGTAGCCAAGTTTCATCAGCAGTGATAAAGTTTGCAAGAAACTCCGAATCTTCCTCTAATTTCAACTTTGAGTGCATGTAGGCGATATTGAACATGTCTGAACTTGCCTGGTTCTCACAGGCGGAAACCAGTAGTACCAACAATGAACTGCTACGGCGTGTTTGTTTCACATTAAGCTAACAGAATATAATAAGATTAAAGTTTAGTGCGAAAAACTATGACCGTAAATTATTATGATCATTCTTTATTGAACAGCTCTCGTAAACACCAAAAATTTGAAAGCAAGTATTTTATTTGTGAAAAAAAGTCTTTAACATACGTAATTTTAGTAAAAATGTTTAGACTCATTCTTAGAAGATTTTTTTTTTTGAAAGATTTACTGCCGCAAACTTTACAGTAGAGCAACGTCATAAACTAAAACTTACCAAGCCACATTATAAAAGTCATTTATGGAATATAATGGGGTTGTCACCAATGTATGTTGTACAGTCCTTTTAAAACTTAAAATAAGGAGCTCTCTTAGTCTTTGTGGTAAAATATTATATAATTTAATTGAAACAATATAAAACTATTTTAAATTTTAGTTTGTCTAAATTTATTTATATATAAATTCAAACAGTTACGTGTTGAGTAATTATGTATATTAGAGAAAAGTATAAAGCTATTAATTTTCTTTAACATATAAAAGATAATTCAGCACGTACATCGATGGCAACATTAAAATACCTACCACAATTAGCATGCGAATAAATATGAGCATAGTAAACCTTCATCATAACGTCCTTGTTAACACTGCTACTTAAAATTCTCAACATGAAAATTCCTGTTTTGATCCTTTTTTATACAGACGTGTGCAAATTATTAGGCTCAATGGTAAAATGTTTAACATATACCGTTTATTTTCTATTTATTTGTCAGAAATAATATTACAAAATATATTTTTCAACTCTTAGTATTTTGTATGCATTCCTTTAGCCTTTATTATCATTTTGATGCGTTTAGGCATGCTCTCTACAAGGGTGGGGCACTTTTCCTTTATTTCTTCATTTCTGTGCCAAATGCTTATCAGGCCCTCAATAAGCTGAACTTCTGTTGTTATTTTCAATTTTGTTCAGTCTCTGTTTAACAATACCTCACAGATTCTCTATTGGATTTAAATCAGGGCTATTCCCCGGCCATGGTAGTACTTTTACATTGTTTTCTTTGAGGAACTGGGTTACAGATTTTGCTCTATGGCAGGGAGCACTGTCATGTATGAAGACAAAATGACCATTTGGAAACTATTCTTTACTTTGCGGAAATAGTCTTGTTTCTAATACACTTTTATACTATTTCTGCTCCATAGATCCCACAACTATGCATAATCTTCCAGGTCCATGGACAGACATACAACTCCAGATCATTTTTGATGTTGGGTGCTTTACTCTTTGATCGACACACTTAGGGGAAAATGCTTCTTTATCTGTCCTTCTCACATATTGGCTGCTCTCTTCACATAGTTCAAACATGGATTCATCTGAGAAAATTACCTGAAACAATAAAAACTTCTATTAATATTAAACAGTTTTAAAATTTCTCAAAGATAGTATAACAAGATCAGCAAGGAGAGAAACAAAGTTTAGGCTGTTTATTTCATTTCCATAAAATTTACATGTACATATTCTAATTTTATGCTATATACAATTTTGCTACTATTTACCTTTCTCCAAAATTCCACTGGATGTTTCTGCATCTTTTTGGTCCATTCTAAACGGTTTTTTGTCATTGTACGTGTCAGTTTAGCCTTTTTACGAGGCCTGCGTGCTGGTAAACCTGCTTCACATAATCTTCTGCGAACTGCTGATGCTGATATTTCTGTACCGTCCTGCTTTAGTTGATTACTGAGGTCAATGATGGTTGCTCTTCTATTTTGTGTTGCCACCTGCACAAGTTTTCTTTGTATCCTTGGTGATAGCTTTCTTTTCCTCCCGCATTTTCCATCCCTTTGTGAGGTCAACGTCTCACCGAATGTTAAAGCTTGATTAATGTGACTAACAGATTTTTGTGGAACACACAATTTCTTAGCTATTTCACGTTGTGAATAAAGAGTTTGCTTCAACAGACTCTCAGTTACAGCTACTTTCCTTGGGGATAAGTCAGCAGTTTTGGCTATAACCTCACCTTTGAATCAATGTGAATGCTAAGGATAAGATACACGATGTTACGTGGCTTGAGATCAATTAATAATAAATTCTGAGGATATATTAGCCATGAAGCACAATAAAGGCAAATGTTAACAATCTTCAGTTTCTACATTTACCAAATGAAAGCAATTTCACCAAACAGTTGGATACACAGTCATGAAGAAAATGGCTCAACTGTCAACATATTACATAAGTAAAAGAAAAATCCCCCAGCTATTATTAAGAGAGAAATGTCATTGAATATGCTTCATATTATAGCAAGGAAAAGAATTACGGTGAATTGAAAAAGGTTACGGCGATAAATAACTATTATTTTGAATGTTAAACTGAAGCAAAGCAAAGTAAAAAAAAAAAAAAAAAATGAATGAGTCTAATAATTTTCACACGTTTTTGTCTAATTAATGTGTTGACCAGCCAAAAGTTTATACAGGAACCAAAAAATGTTTCTTGTAAAGGTTAGCTTAGAGGGGAATTTCTTGGGAATCTTTGTGTCATTCCTTGGAACATGCTGAAATTAAATAACTGTTTGGAATCTAATTGAGTTTTGGTTTCTGAGTTATTTTAAGAACAAAAGACATACAAAAAGACGTTATTCTAAAACTGGCTTGTCCGTATTTACAAACCATATACTTGTAGTGCAATATTGGCAATAACCTATTTGAAACTGGAATGAAGTACCTTCTTTAAGTTTTATGTACATGGTTCTTACTTAAGTGCTGTGAAATAAAAATGGGTAGAGGAAATTCTATAGCTACCATGTCAGAGTTTGTTTTAGGGTTTTTATCTTTTGACACGTGCAGGAAAACTTATTTTATTTGGGATAAATGTAAGTACATTTCCTGGATATATAAACAGGTTGCATTATTTGTGTCAGTGAGGATTACCGCGATGATGGGGCATAAAGCTATTCTGGTGCCGGCGTAAAGCAAGAAACAAATAGAAAGTGGTATAAATACTAATAGAGCGATGAAGATTGAAGCGGTAGCATGTTTGTGTATACGTGGATGGACAGGTGACCAGCCGGACTCTGTATGGGGGATGAACGTGTTGGAGTGCAGGATGTGAGATTACCAGGGACTTCCCCTTGTCACACTGACGTGCCGAAGATAAATGTTTCGCATCACTGTATAAGTCTAGCAATAAGTAAAATTAGTTTTTGCGCTGTGAATATTTGCGCGCGCGCATGCATGCATGCATGCAAGGATGTTACATATAGGTAGCAACGGATGGTGGAAAGGTTTTTTTTTATTTTGGAAAAGGGGGAGGTAGGAATATGATAATGCACGCCCCGTGTTTTGTTTACAAATTGCGAAAACCCACTCATCCCTCGTGCAGGATGTTTTTATGTATGCTGGAGCATGTACCCGTCACCATGGTCCCATACACCTGCCCTGATGGCCATGCGACACATAAATTCCTCTGCTGCAGCTGCTGCATCCTTCAGATACCCCCACCCCTAGCACGTGATAGAAGATATGTCATGTCTACTCTAACGCCAACATTATTATAATTGCAAGCAATTGTATCTTTATGCACCCATACACCGTTTTATTACAGCTGGTGCTGCTGCCCCTCGACGCTTTTTTGCACTGCTAGTTCATATTTCAACATTTCATAATTAACGTTGCTCTTTTTTTTTCTGTTCAAGGATTCGCATATTAGGAGCCATGCACTGATTCAATAGCACTGTAAACAGCGAAAAAGTGTCTCATCTGCCGTATACAAAACGTATGATTCTACAAACCATTCTTGCAAGAATCTATTCTTATATCTCTTGTTGCCAACATAGATAATCCTTCATTATACTTCACACATTCAGTTGCAGTCATAAGGATGTAGCAAGCGTTTGTCAGATTTCTATGAGCTATCGTGTTCTTAGCATCAACACATGAAAGAAACAAACGAAAGTCTTAGCACTCGGCAAAGTGTTAATTGTTAAAACTGGAAATCAATGGTTCTTTCACAGTGGCCTCATGTAGGCTTTAAGTATGGAAAGAGTCAGACTGAAAAATTCAATGCCATAGCCATTAATTGACCTAATAGTGGTTAACTATAAAGCCAGGGCCTTAAAGTACTTACACGTTGTAAATCGCCATTAAGGTAGTTGTCTCGTGTGTTTATGAGAACTCCTAAATGGTTTACCGGAAGAAACACAGGTAATTTGGAGAATTTAATGTCATTTCGGCACGTTGGCCATAGTAGCTCAAGGGTTAGAGCGGCTGGACGGCAACCAGAACATCCGTGGTTCAAATCCCTGCTATGGCATTGAATTTTTCAGTCTGACTTTATCTTTCCATTGTTAAAACTGGTTAAATTTTATTTGATGGAACTTAAGTAGTTTTAAAATTATTACTTTTTTATCCAATGATACTCTTTCCACCTCTTACGGTTTACCAGTTACAGAAAAACAATTTTGAGGCTTTCAATTTATTCACTGAAAATAGAGCTATACATTTTATTTGTTATTTAAATATATTTAACCAATACTGAGAGAATTATAGTTTTAAGTGTAAGTACTTTCTTAAAATTGTATCGCAATCTTAATAGAGGATAATTGTTTTGAGGAATGAAGTAACTTTTAAGTTCATCAGGAACCTGAAGTCACAAAAATGACAAAGCAAATTTGCAAACTATAAAAGACTTAGATTTAGAAAATTACTATAAAGAACTCTGAACAGAGGAAGAAGACACAGAGCAACAAGAAATATAACCAAATACAGCAGTAGATGAATTAGAGTTATAAGAATTGGTAAATGATTAGACAGAAAGTAAAAACAGCAAAGCAAGTGGTGTAGACTACATTAAAACTGAATTATTAAAGTATGTTCCAGATAATTTTAGAGAAAGATAATTAAAATTATATAATAAATGTTGGATAAAAATAAATATCCTTGAAGAATGTAAAATAAGAAAAAATAGTATTTTTTTAAAAAAAGATGATAGAAATAAATCTGAAAATTATAGAGGCATTACCCTACATATGCATAGCCTATAAAATATATATGAATATTATAAATAATACAAGGGGCGTCCAGAAACTATCAATTTATCTTGGCATTATATAGACATTAACTATTATATATAGGAATTACTAATCCAGGTCAATTTAATTCCTTCTTACTCGACATAGATGAAACGTTCAACCAGTATTTATGACTGGAATACGAAATCATTTATAGGCAGTCATATCGTTATGATTACCTATTCAAGATATAAATACTGGTTGAACGTTTCATCTAAGTCGGGTGAGAAGTAATTAAGTTTTCCTGGAATATAATCGAAAAACAGTTAACATTTCATGGTAAAACATGTTCTGATAACATCAAAAGTAAAGCGGAAAACCGCTAAAATAATGCCTTTATATCCCTTTAACCGGAATTAAGTTAGAATTACATATTTAAGCAACAGCTTTGACATGAGCTGACATCTATGAGCGACTAAAGGAGTCCTGAATTACAATAAAATAAAAGAATAGAATAGAAAGTACAAAACAAATTACAAATAAAATAACAATGAAATGAAACTAAGAAAAGGAATTTGTATTATAGTATAAGGCTTACATCTACAGATTTTCAATTAAAATCAAACGAAATAATCCAGTATGCATTATGTTATAAGAATAAGTCAAAAATGTACATATTTAGGGATATTTAGTCTAGGAGAAGCAACTTACTAACAAAACGTAAACGGTGACACAAGATCTTTAAAAAATCTTTGATAATATTAATTACATTACCGCATAATAAGGTTTTTAGAAATTTTAGGGCTATGTAAATAGCCTACGTTAAAAGAATGACAATCAGTTTTAACTGGAAGAGGATGTTTCATAGCTAAATTAGGAAATCATGGCACACTTTATAATTTAAATACCATAACTAGCTTCTGTCACTGCAACGAGCAACTTTTTTCATATATTTTGCTATTTGTTTTATTAAAACTTTGCATTGTAGTTACACATTTTATACCTACAAACTGCGTCATTATTTGTGTTCTATTCAGTATATTAAGGGGGGCGAAGTGTTAAAAGTGATTTTCTAAACTATTAAAGATAGAGCCTCAATTTTTTGTACAGGTATTACTAGTAACTAAATAAATGTCTGTACCAGTTTTCATTCCAATATGAAACTGCATTCTTGATATAAGAATTAATTTATGCAATTTTACTACCTAAAATCAAAATCTATTTTGTTTGACAGATATTACGCATTAAGTCTCACTTTGTTAGAGTTAAATTCCTTAATACATTGATAACAAATTAAAGGACAGGATTTCTGAAATTCTGCACTTTCTTAAGAAGACTCGTTAAGTTGTTAAAAGAGAGATATGTTTTATATAAGTATGCTTTTACGATCTCCTAATTTTCAATACCAACATTTGGGACTGGAACATTGGAGCTGGACACAGATGATTGGCTGTCAACTTTGGTATTAACAGGTTGGAGTTGCTACATCACTGGATGTAAAGAAGTTGTACTGTTGGATTGTTGTGGCAAATATAATTCTCCTTCTATCTCAGTTTCTGGAACAATATCCTGATTACCAGTTGTTTGTTGAAGTAGATGTAGTTTCTCTTCCATCTGCTTCCTGGGTAACCTAGATTGGCTGAAATCTGGGTTAATTTTATCTTGATCTATATTATTCATAGAAATGGGTTCAGCTACGTCGGTGTTGACTTGTTTAACTTGTTTAATAAATTGTAGAATACTTTTCAATACTGGTATATCAAAATTCAAAATGTTCTCTTTTTCACTATTTAGAATATAAATTGTTTCCCTAGTATCCAGTTCATTAACAGCTTTTACGGTTTTTTTAGTAATATACTTTGACCAATTTCATGGTTGCATTTCCAGAATTGATTGGCAACTGCTGATTTTTCTATTTGTTCAAGGGGAGGAGCCTTAATTTTCTGGGAGAGTCAAATTTGCGTCAGCCGACAGTAGTTGGAGCAGCACCCATTGAAGATGGTCTGAAGCAAAGACCGAAAAGCGCTTTTGGAAGAAATGGTGAACGTGAGTAATCTTACAAATTAAGCATGCCAGCTATTCATATTTATATTCTGCATCGTTATTTATTAAAAAAATATTTTATGTGTCTAGGTGAAAAAAAACTCCAACAATCATTGCTTGGTCATAGTAATTACTTTTCAAAAATTAAACTATGACCAATATCAAAATTCCCATACCTCAGTTTGTTGCACAGTTTCTGAAGTGTATTGTGGACAATTTTCAGAGCACTAGCTGTAATATTGTGGGAGAAGCTGCATTTGATTTGAGAAAAATGGCTTTAAAGTTTTCCATGCAGTTTACTTGAAAAATATATAATTTCTTTACATTGGAAAGCTCCAGCAGTGTAACTGCCACCTTCTTTCCTCCTAGTAACCTCTTGAGCCTTAGGTTTTGGATGTATTTACTGAAATAGTAGTCTATTTTCACATTTCACCACTAATTGAAAAGCAAAACCAGAGGTGTGAATCATCTCCAGGTTCAAGGTCTGTGAAAACAATGTGGGCATGCTAAATCTTTTATCAGTTCTTTAAACAAGCCAAAATCTAAAATAATATATTTGCTCTCAACTACATCCTCTTCTGCTATATAGGTACTGCACTGCACCTCCAATTTAGAAAGGCTTGTGTTTTTCTTTTACAGTGCTGCAGGCTCAGTTACTTCCTGATTTACTTCAACTGAAGTATTTGTCTTTCCCCTTCTGCACTTGTTCATTCATTTACAAAAATCTATTCTACTACCCTTTACCTTTGACATTCTAAAACAATAAAATAATACAGTAGCATATAAAAGAATATAGTTACCTTAACCTCTTTAATTTCGCAATACATAATTGTTCTAGGTAGGTTTACTGAAATAAACTTGTATCACAACTTACGGTGTAATTTTAGGCACAAATGGACACTTGAGTGTAATAAATATAATACAAAGAGGAGAAAACCTAAGAATAATAACTTTAAACGCCAAGTATCACTTATAAAACACTGGAACAACAAAAGAAAACGTAAACAAACATTTCAGGCATCCGGAAAAAATTACTGCCATCTAGGAGATTCATATGAAAGCTTGTTAAAATAGGCTACGATGGCTTAATGCTATTTTAAAGCCTATTTTAAAATCAAATCTTCCTAAGTTCTCTGCATTCAAACATGTGGGCGTGCCATTTAAAGCATAGAGAGGCATCTAACCAGCGCAGAGCTTTAAAATGGCTTCCAAAAATAGGTGATGTGTTTGCCCAACGGGCATGAAACTTCGTAAACAAGTAAATTAAATTATGGTGCATATTTGGCATCAAAAAACCAAAATTCCATTTTTTTTTTCACGAAAATGACGAAAACAGCACTTCTCTCCCCCCTCATTACTGCTAAGTTTTGACTTAGCAAAGAACGTAAGTTGAGGCACTTTATCAAAACCAGCCAATCTACACTTTTGTTTGTGAAGAACGCTTATAAAACGATTACTTTTTCTTTACACGTAAATTTCAAACGTTACTTGTACCTACAAAATTATGACTTGCTTTTTCTTATCATAATTCTGCTATTTACATCCCTCTGAATCCACTTTGCGCACCTAAATTTCGAATGCAGAAGTGCCGTTGGGGTATTTTGCTAAATGTTCTTCTTCACTGAATTTTAGGGCGAGAATTCAGAAATACTTAGTGGAAATCATTTCATAATACTGCTATTATAAACTGATAGTGATATTGACGATTAACGCAGCGCTTTAAACTGCGGAGTGTCATTAACACAGACCTGACATCGCTGAAGTAATGTCAAATAATGCAAACTCGAAATTTCTAAACGCCCATTCAGAATAAAGAGTATTTCAACAGTGGTGATTTTTGTTCGCGATTTTTTTTTTTTTTTTTTATTTTTTACCCATGGGCTCAAAAGGTCTCGCAGAAGAAAGTATCTTATCATTCGTACATGGAACTAATGTCTGGATTTTTATGGGTAATGTTTTCCTTTACAGTTGAAATAATTAATTGAACTTCTCCAGAAGTTAAGATACGAGGGCTGTAAAATAAAGAATGATCCTTTTTTTAACAAAGTACCTTTAATCATCCTTAAAATTTTTATGGTCCTTATCAAAATAGTCTCTGCTGAATGCGATGCACTTGTCCCAGCGTTTCTGTCAGTCTTCAAAGACATGCTGCAAACCATTTTTGGAAGATCCTTCAAAATTGCCTCCGCAGCCTTCACCACTGCTCCTGATGATGGATAATGTCTCCCACGAAGGCGTTTCTTCTAGTCAGGGAATAGCAAAAAATCGCATGGGGCTAAATCCGGACTACAGGGAGGGTGAGGGATGTACTTCGCCTTGATTTTTGCAAGATATTCAGCAACAACACTGACAATATGCAGCCGCGCATTTTCGTGGAACAGCATCCAGCCTGCTTCAAGGAAATGTGGTCTGTTGCGCCTGATATGACTTGCAATGTTTACAGGACATCCCTGTAGTATTGTCCTGTTACTGATGTGTGTGCAGGTACAACATGCTGATAAAGCATTCCATGAATATCAAAGAATGAGATGACCATAACTTTTGCAGCAGAAGCAATCACTTTCGCTGTTTTGGGGGTTGGTGATGAAGGAGATTTCAACACTGAGCTTTGCTGTTTGCTCTGAGGATCAAAATGATGTAGCCAAGGTGCATCAGCAGTGATCATGTTTGAAAGAAACCCCGGATCTTCCTCTAACATAAACTTTAACTGCATATTACCTCCATTGCAATGGTAGGTTATACTGAAAATGTACCAACAATGAAACCATTACGCCGTGTTGTTTCACATTAAGCTAACAGAATATAATAAGATTGAAATTTTGTGCGAAAAATTATGACCGTAAAAAAGTTATGATCATTCTTTATTGAACAGCCCCCGTGTTTCCTTATATATTTTACTTAATGTTGAAGAAATATATTCCGGATTGGTGGAAAGTGATATGAGCAGTTTATCATACCAACTTCTTAACATCATGCAGAGATTACTCGAGTAGTAAATAAAATTTCGGTTTTAGTTACTTTCAAACCTCATCCTATGGTTACAAGTTTTGTTGGACGACGAAGACATCACGTCTTGATTGTAGGGCACCAAACGGTTAAGGGTTAAACGATGACACTTCTTAAGGTAATACAATAGTTAACTCAAAGTGTTGATAACGATGATTAAAGCTGTCATAGCAACGGTTCAGAAATACGGCAATTAAAACATAGGAAACTATGGATTTTGGATGTTCGACGAATTCAAGCAAATACGTGTAGCGGTAGCTTTTGTTTTGCTCTGTTTTCTAATCTGACTATTAGTGGGCCATGTAATGACAATATAAACAAATGAAGAGCGCTTGCTAGGGATAAAGGAACCCAATCTTCAGAGATATATGTTCTGTAAGCTTGTTTCATGAGGATGAAGAAATTCGCGGTGAATATAAGTGTTTTGAAACGGAAAATGATTAATCTTTAAAAAGGAGATATTCTGTAATATTGATAGTGATGAGTGGAGGTGCAGGAGTGAGGGATTTTAAGTAATTAACGGAAACTGTTAAGGAAGTAAGGATTTATCGATATGCTGGAAGTAACTGTAATGATTGACCAGGAAATAAAGTTTGAGTAACACGTAATCCAGCTTATTCAATTATAATATATATTATGAAATTAAACATATTCAAAATTTTATTTATTTCACTCTAAACCACACCTGAAAACGAGAGATCTCATGACTCATTTAATCAAACACAATCATCAGGAAACAACTCAGAATACAACGAAGTAACCTTGTTATATCTGGCTTTTCCGACTTGGGTCTTCGAAGCAGTCAACGTTCATCCCATCCCCAACATAGAAACCTTGTTTCAGACGTTTAAACCTTATTATAATATAATAGGTAATAATGATAATCGTAATAAAAGGGATGGGACGATACTTTATTTCCGATAGCAATACACAATAGTTTGATACAGTTGGGATATTGTGTAATACCAATAAAATGAAGTTGGTGCAGATATTTAAAGACACCAAAGTAAAAACCATCAATGTCCTTATTTTCAAAGTATACATTTGACATTGAAAAGCAAGAGGGTTAAGTGGTAGGGAAAAGCGAATTTGTGAATTGTGTGGGGGGAAAAGAAAGCATAGAACACTTTGTAACAGAATGCGAAGAGTTTGCAATGTGGAGAGAAAATCTTTGGAAGGAAAATGGGAGAAAGTAGAGAAGAGGATAGTAGCTATAAAAATGTTAACGAGCAGGTAGGAAAGAAGGTAAGAAGTATTAGTGAGTTCTTGCAGAAAGTAAAAGAAAAATTGGTAATAAATGTAAAGAATATAAGAAAGGAATATGAAGGGGAAGAATGGGGGCTAGTTAAGTAACAAGGAGGCATGGAGGTTAAGAACTACCTGACAGAGCAGAAGACCAGGATGTCATGTGAGCAAAGGTAGCAACAAGGTAAAGACAAATAAATGTAGCCAAAGGTTATAGATTGTAAAATTTTGGAATATACACAAAATAAAAAAATAATTGTTCATTGACTTATCATTGCGTATATTCTTTATGGTATACTTTTATGGCTTTGCAGTGCATTGCAATATACGGTTTTTTATAAACACTGATCGTATCTACGCACCAGGCGGAGCTACGCACCTTTATATTACGCACCCACCTCTCAAATAGTGGTCAAAAGTGGTCAAATTTATAACCTGTCGTACGTCACATACTCAAATAGAATTCAGGATTAATTATATGTTATTTGAAGAAATTGACAGCAAAAAATTTTTGGGCCTCCAAGTGGACAAATGTTTAGATTGGAAAGCTCACATAAATTATATCGTACCTAAACTCAGCTCTGCCTGTTATGCTATCCGAGAGCGACACACCTAAATTAGTATATTATGCATTCTTTAACTCTGTTATGGAATATGGAATATTATTTTGGGGCAACTCAGTAGAAAGTGAAAAAAAAGTATTTCTTATGCAAAAGAATGTTATAAGAATCATTACTAACACCCACAACAGATGCTCCTGTAAAGATTTTTTAGAAGATTGCAGATATTAACGCTTCCTTGCATGTATATATTCTCGATCCTAAAATTCTTTGTATGCAATCGTGCCTTATTTGCAACAAATAATATAATTCACAGAATAAACACTAGACAAAAGTATAATATCCATTATCCCAGTGCTAAACTTTCTTGCTTCCAGAAAGGTGTGTACTATGAAACTATAACAATTTTTGGCGCACTTTCTAATGTTCTTAAAGAAAAAGTTGATAATTTTGGCGATTTTAAAAATGCTGTTAGAGAGTACCTTTGCTCAAAATCGTTTTTATTCTGTACAAGATTATCTGAATGACAAATTATACTTATAATGCTTCTGTAGCTCTGTAAGTAGTATCTAACTGTTCCAATGACAAATCATTACCAATAAATCTTTCATGCATGTTGAAATTTTATTTTTAATGTATATGTGTTTAAGATATAACAATGGATGGTGTCCATAGCAAAAAGGTTGAGACGTACTGGCATAAGCCAAGTGAAAGCTGATTTAAAAAGTGTTTGATTTTGTATCATATATAATTATCCCTGCTTTGTTTTCCATATTGCTGTTCATATTGCCTGTATACTATAATAAGTGTCTTATGTTAACTTTTGAAGTACGTACATATATACGGTATTAAACTTTATACCTCTGGACATGTTCAATATTCACAGCCTTTTCTGGATATAAGTGAGCCTACTGAACGCATGTCAATCTAATCTAATCTACCTTACGGTAGAGGGAGGTCTTAGAGCTATTGTCAGCAAATCAAATACAATCGCTGTTCAATACAGAATGATCAACAACGTACCTTTACTCAACCTCATAATTACGATGGTCCGTCTCAAAATAGTCTCCCCTGAATGTGATGCGTGTCCCAGCGTTTCTGCCAGTCTTCAAAGACATGCTGGAAATCATTATTTTATAGATCCTTCAAAATCGCCTCCGCAGCCTTCACCACTGCTTCCGATAATGGATAATGCCTCCCATGAAGGCGTTTCTTCAAGTTAGGGAATAGAAAATGTCACATGGGGTTAAATCCGAACTATAGGGAAGGAGAGAGATGTGTTTCCCGTTGATTTTTGCAGATATTCAGCAACAACATTGGCAATATGCGGCCGCGCATTAATGTGGTGCAGCATCCAGCTTGCTTCACGGAAATGTCGTCTTTTGCACCTGATATGGACTTGCAATGTTTTCAGGACATCCCTGTAGTATTGTCCAGTTACTGATGTGTGTGCAAGTACAACATGCTGATAAACCATTCCATGAATATCAAATAATGAGATGAGCATAACTTTCACAGCAGAAGCAATCACTTTTGATTTTTTGGGGGTTGGTGATGAAGGAGATTTTCACACTGAGCTTTGCTGTTTCCTCTCAGGACCAAATTGATGTAGCCAACCTTCATCAGTAGTGATTACATTTGAAAGAAACTCCGGATCTTCCTGTAACATCAACTTTAACTACATGATACCCCCATTGCAGCGGTAGGCGATACTGAACATGTCTGAACCTACCTGGTTCTCACAGGCGGAAATCAGGAGTACCAACAATGAAACTACTACGGCGTGTTTGTTTCACATTAAGCTAACAGAATATAATAAGATTGAATTTTAGTGCGAAAAATAACACTGGGGAACAAAAAAAAAATATTTTTGTATACCCGAAACAAAATAGGCAAATTCTTATGTAAACTGATCTGCTGATTCCAAAAATGCCCCTCAAAATGCTGTATCACGTAACGTTTTTTAGGTATTCATAATTTTTTATGAAAACTTACAGAAATGTGATGTGATAACTCATATTTGATTAATTGAAAATAATAGGCATTTTATTGTCAAATAACATTGAAAATAATAATTATTATTATTAGTTATTATTATTAAAATAAATAAACACAAGATAATAATGAAAACCAATACCTGAATTATTTTAGAAGTGTTTCACTGTGTGTGTGTGTGTGTGTGTGTGTGTGTGTGTGTGTGTGTGTGTTTTTTTTTTTTTTTTTTTTTTTTTATTGACTCTCCCGTTTGAGGAACCAACATGGCTGAATCCCAGCGATACCCTAGTAACGTCTTTCCATCCCAGAAATGTCCTGGTGAAAACGCTCACCTTGCTCATCACTTACTACAGCCCCTAGGTTTGTAGGGAAACTATCAAGCTGAGAGTGCAAAAAGTGGATTTTAAGTGACATAGGAAACCCATTTCTTTGCAGCTCCTTAATAGTTCTGAGACTAGTTTCATAATTTTCTTCTTTGTTATTGCCCAGGAAGCCTTCCACCACTGATATAAATGATTTCCAAGCTGCCAGTTCAACACGTTTAAGCTTTCATTAAAATACACTGTCTTTAAGAAGTAGTCTTATTTGAGGACCGACAAATATACCTTCCTTCAATTTAGATTCCCTTATTTTGGGAAAGATACTTCTTAAATACTCAAATGACCTTCCACTTTTGTCCAAACCTTTAACAAAATTCTTCATTAACCCGAGCTTTATGTGAAGTGGGGGGAGAAGAACTTTGTTTGGGTCTACTGGAGGCACATACTTAACATTGCTTGCTCCAGGTGTATAGTCTTCCCTTTTCCCCCATTCTTTCACTATAAAATGCTTGTCAGTTTCGCTACTGTCCCATAAGCACAAAAAACAGCAATATTTTGTGAAACCTCCCTGCAGTCCCGTTAGCAATGCAACTACCTTGAGGTCACTACAAATTTCCCAGCCATGGTTTTGATAACTAATAGCATCTAAAATGATGGACATGGAATGGTATGTCTCCTTCATTCCTATGGCATGAAATAAAGGTATTGAAGGTAGTAAATTGCCATTATGAAGCAACACTGCCTTTAAGCTGTATTTAGAAGAGTCAATGGCTATTATTTTAAATTAAGTCAATATGAGTTGGTATCATATCTCATTTCTGTAATTTCATATAAAGGAATAAGAATATCTCAAAAACGTTACGTGATACATCATTTTCAGAGGCATTTTTAGAATCAGCGAGTCATTTTGCATAAGAATTAGCCTATTTTGTTTCGGGTACAAAAAACGTGTTCCCTAGTGTTATTACCATAAAAAAAAATAAAAAAAATATGATAAACTCGCTATTGATGACGTCAAATTTTGTGTGGTAAAATTACAAATAAAAATAAAGATTGTGTATATGTTTATATTGAATCGTATACCAAAAGTTGAAGGAATATTGTAATTCTTGCACATACGTGCGTCAGAATAAATAAAATATAGAGGTACCGTAGCTTGCAAGTACTGAAAGCAAGATAGGATGAAAAAAGGGCATCGATAAGAGAAAGCACTGTAAGAAAGTGATACTGCGTGGTTGTTAATGATGATAACATTCCCTCTGCAGTGAAAGCCAGCGATTTTTACACATTTTCCAGCTAAAGCATGCAGCACTTTGATAGCTCTTTGATGAACAAAATGTATGACTTACGGCTTTAGTTTCATATATGAACGAAAAGCAAACACATGGTGCCTTCCAAGCGTGAAGATGACTGTTGCACGATAAAACATTCGGAGTCCCTTTTTGGTTGCAACGCGCTTTTGATGCACTACCATGAGGATGCGATTATGTCGCAAAACTTCAAAGGCAGGCCGGCCGGCGGAACAGAGGAAAAGTGTGCAGTCAAAAGTACTGGAAAATCACTGCTGCACTATCTGAAACAACGCATTGCATTGTCGCAGGTTCGCCGTAGTGGCCATCATGGATATCGACTGCGGGGATCTGTGTTCGAACCGCACCACACCACGCCACGCCACGCCAACGGATAACTTATGGATGGTTACATCATCATTATCACTGCTGCATTAGGCTCGTTATGTCGACCACATATCTTTGGAGGGCAGGGGAGTACTGAATCTGGGTTAACACTTGTTGCTCAGTTGAACATCTTAGGCCTGCTATCTCTTGACACATTAGAGATCTCATCTGTAACGGAATGTAATACACCGAAACAACTATATAGCAATTTATTCTCTTTGAAATTCATCAAATATTTTAAGATGACATAAATAATATTCCTTTATCAACAAATAGAAGCTTATACAGTGCGATCCGTATAAATCTGAACCACTTCAATTGGCCATAATTTCCATTTAAAATCTCGCAGAATGTAGAAATTTGTTTTAATGATCTCAGTGGCTCTGGGAGATCTGACAGCACTAACAATTATTAACAGTTGACAGCAGGGGCGGCTGGTGGCTCTGAAAATCGGTGGTTCACAAATTTATCCATGCAATTTAATTTTTTTAAAGAAACAAACGGTTGTTTAAGCCTACCACTATAGACTGCTGTATACACAAGTTAACGGTAATTCACAGCGTATAACATAACATGCGTATTTCAGAAACACTCTAGAGCATAACACTCTTCTATTTATGCAGCTAAAAATGGACTTGATATCTCTTCATGGTAGACTTCAAGTGTACATTGCAAGATTTCGTTCTGGATTGTCTTGGAGGTCCCCTTAAACACTATAGCATTCTCCAGATAGGTTTTTCAGAACACAATCTAGCTCTGCACTGAAGTTTATCAGTCGTCGTAAAATACCAGGATTGCTTGACGTAACTGAATCATTGTGTCCTCGTAGAGCTAACTCAAAGGTTCCACAAAACCTAATGCAGTTAACAATAATGTTTAAAACATACCTATTTTGAGCCACTTTCTGGTTGTGTTCTTCAATTGTTCTCCGATATGCACCGTCCATCTGCTTTGCAAAGTGAGATTTGTGGTGGACAACATGGCGCTGGGGCGGGTTTTCTCCGGGATCTCCGGTTTCCCCCGCCATCTCATTCCACCGGTGCTCCATTTTCATTTCATATATCATCAGTGCCATCGCCTGCGGTGCCGTATGTAGTAAAAGCGGGCGTTAAACACTACACATTTCATCTGCTTTGCTATATTTACGTTGCCAAGCATAGCAAAACCTTTTTTTTTTTTTTTTTCATGTGCAGTTGTTAAGTTACTTGTTTTTAGCGCGATCATGAAGATGCTGCAAAGCATTCACGCCATGTTTTGTCCACGGATCTTCACCGCCAAAGAGAACGCAAGGAAAGCAAAACAGGCTATTTTTAATATTACAACCACGCATCAAATTATATTTCTCATATACACTTTTGTTAAAGTTCCTGTTCAAATATCTTGTTTTTGTTTTGACTACCTATGTGATTTTTATATTTGGCGTGGGACTTCCAAGTCGCTTATTTTCGGTTTTTTCTTCTAAGCTCAGTTTTAAAATGGATGTGCTAATAGACCCTTTATGGAATTCATTGTTTCTCCTTATATAACACAATATACTTGTATTTAAATAAATCACTCTTATTCACTACTCAAAGCACGACACAGCTAACAAAACACAGCACAAGACATGTGGCTATGCTCTGGTAGGTAATCCAAGTCCAAGTCCTTGACAGTCTAAAATGTGCCATTTTCTTTGATACGACTGTAGACACTGAAGTTTATAAGGGTATCTTCAATACATTTTGGAGCAGCTGAATGATATCGAATTGAGAGAAAGTTATTTCCAGCAAGATGGAGCAAATGTCATACATCTAATGACACTGGTAACCAGTTTCTTTGATAATCGCATAATCTCAAAAGGTCCGTAGCTCCCCAGATCCCCACTCCTAACCCCACCGGATTTTTTCTTATGGTGGTATCTAAAAATAGAGTGTACAAGAATAGGCCACGGACAATTTATGTTCTCAAGGAATCCATTCGAAACGAAATAACTAACATTGGCAAGGATACTCTCCGTAGAACTTCAGAGAATATGGAATTCTATGTTTGCTCTACGTGCTGTATCTATGCAATATATTAAATAAAGGTTGAGTATATCCCAAATTAGACTTTAGAAATTTCTAATTTGCGTCTAAAACTTCCATTTTCTACTATTATAGAAAACAGAGTACCTTTCATGTCATCTAAATATGAAATGCTGAAATAATAGTACTTTTTCTTTTAGGTTTACAGAACAGCGAGAATTTGTCGTATTTATTTGACTTTTATGACGATGTTGGTGTGGAACAATTTGTCATGAAATTCTAATGAGTCCATAAAGCATTAATTTTGCGCCCACATTACTTAATACATTCACTCTTTTATAAACCATTCTCACAAAACTCAGTTATTCTGTAATTCCTTTCCCATCTAAATAAAATTACTCAAATATTTGCATATTCCATATGCAAAGAGATAATCAAACGTTTCAGAAAACTCTGTTATAATTTTGTTCTTAAAACCAAGTAATTCTCTATGACAACGGGATAACAAATGCACAGCAATACTTAATATTTAAGAAAATGCCCGATCTCCAACAAAACTTATTTTAAATAAATTCTGTGGTTTACATATAACTACAAATCCTCTGTGGCCAGTTTTGTCTGCTCTTACTGTTTACCTGTTATAAATCCAGTTCAATATCACAAACATATTCGTGAGCACAAAGAGTTCAAAATTTCGGTGCGGCTTACGTATTCACTAATTCTACTTCTTTCTTAATGTAAACACAGGGAAGTATTGTATTCCATTACACAATTCTGTACCAAACTTTCGCCGGAAGTATACATTTAATACTCTAGAATCTAAAAACAACTAATTTTTGGAAGACGTTCTGTGCTGTTTGTGAAATGACAATTCAAAGCTAAACTGGCAGCAGTTAAACCCTTGGTATTGTTCAGCTTCTCCCAAAACTGTAACACGATGTTAATAAGAGTGCCCCACTCAAAAGTTTCATGGAAAGTTTTTAGAAAGTCTTGATTTTCCGAATAAAAATCTCTTAAAGTTATTTAATAAATTAACAAGTAATGAGTATAGAAAAGAAAGACGTAATGTCCCCATTCGAATGTAAGATAGTACTCAATGTTAGACATTTATGATTAGAAATGTTACACTGTCAAACATCAAATAAAATTTCAGTCAGTGCGGCATGCTGTTTCGAAAGTGTAGTATACAGGAAGAAATAGGGAAATGCTGATATCAAACGGAAACTAAGGGCCATGTCATTTTTGTTCCAATTAATTTTGGACAGCGTAATTAAATCAAGATGTCCCAATGGTAACACAAAACAGTAAAACCAGTTTCTTTATTTCAATGATTACAAGTGTGAATATATTGATATAAAACTAGAGTGTAGGACTGTTTAGGTCAGTATTGTATAAAATATTAATTTACACGTCTTGAAATTTAATAACTCAAATACGTTATAAATATCTATAAGGAGTTCTATTAATAGTTTTGACAAATAACGTTAATAAAATTTTATATTGTGGCCTTCACTTTCTCTTGAATATTTCTGTGACATTAAGGTAGAATAAAATAATGTCTCGTTTCTTTTTTTTTCATTTGTCATTTGTTCTGCATCAAATTGACATCAAACGAGTAACATTGCCTCTTATCCTTTAGTGCTGTTATTATACTTAACATATTTTCAACACAAATGAAACGTGTATCTTAAATTTTCTGAGAGTTGCAGTTTTCTTCATTCTGAGTTACTTTTGAATGAGTGGTAAGCCGTAAGGGATACACCAAATGCTACTACATAAAAATGAGTATCTGGTTTAAGTGCTAAATTTATCACAAAGAAGCTCTTTTGTTTTATTTTTTCCTACCTCATTTGTTTGAATTTTTCAAGTACTTACACTATTGGAATGTCTGCAAAGATAACGGATTTTCAGTTGTATACAAAGCAACTCCTAAAACATTTGACTGCCGCGTGAGGCTTAGTGCTATCCATATTGCACTTATACATATACCTATTTAAATATGTAATTGTATCTCCAATAACGTGGAGGCAACCAACCATTTGCAAGAGTATTTTGTAGCTGAGCAGAGAAAATTATACCCGTTTGAGTGGCACAAATCCTATTTTTTAACTTTTAAGATTCACCTTCAAAATTAAGTTCCATGCTCTGTGCCCAATGGAAATTTTAAGACTAGATTTTAAGATTTCGTCTCATTTCTCCCATAATAGAACACGAAACAGCTATGCACTTTTCATGATTTATTTTAATGCAAAACAATTATCTATATGAGAAATATCATTTTAAAAATCTATTTTTCGCTTAAAAAATCAGTAACTTAAGAAATATCTCAATACAATATATGTGGTATTTTAAACTGTTTGTCTTTCGCTTTGAGGACTCTCTTTCACTATTAATGAAAGAGCACAATACAGCAGAATGCTCATATCGTTCTGATAGGCTTGCTGTATATTCACATTCACTTTTTATTGTGTTGCTCTCAGATACCATACGAAAATACTGTCATGTACAAAACTATAGGGAAATTTGTGTTATTATAAACGATCACATATACTGACATATGATGAGACATATATAAGGGAAATCAAATTATTTTACTATCATTATTTGTGTGTGTGGATGAACCCATGTAGCACTAAGCAAGGTACTAGGAGATCCTTCTCAACTCTTTTATGAATCCAAAGTTCTCTCATTCTTTTCTGTGATATTTCTTTCTCCCTGTCTGTCCACGTTGTTTTCTTCGGTTTGTCCTCTTGGTAAACTTGCAGCTTCATTTTAAGTGGTCCCTGCTTGGGATGTCGTCTTGAGTGATTTCTGCCAATTTTAGATCGATTTTTACTTCACTAATCCATTTCATAGTGTCTACTTGTGCTTTATTTTTGTAAAATTCCATACCTTATTTTGAGAGCCTGTTTGAAGCTAGTCTTTTAATATATCCATATAATTTTAACCTTCGTTTCCTAATATCACATGAATGTCTATATAATCAAAGTCAATAATCTTTGAACCATATATTACTACAGTAAGACTTTTAAAATGTATCATCGACATAGCCAAACAATAACAAAGTTAATAGAACAAAATTTAAAATTACTACATTAATTCAATAATAAGTTCAACAAATTGGAGCTTTTAACCCGTGAAATGGAAAATTTCACTACAGGTGACATCTCAGCAAAGGAATGTTCAAAGAATCACATTTTGTATAGACGTTTGATTACATAATGGCCTATGTTTAGTTGTAATGACATCAAGGTCTACTTATAACCATTTACTAGTAGAAAGTGTGAAAAAATATCTTCGCGTTTCCAGTTAATGTTTACTTTAAACTAGACAGAACTATATATACAAATATAACAATCTTTAACTTAAAACTTCACTTATAAGAAATAATGATACTTTTCTTATATATTCTCTGGGATGGCAATTTCATGTAAAGCTTTTACAAATCTTCAGCCGCAAACAAAAAGCTGTCGCCTTCGTTACGAACGCTAGATTTTAATTTGTTCTTGTTAGTAATACCAACATCAGAAAATAAAACAAATTTAAAAACAGAACCGACTGCCGGTATTTCAAAATTCATTACGCGATGTTTATTTTTTAAAATAAATATATTTTCCCAAACCATTAAATCTATCGGAACATTTAATTGTTTTAATAATTTCACTTCTGGATTTATTTAATGGTTAAATGACCAAAAATGATCTGCTACGACCGATTTATCACTTTGTTTATGCTTAATGTTACGAAAATGTTCTTTTGATCCGGTTTCTAAATTACGTTTTGTCTTTCAAATATAACCTTTATCACAATCGAAATAATTAAACTGATAAATACCAGACTTTTTGTTATTAGGAAATTTATATTTTTAGAGAAATGCAATAAATTTTTAATTATATATTTATTTTGAGAGGCTTATATTATACTAAACTCTTTAAAAAATTTTGAAAATGTTTATTAACCCGAGGATGGCAATTAAATGTTTTAAAATTATAATCGTATTTTATTTTTCTAAGCGTAGATATATCATTAACAGTTTTATATATATCCAGAATTTAAATTATTAAAACAATTAAATTATCCGATAGATTTAATGGTATTGGGAAATATATTTATTTTAACAAACATTGCGTAATTAATTCTGAAATACCAGCAGTCAATTCTGTTTTTAAATTTGTTTTATTTTCAGATTTTTGTATTACTAGCAAGAACATATTAACATCTAGCGTTCGTAACGATGTCAACAGCTTTGTTGTTTCTGGCTGAGGATGTGTAAAAGTTTTACATGAAATCGCAATCCCGGACAATTTATAAGAAAAGTACCATCATTTCTGATAAGATAAGTGAAGTTTTAAGTTAAAAATTATTATATTTGTATATATTTGTTTGATTCACTGTTAGTACCTTCATATTCTTCGCATTTACACAGAAATAGTTGAAACAGTTGGTATTAATTTCAAAACCCCAGCACTTTATTATTTTGTGTATTTGTTATTTTATATTTATTTAAAAGGGTTTGAAAATAAATAATTATGATCTGTTGGAAGTGTTTGTGATGTGAATGAGATTAATCAGTAAGTGAAAGGACTAAGTGAGTTATGAATGCGAAATTTGTGTGGAGACGTTTGTTGCTATGGCCACGTGAATCAATAATCCTTGTGTTTCTGCAAAACAGACGTGGAGTGTTAAGACGTGTTTGCATATAAAAGTTATTCCGTAATCATATAGTGTGATCCATATAAACCTGAACCATTTCAAGAGGTCATAAGCTTTGAACCAATAATAGGACATACGTGTAACTTTGGGAGAATATAATAAACAATTGGGAGATTACATTACACTGTTTACATCTCAGAGAAAATGTTGGAAGTGTCCTTCATCAGCATCTATACATGTTTGTACTCGTCTCACCATATTCTCTGAAGTTTTAGGAAGAGTATCCTCGCCAATGTTACTTACTTCGGTTCGAATGGATTCCTTGAGGATATCAATTGACCGTGGCCTATTTTTGTACACTCTATTTTTAAATACCCCCAACAAGAAAAAATCCGTTGAGGTTAGGTTAGGGGATCTGGTGGGCCGCAGACCTTTTGAGATTATTCGATTATCAAGGAAACTGCTTACAAGTTCCATGGTGTCATTAGATATATGGCACTTGCTCCATCTTGCTGGAAATAACATTCTCTCAATTCGATATCATCCAGCTGCTCCTGTCTTGAAGATACCCATATAAACTTCAGTGTCTACAGACGTATAAAAAAATGGGACCAACGATACATAGATGCCGGTGGAGAACACTTCCAATGTTTTCTGTAAAATGTAAATGTAGTGTAATGTAATCTCCCAATTGTGTATTATATTCTTCCAAAGTTGCACTCGTGCCCTATTATTGCTTCAAAGGTTATGACCTATTGAAATGGCTTATATAGCTACCTCAGTAAAACGACGCTAAATAAAATTCTTTTCTCGAAATGTTGCCAAAGAAGAAAGATGCGTATTAATTGATTTTTAAAAAATAGCTAATCATTTTTTTCTCCTCAATAAGGGATATCGACAGTTATTTAAAAGTGTGATTACTGTATTTTATAAACTTGAAGCAAGAGGAAGGGCGGCAATGAATGGAATAAGAATATTAAAATATAAGCTATAAATGACAACTAAGGGGTTATAAAGAATGTATAAAGCACTAGTTGAGTCCAAAATGTTGTATGCACTGGATATATGGGTGGGGGGCACAGAGATAAACAAAACGGTGCACAGAGGGTTTTGTAAAGAGCTTCTAGGCCTACCTAGATCAGCACCTAGGGAAGTAGCTTTAGTAGACTTAGGAAAGACAAGAAGAAATGGAATAATAATGGAAAGAATAACAAAATTTTGGTGTAGCTGTTTGGTCAAAGAAGAAGGGGAAATTATGAAATTATGCATGAGACAACAAAAAGCATTAGCGAGCTCATATAGTTTCTGGGCAGAAATAGGAGGAATTATGGAAAAATAGGTAAGGGAAATATGTGGAGATTAGAGAAAAGCAATACAAGCGACGTGGGTAAATTGGTAAAATGCAGAATAGAAGATATAGAAACACAGTAAACATGTATGTATGCATTTATTCACTGCAGTTGGGTACTACCCGGTGGCAGAGTTAAGAATACAGATCAAATTACAAATACTAGATTTACAACAATAACACAATAAACAATACAAACATAATATTATTTTAACTTTAGTCACTTAAAACATATCTAATTACTTCTCTATTTACATATGATATACCATTATAATTTAAAAGTTAAACTATAAACCATCTAGATTTTTTCTAAATTTCTTCAGCGACACGGGACAGCCCTGAAAGACTGCTACAGGCAATTCATTCCATTCTTCAATGGTTCTATTAAAAAAAGAAAATTTTCCTACGTCGGTTCTGTATCTTCTACCCTTAATTTTATACCTGTGATCGTTTCGTCCATAATAATCCGGATTATCTAACCTTACACTAACGTCCACCAGCATTAGCTTTGAATAATGCTACCAACCTATGTTTTTTACGCCTAACTCTTAATTCCTCCCATTTAGTCTCATCTCCTTTTATAGGCCCAAAATACTTGCCTCTTTTTATGAATTTTATTGCCCTCTTCTGTATTTTTTCTAATGGATCGATTTGGTTAGCTCTATACGGGTCCCAGCATGCTACTCCATATTCCATAACCGGCCGCACTAAGATCTTGTAGGCAATTTCCCTGGACCTAGCGCTCCCCTTTTTCAATATTCTCATTACGAAATGTAATGCCTTCCACGTATTCCTAGATGTGGAATTTACTTGTTCGTCCCATCCAGCATTACTTGCCAGGTACACTCCCAAGTATTTGCAGTTGTCCACCTGTGGAATTTGCACCCCTCCCATGTGATAGTTAACAATAATTTTGCCCTTAGTTCTACTAAAAACAATGGACTTACTTTTCTTGGCATTAATTGACATTTTGTTAGCCGCAGCCCAATTACAGATTTCATTTAAATCATCCTGAAGAGCGGTTTCATGCACTGTATTCCGAATTTTATTATAAATGATACAATCGTCTGCAAACAACCTTATCTGGCAGTTAATATATAGGGAAGTCTAGAAAATATGAAATCATTACAATTTTACAATCAAATAAAATTAAATTGGGGACAAGGAGCATATGTAGATTACTGCAATAGGCAAGAGAGAGAAGGGATAGCTTGGATGAGAACAGGAATAATATTTCTAAGAGGGATAAGAGGTAGGGAAAAGGGAATTTGTGAATAGTGTGGGGGAAAACGAAAACATAGAACTTTATGTAACAGAATGCGAGGAGGTTGCAATGTGGAGAGAAAAAATTTTTGAGAGGAAAATGGGAGAAAGTAGAGAAGAGAATACTAGATATAAAAATTTTAACGAGCAGGGAGGAAAAATAGTAGGAAGTATTGGCGAGTTCTTGCAGAAAGTAAAAGAAAAATGGGCAGGAAATGTAAAGAATATAAGAAAGGAAGGTGAGGGGGAAGAATGGGAGTAATTAAATAACAAGGAGGCATGGAGTTTAAGAGCTACCTGACAGAGCAGAAGACCAGGGTGTCATGTGAGCCAAGGTAACAACAAGGTAAAGACAAATAAATGTAGCATAAAATTGTAAATTGTAGAATTTTGGAATGAGAACAATAAATCTAATCTAAAAAATATGAATAATATGGAAAGAATAGAAATAAATAAATAGAATGAAATAAATAGAAATAAATAGAAAATACACTTCATAGAAACCGACATACATATAAAAAAATCTTCAAGTGTCGCCATCATGTGGAACTTTATAAAACCACACCGTATGTTAAACTATCATCCCATGAACCATAATGCTTTTCATGGTTTTTTGGTTGTAGATACGAGATGACTGATGTAATGAAAATAGAAATGTCAATAATTATTTTAGGGTCATAGATGCTTGGAGGTGAAAGATGTTGTTGAGGTTTGGAGGACTTGCTGTTTGAATTCCCGGAAGCAGCCTTTATGGTTACCACACACATTAGAACATAAAGCAACAAATAGAGTACATCGATTCGCTAGTGTTCATCTGATGCAAAAAAAGATGGAACTTCACTGTAACATTTCCATCATCATCATCATCATGATGGTCGTCATCATTACTATGTTCTCGCATACATGCATATACTACATATATACAAATGGAAGAGCGGGGAGCGGAATGCGAATGGAAACTTAACGATGCAAAGACCTACAAAAATATTGCACACGTTCTCTGTTAACTATAATGGCGATATGAATGCATAAAATAGCCGATAAAGGGGAATGGGATGGGTTGGATTCTCTCTGTCGTTGCACCGAATAATTACTGTTCCTGCCATGCATGCGGGAGGACTGGGCTTGCAGCCCCGGACGGTATACCCGCTAGGAAACTGTATACAAAATTCACCAGCGAATGTTTATTAAAAATGCAAACTACCTCCCCTTTCGTTCTGTCCTCGTAGGAGCGAAATAGGACAGCAGGCACTGTTAAACAACAATGGCGTTTTCCTGATTGTTGGAGGGCTTGTTATTTTTTTAATGAGCGAGCCTGAGAGCAAAGCAGCTAGGTGGTCGCTTCTAGCCTATGTTCACGTCGTGTTTGCCAATCACAGATCTGTGGGTTTCGTTCAAAAAGGTCCCCCCTCCCCACAGTTCACGTTAAACCAAATTTTGTTGAAGATGGTATTTAGTGAAGGCAAACAGCTAGGATCTATTACATGCTTAGAGCTAGTACTATTTCGTAGTCTTTTTTCCAAACTTCATAAATAATAATTAAATAAAATAAAAGTAAAAAATATAATAAAAATCCAGCATGGGCCTTTCCTTCCTTTTACAAAAATAATATTACGTCCTCCAACCTTATGCCATATCGGAAGATGAATAACATGGGTGAAATGATGCTTAAATAAGTCCAGGGTCAATAGAGTCTAAAGTTACTTGACATTTTTATTTCAGAATAAGGGAAAACTCCGGGAAAAGCCATCTTTTGTTGTAATTTACGTCCTCCAACGTCAGTACACATCGAACGATAAATTAAATGGGTGAAATGATGCTTAAATGAGTCCAGGCTCCGTAGAGTCTAACATTACTTGACATTTCTCTTTCAGAATAAGAGAAAACTCCGGGAGAAGCCCTTTTTTAGTAATTTACGTCCTCCAACGTCAAGTCATATCAGACGATAAATTAAATGGGTGAAATGATGCTTAAATGAGTCTGGGGTCCACAGAGTCTAAAGTTACTTGACATTCTTCTTTCAGAATAAGGGAAAGCTCCGGGAAAAGTAATTTTTGTTGTTGTAATTTACGTCTTCCAACGTCAAGTCATATCGGTCGATAAATTAAATGGGTGAAGTGATGCTTAAATGAGTCCAGGGTCCATAGAGTCTAAAGTTACTTGACATTCTTCTTTCAGAATAAGGGAAAGCTCCGGGAAAAGTCATTTTTGTTGTTGTAGTTTACGTCCTCCAACGTCAAGTCATATCGGACGATAAATTAAATGGGTGAAATGATGCTTAAATGAGTCCAGGCTCCATAGAGTCTAAAGTTACTTGACATTTATTCTTTTAGAATAAGAGAAAACTCCGGGGAAAGCCATCTTTTGTTGTAATTTACGTCCTCCAACGTCAGTACACATCGAACGATAAATTAAATGGGTGAAATGATGCTCAAATAAGTCCAGGCTCTATAGAGTCTAAAGTTAACTTGACATTTTTCTTTCAGAATAAGGGGAAACTCCGGGAAAGGCTTTTTTTGAGTAATTTACGTCATCCAACGTCAAGTCATATCGGACGATAAATTAAATAGGTGAAATGATGCTCAAATAAGTCCAGGCTCCATAGAGTCTAAAGTTAACTTGACATTTTTCTTTCAGAATAAGGGGAAACTCCGGGATAAGCCATTTTTTGTTGTAATTTACGTCCTCCAACGTCAAGTCATATCGGACGATAAATTAAATAGGTGAAATGATGCTCAAATAAGTCCAGGCTCTATAGAGTCTAAAGTTAACTTGACATTTTTCTTTCAGAATAAGGGGAAACTCCGGGATAAGCCATTTTTTGTTGTAATTTACGTCCTCCAACGTCAAGTCATATCGGACGATAAATTAAATAGGTGAAATGATGCTCAAATAAGTCCAGGCTCTATAGAGTCTAAAGTTAACTTGACATTTTTCTTTCAGAATAAGGGGAAACTCCGGGATAAGCCATTTTTTGTTGTAATTTACGTCCTCCAACGTCAAGTCATATCGGACGATAAATTAAATAGGTGAAATGATGCTCAAATAAGTCCAGGCTCTATAGAGTCTAAAGTTAACTTGACATTTTTCTTTCAGAATAAGGGGAAACTCCGGGATAAGCCATTTTTTGTTGTAATTTACGTCCTCCAACGTCAAGTCATATCGGACGATAAATTAAATAGGTGAAATGATGCTCAAATAAGTCCAGGCTCCATAGAGTCTAAAGTTAACTTGACATTTTTCCTTCAGAATAAGGGGAAACTCCGGGAAAGGCTTTTTTTGAGTAATTTACGTCATCCAACGTCAAGTCATATCGGACGATAAATTAAATAGGTGAAATGATGCTCAAATAAGTCCAGGCTCCATAGAGTCTAAAGTTAACTTGACATTTTTCTTTCAGAATAAGGGGAAACTCCGGGATAAGCCATTTTTTGTTGTAATTTACGTCCTCCAACGTCAAGTCATATCGGACGATAAATTAAATAGGTGAAATGATGCTCAAATAAGTCCAGGCTCTATAGAGTCTAAAGTTAACTTGACATTTTTCTTTCAGAATAAGGGGAAACTCCGGGATAAGCCATTTTTTGTTGTAATTTACGTCCTCCAACGTCAAGTCATATCGGACGATAAATTAAATAGGTGAAATGATGCTCAAATAAGTCCAGGCTCCATAGAGTCTAAAGTTAACTTGACATTTTTCTTTCAGAATAAGGGGAAACTCCGGGATAAGCCATTTTTTGTTGTAATTTACGTCCTCCAACGTCAAGTCATATCGGACGATAAATTAAATAGGTGAAATGATGCTCAAATAAGTCCAGGCTCTATAGAGTCTAAAGTTAACTTGACATTTTTCTTTCAGAATAAGGGGAAATTCCGGGATAAGCCATTTTTTGTTGTAATTTACGTCCTCCAACGTCAAGTCATATCGGACGATAAATTAAATAGGTGAAATGATGCTCAAATAAGTCCAGGCTCCATAGAGTCTAAAGTTAACTTGACATTTTTCTTTCAGAATAAGGGGAAACTCCGGGATAAGCCATTTTTTGTTGTAATTTACGTCCTCCAACGTCAAGTCATATCGGACGATAAATTAAATAGGTGAAATGATGCTCAAATAAGTCCAGGCTCCATAGAGTCTAAAGTTAACTTGACATTTTTCTTTCAGAATAAGGGGAAACTCCGGGATAAGCCATTTTTTGTTGTAATTTACGTCCTCCAACGTCAAGTCATATCGGACGATAAATTAAATAGGTGAAATGATGCTCAAATAAGTCCAGGCTCTATAGAGTCTAAAGTTAACTTGACATTTTTCTTTCAGAATAAGGGGAAACTCCGGGATAAGCCATTTTTTGTTGTAATTTACGTCCTCCAACGTCAAGTCATATCGGACGATAAATTAAATAGGTGAAATGATGCTCAAATAAGTCCAGGCTCCATAGAGTCTAAAGTTAACTTGACATTTTTCTTTCAGAATAAGGGGAAACTCCGGGATAATCCATTTTTTGTTGTAATTTACGTCCTCCAACGTCAAGTCATATCGGACGATAAATTAAATAGGTGAAATGATGCTCAAATAAGTCCAGGCTCTATAGAGTCTAAAGTTAACTTGACATTTTTCTTTCAGAATAAGGGGAAACTCCGGGATAAGCCATTTTTTGTTGTAATTTACGTCCTCCAACGTCAAGTCATATCGGACGATAAATTAAATAGGTGAAATGATGCTCAAATAAGTCCAGGCTCCATAGAGTCTAAAGTTAACTTGACATTTTTCTTTCAGAATAAGGGGAAACTCCGGGATAAGCCATTTTTTGTTGTAATTTACGTCCTCCAACGTCAAGTCATATCGGACGATAAATTAAATAGGTGAAATGATGCTGAAATAAGTCCAGGCTCTATAGAGTCTAAAGTTAACTTGACATTTTTCTTTCAGAATAAGGGGAAACTCCGGGATAAGCCATTTTTTGTTGTAATTTACGTCCTCCAACGTCAAGTCATATCGGACGATAAATTAAATAGGTGAAATGATGCTCAAATGAGTCCAGGCTCTATAGAGTCTAAAGTTAACTTGACATTTTTCTTTCAGAATAAGGGGAAACTCCGGGATAAGCCATTTTTTGTTGTAATTTACGTCCTCCAACGTCAAGTCATATCGGACGATAAATTAAATAGGTGAAATGATGCTCAAATAAGTCCAGGCTCCATAGAGTCTAAAGTTAACTTGACATTTTTCTTTCAGAATAAGGGGAAACTCCGGGATAAGCCATTTTTTGTTGTAATTTACGTCCTCCAACGTCAAGTCATATCGGACGATAAATTAAATAGGTGAAATGATGCTCAAATAAGTCCAGGCTCCATAGAGTCTAAAGTTAACTTGACATTTTTCTTTCAGAATAAGGGGAAACTCCGGGATAAGCCATTTTTTGTTGTAATTTACGTCCTCCAACGTCAAGTCATATCGGACGATAAATTAAATAGGTGAAATGATGCTCAAATAAGTCCAGGCTCTATAGAGTCTAAAGTTAACTTGGCATTTTTCTTTCAGAATAAGGGGAAACTCCGGGATAAGCCATTTTTTGTTGTAATTTACGTCCTCCAACGTCAAGTCATATCGGACGATAAATTAAATAGGTGAAATGATGCTCAAATAAGTCCAGGCTCCATAGAGTCTAAAGTTAACTTGACATTTTTCTTTCAGAATAAGGGGAAACTCCGGGATAAGCCATTTTTTGTTGTAATTTACGTCCTCCAACGTCAAGTCATATCGGACGATAAATTAAATAGGTGAAATGATGCTCAAATAAGTCCAGGCTCTATAGAGTCTAAAGTTAACTTGACATTTTTCTTTCAGAATAAGGGGAAACTCCGGGATAAGCCATTTTTTGTTGTAATTTACGTCCTCCAACGTCAAGTCATATCGGACGATAAATTAAATAGGTGAAATGATGCTCAAATAAGTCCAGGCTCCATAGAGTCTAAAGTTAACTTGACATTTTTCTTTCAGAATAAGGGGAAACTCCGGGATAAGCCATTTTTTGTTGTAATTTACGTCCTCCAACGTCAAGTCATATCGGACGATAAATTAAATAGGTGAAATGATGCTCAAATAAGTCCAGGCTCTATAGAGTCTAAAGTTAACTTGACATTTTTCTTTCAGAATAAGGGGAAACTCCGGGATAAGCCATTTTTTGTTGTAATTTACGTCCTCCAACGTCAAGTCATATCGGACGATAAATTAAATAGGTGAAATGATGCTCAAATAAGTCCAGGCTCTATAGAGTCTAAAGTTAACTTGACATTTTTCTTTCAGAATAAGGGGAAACTCCGGGATAAGCCATTTTTTGTTGTAATTTACGTCCTCCAACGTCAAGTCATATCGGACGATAAATTAAATAGGTGAAATGATGCTCAAATAAGTCCAGGCTCCATAGAGTCTAAAGTTAACTTGACATTTTTCTTTCAGAATAAGGGGAAACTCCGGGATAAGCCATTTTTTGTTGTAATTTACGTCCTCCAACGTCAAGTCATATCGGACGATAAATTAAATAGGTGAAATGATGCTCAAATAAGTCCAGGCTCCATAGAGTCTAAAGTTAACTTGACATTTTTCTTTCAGAATAAGGGGAAACTCCGGGCAAGGCTTTTTTTGAGTAATTTACGTCATCCAACGTCAAGTCATATCGGACGATAAATTAAATAGGTGAAATGATGCTCAAATAAGTCCAGGCTCCATAGAGTCTAAAGTTAACTTGACATTTTTCTTTCAGAATAAGGGGAAACTCCGGGATAAGCCATTTTTTGTTGTAATTTACGTCCTCCAACGTCAAGTCATATCGGACGATAAATTAAATGGGTGAAATGATACTTAAATGAGGCCAGGGTCCATAGAGTCTAAAGTTGCTTGACATTTCTCTTTCAGAGTAAGAGAAAACTCCGGGAAAAGCTCCTTTTTGTAATTTACGTCCTCCAACGTCAAGTCATAATGGGGGAAATGATGCTTAAAATGAGTCCGGGGTCCATGGAGCTTAGAGCTACCTGACTTTTGTCTCTCACGTTAAGGGAAAACCCCGGAAAAACCTTATCCAGGTACCTCACCATAATCAAATTTCCAACTCGGGACCTAGGGAAAAGACTTATCTGTGTATTTCACCCCTACCGAGATTCGAACTCAAAAACCCCTGAACCTGAATCACACCAATACCAACTACGCTACTGAGGCTGGCCTTTTTAGTATTACACGCAAATGTTTATTCTTTATCTACGGTATCTTTATTGAGAGAAAAAAATTGAATAAATTGTTTCATTGCATATTCTATTCAAGTGAAACCAAATGAGTTTTGGTAGTCAAATCTTGAAAGAGCTGGTTCGGATAACTTATTCATATATAACCAAGATATTAAAAAATCTAATTTTTATACTAAGATACTTTTGTACTAACATGCACAAAAGCTTTTAGAATTGATTATTTTTTTATCTGAAATTAACTTCCATAAACACTTGTAAAAATGATTTGTTTATATATTTTTGATGAATTCAACGGAATACAGTAGTCTAAGTAAGCTATAATCAAATCTTTTATGAATTGTTCACTATGTATGACTTTAAGATTCCATTCCCTTTTGCTCCTAAAAAGAGTAATGGCATCCTTTTTTATCAAAGTTTAACTATTTGATAATGTAAAGTAATGAGGAGGAATATCGCAGAGATAGATATTGTGGCAGCACTGTTCTTTTGCCAGAATGGTTGGAATTTTCAATGCTACCCAAGCAACGTCTTTTGTATTATTTTGAGCAGTCCCATGTGATTTTTCTCCTTCGCTGTCTGCCATTTTCTACCACGTCGGCGTCTCTAATTTGTAGAGCTGTAATATGCAGGACTGCAGTTGCAAGA
>CM060954.1:31334760-31589760 GCA_030765055.1 Mantis religiosa
TTTCCTGGCGACGAATGTATATATCCAAGATATTCTCGGGAAACAAGCCAGTGAAAGGATTATTAGAAATGCACAGATCTATACAGCTTGATCATCAAATAAAGTAGGTTCATTTCTCTGTCCTATTTTTCTACACTTACGTAAACTCCTGACCGGGTATTTCATTTACTGCAGTCTTTTGTTCAGTGATGCGAGTGTTGATAGTGTTTTGTCTTTGTTAATTTTTGTGTTATATCTGTTTAGTGGTTATAACATTTCTTAAAAATATCCTGATGATGGGAGCTATGTACCCTCCCAAAACGTCGATTTCTAATCGTCTTTCAACCTGACTTGTTTCCCGAGAAGATCTTGCATATTCAATATCCCTTGGTTGTGATTTAAAACTGTTTAAAGAGGCATTATTAGCAGTTGAAGGTAGCTTACAGTGTCAGACGTCTAGAACAGATTAACTGTGAGACTTTCAAAAAACTGCTTAGCAATCATCCATGACAAAAATACTTTTTCTACACCTGTACATGTTACTAGAGAAGAAATTGGCGCATCCATTTGTTCAGTCCTCATTGCTACAGTTGTGTTTGAGAGAAATGTCATGTGTTTTGATTGGGTTCATTTTATGTCTGCAAAGGCACAGGCAATATGATGCCACTTCTGTAAAATTACGTAATGGAATATAAATTGCTGTGAAGCAGAAGCTGAATATCCAAAGCTAAAATAAGACTTTAACACAGTGACAGAGAAGTAAATTAAGAGCAAGAAAAGGTATCACGTTGCAACTTTATGAAAAGTTATACCTATGATGACCGGTTGTGTGCCGCATACTATTTTCTCTTCTCGCTTTTTAAAAACTATTCATAAAAAGTGATATTCTTTCACCTAGTTCATGATATTTCCTTGTAGGTGCAATGAAAATGGGAAGCGAGAGTTTGAAATCTGATTGCTGTGTGGTGGTTTGGACTTCCATTCTCTTTGCCGGCCAAAACATAAAACGGCGATAAACTTCTACCTGTTTGAAGAAAATAAAATAAATGAAATCAATTGCAAGAAACACCTCGTTAAAGGATATCTATGAAAAGGAACAAAAAATGTGTGATTTATCCATATTACATTTTTTTATAAACATCGTTTTTCTCCCACAATTTACTAGCCATGCATCCACAATGAAGAGGATTTCTGAAACTACTTCAGAAAATTCAAAATAGTAATTTCATTTGCCATGCAAACACCTTTTAATACTTGAAATTTAGTTAAAAATCCTTAGAACTTTTTTTCAGAACATGACAATTTACGAAATATTTCCATATAAAGCACACTTTGGTGTGAAGGGGTTTTCTTGAATATTCTCATGTCACATCATTGAAAAATATTGAGCTAAATAACACAGTTGTTGTTTATCCAAATTTTCATTTATGGATTGTACTGTACACTCCTTCATACACCAAATTTCTCTCTTTTTAAAAATATTTACGAAATTTACGCTTATTTACAGTGAAACCTCGAAATTAAATTTTTGTGTGGAATGCTCTTTTATTTTCTGTACGTGGCAAAGAATGTAACAATGTCAAGCTTGTAGGTCAAGGTTCAAATGGATCCAAGTGTTACGCGACGTACTGTCCCAAAATCTTAAGCAAATAGAAGCTTTAGATAATTGAAACCATTGGATGCACAAAGCAAATTTTTGCGAATCAGGACCTTAAAGCTCATCACACATTTGTATTAGATTTTAAGTAATTTCAAAAATTAAAGAATAGCCATTAATATCATTTCAGGCATATGCAGGCATGTTATATTCAAAATTAGCAATTTTTTTGATATTTAAAAACCTTTATAGAAGAAAAATTTCACCAATAGTCTGTAAAATTTCAAAATAAATTATCGCAATCACAAAAAAATGTTTAAATTTCAAAATAAATTGTAATTATATAATTTGACAGAATAAGAAAATTGGACGCGCTTCAGGCTTATGCCGAAAGTAAAAATAAATATTTTCTTAGGGAATATAAAAATACATATTTTACCTGTAAATGTTATTTATGTTGAGCAAGCTAAAGTGCTATAATACATAACCCTAACCTCAGTTTTGTATTTCTGTCTGTTTCAAACTAGACAAATTCTTTGCTCACACGCTTTTTAAGGTATGCTTTCTTGAAAGTATTAAGAAATCTAACCTTACCACTGAAAATATTTTCATAGGCAATTTATTTTATAATGATTTAAATTAACTAGTTTTTAAATGTCATATACGATATATTTTGTAAACTAATTGTTTACAATTCAATTATAATGCCAGTATATTTAGCGTCTGTCTGCAGGAAAGCGTTCTGGTTAAAATTCGTCTACATGCATGCAGCTCACAGATTCATTGCTATTTCTGTGCAGCATTGAAAGATAATTTTGCAATTTCTATGGATTTATGAAATTCTTCTTATAATGACAACTGTAAGCCTTCTGAGAGCAATACAGAACGTGAGAAGCTTGTTGCTTGTTTCCCCTAAAGCAGCATATTACGGAAACATTTTGGCTGAAATGTGTTGTGTAAGATGTTAAGTATAAAAATATATATGAAGTTATCTATGTAAATAAAACAAATTCGGATTATTTAGGTATTTATTCTTAAATTGGGGGTGAAATGTAAAAACAGCACAGTTACAATTAACTTAATTAATTTAAAGCTTTCTGATAAACAATACTTTTTGTCCTTTTGTGGTGCATAAATACAAAGAGATTATGGTTTCCCAATGCAGGAACACACGACTTATACTTAATTGTTCGTGAGAGAAACAGAGAAACTCCAAGTTGGTTCCGTAAACTTCCATCGACTGTCCTTGAGATTTATTTATTGTTATCGCAAAGGCTAAACGCACGGGAAATTGTAAACGATTAAAGTTAAAAGATAAATCCGTTGGAATCATTGGAAAACGTGGGATCAATGTATTCTCTCCTTTCTACTTTCCCTTGAAGATTGTTGCCTCGAATACGTTATTCATTATCCTTTTTTACACTTAGTCTCATTCCATTACACAGTCATGGTAGGTTAATGTTACGCAACATGATCACAACTGGTCCTACATTTAACCTTAAATTGTGAGGTGGAAGTCCTTCCAGTTCTAATGAATTTAAAAACCCTATGGGATAGTTGACTGCGTCATCCTGGTTTATAATTGTGTCAAATTATTTGTATGATAACTCTCCTGGAATAAACAGACATTCTAGAACGAATTCTGTCATACAATATGACTATTAGTATTAGCTGCGTCCTGCTGCTCATCAGTGCGGTCACCACGTAACGTTGCTCGTCACACATTTGACTGACTTGTACAACCTATGTCAGGGCATTTTCTCCTTGGTATAATAAAACGGCTTCCGTGAACTTCAGAGACTCACACAGGAATTCAATTAATGTTTTGTCAAAACAATTCACATTCAGGAATTCACAAATACAAATTATGAAGAAGTCTCCGAATATTTACCAATTTTTGGCAACAGTTTTCTGTGATCAGAAATTAATTTTCTGTCTAATCTTCGAAAGGTATGCATCGTACTGCATAAACAATTTAAGTCTTTATAACAAAAGATAAACGCTATTTTGTAAAATATGATAAATGAAATAGGTTTGAAGACTTTGGCAAGGAATGGAATATATTTCCACTTTGGAATCCTTTTGTTTGGCCAAAATGAAAGGTATATGTGTTCTGTAAAAGTATGCCTATGTAATAACCCGTTCCATTATCATTTCAGGTGTTTCTTCTCACCTTTTTAACCTTACCTGGACTTTGTTCAGCCGTTCTGAAGTCTCGGTGAGACTAACAAACGTCATTTCATTTATATATAGATTAAATTCAATGAAATACATTGAACAATATTTGCGGTTCTATCTCCTTCTTTATTTCCACTTTATCCATCAGAACACATTCTCATTATTGTTTTGAAATAACTAGAAAATATTTCTTTTGAGAAATGGTTTACAGTATATAACAGATCAATCTTCATTGAAAAGCTTTCAGAAGATAGTGCGAATTAAATAAAGCGAAGTGAAGAGAAAATGGAAATTCTCAGTAAAAAGCTTTGTAAATTTTAAGTTAGTAGTAGATTTAAAATCAAGTTTTACAGTAAGGGAGAAATGTAAACAACAATAGAACAGGCAGACAGCCTAGCCTAAATATCATCACTTATTCCCATTGCTTAACACAAACAAGTAAATAAATAAAATCATCTGTTTCATTTGGGCAACATTTATACAGTATTTGAGAGTTAGCTCTCTTTGAATTAGCATTTGAAGTGACTTCATTTAGAATTAAAGAGACCGGGATAGTTTGCAAGATCACCGAGTCATAAGAAGCATGACTCTTATTAAACTGTTTCCAATAGTATTGTTTATGGCATTTAAATTACTAAAATTGTTCACTTTCTTCTCGGGCAGCCAGCCAGGTGAAAAGATGATTAGATATAAAAGTTTCGGGAGAGTGCATCTCTCCTATCATCAGGATATTTATAAAATGTTATAACCACAAAAGAAATACTGGATATAACACAAATATAAACAAAGACAAAACACTATCAAAAAACGCATTACTGAACAAGATTGTTTTCAGTAAATTAAGTGCCAGGACAGGAGATGGCGTGAGTACAGAAAATTGTGTCAAAGAAACGTAACTACTTAACTTTATTATCAAGCTGTATTGATTTTTGTTTCTTAATTCGACGGATTTCCATTTTAAAGGCCGGTTTCCAAGAGGAGCTGAAGTAAAATCCAGCATCACGATTAAGCGTGCTCCTTTCAGAGAAAATCGCCAAAGCCTCGTTAATTCTCCGCTCCCAGTAACTGTTGCAACCTGAGAAGCCCGGGCTGGCAGAGCATTGTTTTGATAACGACCATAGAGCCAATTTTCGGGAGACGACCATCTTGCCAAAATGCAACAGTTACTGGGAGTGGAAAATTAAGGAGGCTTTGGCCATTTCCTCTGAGAGGAGCACGCTTAATCGTGATGCTGCATTTTCAGTTCAGCTCCTCTTGGAAACCGGCCTTAAAATGGAAATCCATCGAATTAAGAAACAAAGATCATTACAGTTTGATAATAAAGTTAAGTAGTTACGTTTCTTTGACACAATTTTCTATACTCACGCCATCTCCTGACCTGGCATTTAATTTACTGGAAACAGTCGTTTGTTCAGCAATGCGAATTTTGATAGTGCTTTGTCCGCTGTTTATAGTTGTGTTATATCCAGTATTTCATTTGTGGATATAACATTTTATAAATATCCTGATGATAGGAGAGATGCACACTCCCAAAACTTTGATATCTAATCATCTTTTCACCTGGCTGGCTGCCCGAGAAGAAAGTGAACAATTTTAGTAATTTAAATGCCATAAACAATACTATTGGAAACAGTTTAATAAGAGTCATGCTTCTTATGACTCGGTGATCTTGCAAACTATCCCGGTCTCTTTAATTCTAAATGAAGTCACTTCAAATGCTAATTCAAAGAGAGCTAACTCTCGAATACTGTATAAATGTTGCCCAAATGAAACAGATGATTTTATTTATTTACTTGTTTGTGTTAAGCAATGGGAATAAGTGATGATATTTAGGCTAGGCTGTCTGCCTGTTCTATTGTTGTTTACCTTTCTCCCTTACCGTAAAACTTGATTATTAATCTACTACTAACTTAAAATTTACAAAGCTCTTTTACTGAGCTCTTTTACCGAGAAGAAAGTGAGCGGATTCGTCGCCAGGAAAACTTCAGTTCTTATTTTACTAAAATGGTATCAATGGAATCAAATGGTTAATGTAAAAGAAACTTTCCATTGACAATTTTCTTGAAATTTCAAAGGAATTTCATGGGAGAAATGGACATTTTACATATCACTTTAACACACAGTTGAAACTAGGGAAAGCTGTTCATGAATAAATGAACATTTTTTTTTTCCAGGCAGACAATATGTGCAGATATCGTCTGCTATTCTTAATAAATAATGTGATAGGCATCCTTTTGAGAAGTCTACTGGAGTAGAAGCCATAGGAAATATTACTTAACAAAAATGTGAAATCTGAAAAGTATTGTGTTAATTTACAGTTAGTAAAATCATTTTAAATTTTATTCACTTAATATATCTCATAAATTGCGCACGTGTATCTTTAGGTGTTTATTTGCTTTCTATGCTTAAAGACAGATTATTTTGGAAACAAATTTATTTTAACCACCATTAAACTAATCTAAACAAAAGCAATAAAAACCTAAAATGTATATGGCTGTTGAACTATTATTTTCCTGTAACACACACCAAAGAATTATTTCTTGGAAAAATTAACAGTAAAAATTCCCAGAACTTATGCTATTATTATATTTTCATATTCAAACTTTGTTCAATCAACACACAATAAAATATTTGCAGAAGATATTTCTTTCTTTGTCTTTTAGCGACAAAAGGGAGGATCATTTCATTTGACTTAAAAGGCGTTGAGTATTTTACCAAATTACTTAGGAGAAGCACTTCAAATTGTGTCTACGTTTTGATTTTGCCTTGAAAATAACTTCGACAATTTAAAAGCTACCTTTCCGCTGTTTTAGGTGTATTATTTTACAATATTTGTTTGATGAAACCTGCAGTTCCTTAAAACATCGTTGGACCTCTGACTAACGAAATATTCCCTAAAGTGTCACATCCTGCAAGGAAATCAAAATTTTGTCTTGTAAGCAATACATGTCGGATTTATAATCCGGTATCTATCATTTATTATATGCTTATTTCTGAAGTAGCATTTGAACTACCATATTCTCCGAAATAGGTACGTCTTGTTTGTGGTTCTTTTTAGGTTTCTATACCCATTGTACTTCTAAATATACTCATATAGACCTTTTTTTAACTTTTACAAAGTCATTAAATTGTAACTCCTACACTCTTAAACTAATATGAAGCTAAGTTCAACATATTGACTGGAGTGCGTCTTCTAAATTCATTTTCTCAGACAGCGAGGAGTTTCAAGGGATGGTTTCGGATTAAATATGGACATAACAGAGTAGATTTGAAAGCATAATTCATACACTCTTGGAGCACTGATATACAGAGAAATACAGAAATACTTCTTGATATGTTGTTGTGCATTCTAAATTATATAAAAATACATCCAAATAATTTATAACGCAGGTAAACTTTTTGGAATATGCATGTCTGTACACCAGGCGAGGGTGCTACAAAAAGTAGATTTGTGCCATCCCCTACCATTTCTTATTTCACCACTTACAGTTAGAGAAGGTAGAGAAGCTATTGTTTCGATATTGTGATTACACGGGAAAACGTGCTTTGAAAATCACTGGCCCCTCCCCCTCAAATGCACAATTTTTAAAAATGTGCGCGCGCACAGTTGCACGTGTGTAATTGACTGCCTACTATTTTTCTGTCTGCCAGTAGCATCATTCACTAAGGAAATGTTGGATGAATACCAAATTTCATATTTGAGTCGGGCTAATTAATGATTCCATGCAAAGGTTTACAGATGCTTCTTTCACTTCGAACAATACTTCAATTGGAAATAGTTTAATTTTTCTCAAAAATGGCATTAAATATTTTAACTATACATAATTATAAAACGTATGTCTGTAATTTTGTTTCAAATGGCCTTTGAAGACCTCTCTATTCCAAGTTAATTCTTGAATAACTTTGCTTAAATGGTTAACCACGAGGAATAAACAAAACACTGCACAAAATGTAGAGTCCATTGAAATATCCAGGTTTTCTCTAAGGATGGCATTGGAATTGAGCTTTTTATTTAGCAACATTTTTAACTGCTGTGGTTCTCAGGTACCATTATATTTTTGTCGTGATGGACCGTTTAATTTTTCTCAAAGACTCCGTTATAAGACATAAGGTTCTTTCACTTTCCGTAAACTTACACCATGGAAAAACCGGCTTTACTTCCAAGAATACATTAGCAATTCTTTGATATTTGTTCTAACCTGCACAATTCTCCCTAAAATCAATTTCAATGCGTCACCTACTTGAAAGAGAATCTGACTGAGGAAATGCATACGGAAGTTCTGTTGAATAAAAGCTGTTAGTTTAATTTAACATTATTTTCACAGTGTTATCCCATATAAGGTAACCTAAATGCACATACGCTATTACGTAAACGTGTGAAAAATGTTGCATCATTGTTTTGTATTTCATAATTATTGCGTTTTCTTAGAAAAAATTCAATCAAATTCGTTTATACGACGAAAGATTGTATCAATATTTACTGCAAAAAGATTTATTTGCAGAAATTGCATTCAAAAAACGTGAAGCATTAAAACTCTTGTTTGCATAACCCACCAGCAGGCTTCAAATGTCACAATAGTGTAGTGCATTCCAAATAAAGCTGAACTATTTCAATAGGCCATAACTTTTGAACCAATAATAGGTCACAGGTGCAGCTTTGGGAGAATATAATACACAATTGGGAGATTGCATTACACTATTTTCATCTCAGAGCAAATGTTGGAATTGTCCACCACCAGCATCTATGGTTCGTGGTCCCATTTTCCTTGATATGACTGTAGACACCAAGGCTTATATGGGTATCTTTAATACATTTGTGAGTAGCTGGATGATATCGAATTGAGAGAATGTCATTTCCAGCAAGGTGGAGCAACGTGCCATACATCTAATGACACCATGGAACTTGTAACCAGTTTCTTTGATACGACTGTAGACACTGAAGTTTATATGGGTATCTTCAAGACATTTGTGGAGCAGCTGGATGATATCGAATTGAGAGAAGGTTACTTCCAGCAAGATGGAGCTACGTGCCATACATCTAATGACACCATGGCACTTTTAACCAGTTTCTTTGATACGACTGTAGACACTGAAATCTATATGGGTATCTGCAAGACATTTGTGAAGCAGCTGGATGATATCGAATTAAGAGAAGGTTATTTCCAGCAAGAAGGAGCAACGTGCCATACATCTAATGTCACCATGGAACTTTTAACCAGTTTCTTCGACAATGCAATAGTCTCAAAAGTTCTGTGGCGCCCCAGATCTCCTGACCTAACCTCAGCGGATATGTATTGTGGGATATCTAAAAAATAGAGTGTATAAGAATAGGGCATGGACAATTGATATTCTCAAGGAATCCATTCGAACCCAAATAAGTAACATTGGCGGGGATACTCTCCGTAAAACTTCAGAGAATATGATGAGACGAGTGCAAACATGTATAGATGCTGGTGGAGGACACTTCCAACATTTTCCCTGAGATGTAAACAGTGTAATTTAATCTGCCAATTGTGTATTATATTCTCCCAAAGTTGCACGTGGGTCCTATTATTGGTTTAAACGTCATGACCTATTCAAGTGGTTCAGTTTTACGTGGATCGCACTATAGCGGTCATTGGTAATTAATTCTTTGAGCACAGAAGGGCTCTCTGTTATAAATAGATATATTTCGGAAACACACTACTGAGATTTATACAAAAATCAGCTAATAATAATGAAATTTTAGGATTAAGCCAAGGCGAGGATTAAAATTCAGAAACTTAAGGATTTCTCTTCTTTTTGGTTTGAACTTACTCTTTGATTATTTTAAAGAAAATTATGTGATTGTAATAATTTTATTACAGCTCGTCTGAAAAATGTAAGAGTTGTTATTTACAAATTAAAAAATATTAGAAAACAAAATTGAAAAGTAACTTTAATTGCACTAAAGAGTGTAAATATAGCCCTCGTAATATGGCCTCGCTGAAATATTACAAGTTTATTTTAATAAACGTTTGTGGAGTTTTGCATTGAAAACCTAGGTGGTATAACTAATGAAAGTACTAAAGGGTCATAGGTTTACTGCTTTTTTGTGCCATGTAACTAAGAGCATTTACAAATTCCTTGATATGCAGTTAAATTGCTTGGATATAATTATTTTAATAAAATGAAATTTTATGTAATTTAAAACGTTCGGAGCTATTTCACCACATCAGATAAGAGAGAAACCATTTCTCTTGGGAATAAATTTACATTAGAAAGATTTTTCACAGAAAACAAATGTCTTCATAGGCAATACAAAATATTTTAATAATTAAGAATTATTCGTCTGACTTTCAATTCAATTTCTAACTGAATCTCTGTAGTAGTTTGTATGATTTCACAGCTCGTGTCTCAGTAAAGTGTAAATAAAATTCCAGTTAACATTATTTATACCAAAAAAGTCATTTTTCCCTAAATATTCTGCACTTTTACTTCACCTGATATGTTTCTGGTGAGATTGAAAGGTCAGTTATCTGCAGATGGTTAACCATTTACCATCAGTCATCTGTTTTCGTACTTTTGGAGAAAATTCTTGAACGTGAGCCCCTGTGCAAGCATCTGAAAGTACAAAAGGAATATGGATATTAGTTTAGAATATATTGTAAGTTTATAACCAGATTTCTTTGAGATATTGGCTGGATAATATCACCACTAAATTAACACAAATTTTAGTATGTCCTGAAGTGAAACAACACAGAAGAAATAAGTATGTGAAATCTAAACTACGACAGTTGAAGAAGCAGACAAATTAAAATGTAAACGAGAGTTCAACACTTGAGAGAAGCAAATTTGTTGGCTGATTATACTTTAGTTACAAGTAATTTGCATTTTTATCCCAAAATTTTGAAACCGACAGTGAATACTTAAGAAATTTCTGAGAACACGTACTTACATGGAAGAAATAATCGTTCTGTGGACACAGGTGGAGAAAATGGTAAAACATTAAGTAAAACGGTAATATTTTAACATGTTAATTATAAAAGAAAATATTAATAATGTCTTATGAAATATTAATACAAAACAAGGTAAAATATCCTAATAATATACAAATGTACATCTAATATATAAAATTTAATAACATAATTAAACATCTGACATTTGTTTAGGCTTTCTTATCGTCCCCATCGGAGCTGATAATAAATATAAAAATACATATTAGAAATTGTTTCGTTGTAAGTAAATTAGATAAAATAATTGAGAACTTATTTATTTTAAGAAAAAGTTACTATGCTGTTAATTAGTAACTATTATTGTATTTTTAAAATTTAGATCTATCACATCATATGAAACCTTTCCGATGCATTTCGTCATGTTGCATTGAACTACTCATATGTTAGGAGTGCTGATGTGTAAATAATTATGAACAGCAACCCCCATGTACCGGCTTTAGATAGCTCCGCATGTCGGTAGATGATGGAACGTTCGCCGATATCTAATGCAGCGTGCATCCGGTGGAGTACTCACGTGGTGATAATCTTATCGAAATAACACTTACCAGCCAAGTAAATATTTCTGTTTTCTTTAAATGTGAAACTGTTTATTCAAAGACAAGTACTTTATCATGAATTACTTTGCAATTGATGCATTTAGGCCTGTTTTGTCATCAAACTATTACCTCTTTATAATTAAATCAGTGCTTTCTACAAGACCTGATTATTTTGTGCTACACATATTTTCCATCTTTAGTATATCTTTTTGCTATCTTGTGTAGGTCTAAATTTTTCGTAAGATGCATAGTGTTTACGTCCTTGGATTTGCTCATTCTGCTTTTGACCCATGAAACTGTAACCAGCAATTTTTCTGAACATTCTTATTTCTGCATCTTTTATTCATATTTTCTATTGTTTATGTTTCTAATTTATGCAAAATATATACAGAAATTACTTTATGATACTTCAGTTCTGCTTCTCTTTTTACTAATTTACTCAAAGTTCTTTTTATTGTTTTAATAGCCCCCCAAGCGTTAATAGTTAAATTTCTACTTCTAGGGTATTCCATAAGTTAAAAGGTATCAATGCTCCAATGGTTTATAACATACAATGATTTTCCGTAGTGTTTTGTACCTATTACATTGTTGAATGATAGATATTTTAATTTAATATTCTTTGCAATTGCACTTAAGTTTATGTAGCCAATTGCATCATTTTCTTCATACACATAAAAAGATATCAAAAGGTGCATTATTTCTATAAAATGCTTGAGATCTTTATTTTCTCTTGCCAGCTTCTTGATATTCATCAAGCCAAAGCCTATGTTTAATAATTTATAATGGCAGAATAAATGCTTTAGTGTTAAACTATTCAACATTAAATTATTTCTTCCATTTACTGACGTAGCAAGGGTATTCCTTCAACAACATTTCTCTAATGGATTTAGGCTATATGCATAGACATAGATAGTTGCTTCAAGTTGTATAAGTATTATAAATAATTTCAACATATTTATAGCTCTGTTTATACCCCATTTCTTCTGACTTATTAGGTTATACTTCATTCATTATGTGTGCAACTTAAGTATCTTACATTGTGATCATTTATGTATATTTTAAAATATTGTAAACTTTTTGCGAACCTATTTTAATGAATGTATATTTTGTGTAAAATTCTTCAATGATCTATTTAAGATTTTATTTACGTATTATTTACTCTAAAAATATAGCAAAATTCATTGAAAATTTAACCAATGATTGCTTGCTTAAAAGAAACAAGCAAGTAATATTAAATAAGTACAAAATAATTTCTGTATTTTTTATCAAAAGATAACCAATTTACATTGTTCTAAACTGTGTTTGTTGAAAAACTTATACTACTAATTCATTAAAAGTTTGGATATAAGAGAATGGAATAAAATCCTCGGTTAAATACTTATGTAAATAAATTCACAGTTAAAAAATGTAATGATAAGGGAAAAACAAAATTGTCCATCATTAGACATCATTTATATCTATTTTAAGTATTCAGCATTTGTGTTTTACGAGTTTTATAAAAGCATAAGCTAATCTTAATCTGTAAAATTTTGAAGTCTCAATTTTAAAACAGTATTATGCTATTTTTGATTTGAATGACTATTAAACATTTATTGAATAGAAATCTAATGCAAATGTTTGTGGCACTGGGCCTGTTTTGCTATTATTTATATTAATATTGTATATTTTACACAAGATGTAGTTCAGTATCAGTAAGTAATTCGATAAATATTCTATATCTCTTGGCGTTTTATATTTTCCAGCTATATGCTCGATTACTATTTTCTACTACACAGCACATTTTCGGAGTTAATAAATGAATGACAAACTACAGTGGGATCATCCACAATAGAATTAACTACTTATATTGTTTTCGCATCTAACACTTCAATGATTATGGAGATATTTACAAAAATTCAAGTCCAAGGAATGTGTTTAATCTAATATTGAAATTAAACTATAAATAATAAAAATCTGTAAAAAATCCATTAAACTTTGTATTTTTTAAATTCTAATAAAATTTTCTTCTCTGCATTTTTCTTAAATAATCATACATGGGAAGTCATATTCTTGTACAACCAAACTATAAATCCACACAATGAATTTAAAACTCTGTAGGAACTTCACGTTAGGTTAATGAATTAGGAACTTGAACGTATTAATCTGTATAACTATTATATTTTCTAAGCTCTACATTATTTTAGTATGAATTAGACATCAGAATTAATAAAATAAAATTCAGCATTGAGTTATGTTTCCTTGATAGGAATTTAGCACTTGCGACTTGCCTTAAATATAATATTATTTATAGTACAATCCATATAAATCTGAACCAGTTCAATGGGCCATAACATTTGAACCAATAATAGGACACACGTACAACTTTGGGAGAATATAATACACAATTGGGAGATTAAATTACACTATTTACATCTCAGAGAAAATGTTGGAAGTGTCCTCCACCAGCATCTATACATGTTTGCATTCGTCTCATCATATTCTCTGAAGTTTTACGGAGAGTATCCTCGACAATGTTACTTACTTCGGTTCGAATGGATTTCATGAGAACATCAATTGTCCGTGACCTATTTTTGTACACTCTTTCTTGCACAGTTTCTTTGAAATAAAATGATCTCAACAGGTTCTATGGCCCCCCAGATCCCCTGACCTAACCTCATCGGCTTTTTTCTTCTTGCGGTGTCATAAAATAGAGTGTAGAAGAATAGGCCAAGGACAATTGATGTTTTCTATATTATGGACGATTCCATAAATTTTACGACCCTATTGTTTTACTAAGAGAGTATCAGCAAAATTATGTAATCAATAGAATGCGATTTTAGGGCAGAAAATAATGTAAAAAAAAAAACATTACTAGAAACATCTCCTGAAGATGCGAACCTAAGTATTGTTAAATGTTTTGTGTGAGTTAGTGGAACTTTTTAAACTTTTTAAACATTATGATAGGATACAACTTTCCTTTCTATAAATACATTTTAGGTGCATGAAAAAGTGCTCTGTACCTTGATGACATTATCAAGTTTGGCTTATTTTAGAACAATTTGTTGATGACATGAGATAAAACTGTTAAATAAGCCTTGCTTTCTTATAGTTTGTAATTTCGTTTCTTCAAACCAGAGGTATATTCTCGTGTTTCTCCAATAAATCAGACGAAGCCCTTTCGTCTTTACGTGGATAAATATACATATTTTACTAAATATCAGAAATATTTGATTTGAACCATTGACAACTCAAATGTTTTGAAGTATATTGCGTCCAAATTAAAACTTTTATTGGACATATTTATAATTCCAGCATCCTTATGATTAATTCCTTTTCGGAAGGAAACCGAATAATATTGCCCTTCAGTTTCTAGAATTTTGAGCTCATTTTAGCATCATTTCTCCCATTTCATCATCGTCCAATACGTCTTACTTTGGAGGACATTATATAGCTCAGGAATACTGCAAAATATTTCAGTACATATAATCATCAGATAAAAATTGTCTTCTATCTTATCCATAGCAAATATATCCCACTATACAGTGGATCTCGTCAAAATCAACTGTGACGACATCTCTCGGTTATTCTGGGCACCACAGTTGTTACTCTTGTTAAACACAGGAAGCAATTTCAACGTACTACTGCGTGACAATCTGGATATGTAATTCTGAGAATCGATAACAATTTGTTCGTCATTCTGAAAAACATTTTTATTATTTCACGTGATATCTAGTACAAGAAAAATGACGAAGAGCTTATATGAAATTAGACGTACGGTCTGCGTCACCTATTTTAGCACTTGCAGTTCTAATCGGCCAATAACACACGATGGATATAGGATGCAGTAAACTCTTAAGGCTGTAAACAAAATCATGTAAAAATGACATATACTTCTACAAAACAAACAGTCCGAAAAAACTGCAATACTCCACTTGATTGTGTTTTATCTACGGCCTGACAAGAACGATATGTATATGCATGATGTAACAAATGAAGGATAATCAGAGTAGAGGATGAAACAGTACTAAATATAATATGAGAAGTGAACTTTAGGTTACAGTTAAAGAACTTGACTCTTTAATTCAGAAATTCTTAAACCAATTTGTATCTTTATAAAAAGCAAGCTCCTTTCTGAAAAAATCGATGGAGATATTATTACAGATTTTTGTGTACTTTCATTTGAGTGGAATTGTATTTATGAATCTATGAGATATATTTCTCAGTATTACTCTGTACGAAAATCTACAGTTTTCATCTCCAGAAATGTATCATTGCCAGTTGGTACATTTGGAAAACAAGGATGTTATTATGTAAGACTGTTTCAGGAATATCTTGAATTTATTTACTCAAATTATGATTATCAGAAGGCACGAGTAAGCACTTGTTTTACTTGGAAAGTAAAAGGCATTGTTTTAAAATTTCACAATCAAATGGTCAACTTTGATCAGTGCAACTGTATCCTATAATATTATTATCATCTTGCCTGGAAAGCTACAAGTTTCATCTGCTATTGATAAAAAACAGTACTACAGTTGTGTTTATTGATAAGAATATTTTATCTAACACAATTACTGATTACACAGTACAAAGTCTACAATGGAAGAAACTTGTTAATATTATGCTACTTTTGGTGTAGTAGGGTTATTAACTTTTTGGTCATTCAGGCTGGGCTGATATTTTTACGTCATGAAATTGAATTTTTTCCACCTGATTCTATCTCTGCTATAGTGGTAGGCCTTATTTATTCTGCAATGCCAGAATGATGTTAACTGCATCTCAAAAAATGCAATGTTTATCAGTAAAACGAGGTGGTAAAGAGCTACAGATAAATTGTGAGTAACTCAGGATAAGTTGTAAACATCGTTTAAAAAATTGGTCTTCTTAAAATGTAATAGTGAAACACTCACCAAAATAATTTATATTCAGGAAATGATTGCAATAAATAATTAATATGTTGCAATAGATGTATAATATAAGAAAAATGTACACGCTGCAATTTCATCGTTGAATAAAAAAATAAAAAGTTTGGTGTTGAACAGAGACAATTTGTGATAAGTCAGAGTAGCAATGGAAATTATATATTTGGCAAAACCATTGGACCGGAAGGCCATTTGCTTAAGGTTCTACTATCTAGAACTCGGTAGGCTACAAAATCATCATATAACAATCTAAAAATTATAAAGGGAACAGCGTTTTTATAAATAGCATGTCAGAGAGAAAAAGATCCATTTGAGAAGCGAATAAGAAATTAGAATTTTGCGACATGAGGTACGAACATCAAATGTGCAGATTCTTACTATCTTCTGAGAGGAACCACTCTTGACACACTAAGCCTAATGGTTCTAACCGAATATTAAAACGGCGAAAAGTTTTCTTATCTCTGCTATGGTTTCAATAATTTAGAAATTATCAAACGGAAATTAAGTTATAATAGAATTGCATACACTTATGGAGATTCGGTGAAGTCTAATAATATGTGTAAGAAATATTTATTGCTGTTACTACTGTCATTATTTAAATCTGTTTTAATGCAGTGCTGATTGAGGTAAATTCTGGAAAATAATTGAAGCTGATGAACTTCGAAAGTCACACAACGTCCTTCCATATCGAAGTTCTTGCATTACATTCAAAGTTTGAAGATCCCCATTCCCCTATTAAATACATTTTGTTTGTCTTAAGGTTTAGGGTTCGTTTACGCCAATGGGTTTATTACCGAGTAAATTTATTAGAAGTGTAGCTGCCTTAACTTTAGCGACATAAGAAATTGCTTTTTCTGTTCCCAGAGCTCTCTAAAGACATTTTTATACGGACAGTATTTATAGCTCTGCTTCTTAATTTATATATTGATTCTAACACAGAGTTATTATGTATTATAGTCATTTTCTTGTTTTGTTAATAACAGTATTGTCCTTGCCAACCAATTGAATGAAAACGCGATATGATTTTGGAATGAAAGAATGCTTACATCCGCAGAAAGGGTGAGTTATTATAATACATCAAACTGATACACAGATTTATCCTCTCAGATAAACACTTTAGTGTTAGAGTTACTGAATGGATTCACTGTCCACAAAGTTTAAGTTTGTAAATGTTCAAGGAGGTGCACACGATGGCTGGAACTTTTGTGATGATTTAAAAACTTTGCAAGAATTATTCCATAATCCACAGTATTTGAATAATATAGTGATAATTATATACTTAAATAGATGTAGCACCTTAGCAACGATGTCATTTAGCATCTAGGTTATATAGGAAACAAGGAACATCTCTGCTTACATATTTGGAGTTTTCCCTGGCAGTCTTCCACTTCAGCGATTATGGAAACACTCGGCAGTTTCCGCTGACACCACCGCACTTATATGGAATATAGCATGCAGTGTTAAGACCTATAGTTGCCTAGAAAGAGCACCAAACAATTCGTATTTTTCATATTTAATAGAGATTCAGTATTTAATAATTTACCTAGCTTGTTTGACAGCAAATATTTTCCAGTTTTCCGGGAAACAAATCCACTGATACAGGGATCCATGTTCTCGTAAAGTACTTATTAAAACCTAGCTTCATGTATAATGGAAGCAATAAGATTTTGTCAGCATTTGCAAGTGGGCGGTTCACAACATTATCCTGCCTTTAATAATTCTCTCTTTGGCCAGTTTCCTTTAACTTAATGATTGTTGCTTCCATCCATACTATCCCAATTGCACAGGAAAACAGTAATGCAAGTAAAAAGATTATCATTTCAAAATCTGCATCACTGTATATCGATAGATGTATGTTTACCTAGCTTTGCTTCATACCAACTTTATGAGCTGTAGGTATAGCTGAAAACTAGTTTTCTTATGAAGCAAGAGTCTTTTTAAGCTATTTTAGTTGTTGAACAAATGACAATGTTCAGGATTACTTTCAACGTTCAGAAACTCCAGCTAAGAACCAACATTATAACAGAAAACCAGGTCATCCTGCTTAAATTTGCTTTTTGGACTGACGGAAAGCATTAACTTTGGTGCCAAACTGCAGGATGTGGCATCCTTTCACTCTGACTAACTCTTTTACTTTTAGGAAATCAAGTTTCCAACCAAATAACACGCATCATCGTGGGTTAGTAAATCTTTCTACAAAACCTGCGACTCTCGGTTGTTAATTCACCAATGTTGTCAACACTTCCAAAATATTTACTCACATTTCTGTCGTCTGGTGAAGCAGGTAAGAATGTGGAAGAGGCTGCCCAAAAGTCACTGGTGGAATTGATTCGGAAGACCAATATTTATCAGCATATTTGGACTTTAAGCTTATTGCAGAAATAATTATCAAGTACAATGAACAATCTGTTATATTATTCTTAGATTGTCACCATATCTTGAGAATTTCAAAAGTTTGGACGGGACTTCTTTGATCCACCCGTTGATAGTGTCACAAGAGATTTATGGAGCCCATAAAACATTATTACTTCTCAAAGTAATACCCGTAATTCTTTTAATTAGGTATTAAAGTTCGCCACTGCACTTTTAATTGAACTTGCCAGATGTATAATGAATGTGCTTATTATTGTTTACACATTTGCAAGATGTTTCTCCTTCTAAAACACATGCTTGAGAAAATGTACTATTAGCTGACACTACATTTATCATTTTGAAAGCTGAAACACACTTAGGATTAGCTTGACTCATTAAGCAAAACTTCTACTCAACTTAGCAGGATACCGCCGTTGTATATGGAAAGTTCGTTGTTTAACATTTTATTCTTAAAGCTTAGGATAATCATGAAAATTAATTGTCAATTGTCAACTTTAAATCAGTATATTTATTATCCTATCCTAATAATCATCAAAAGCTTTGTTTTTTTATTACGAAATACTGATTACGATTAAACATCATCTGTTTTATATTTTATTTGGCAAATAAAATACGTAAAAATTGGCTGAGGTAGTTTAAAGCTTGTATTTATAACCAGTGTTGGGATACCTTCAGACATATTTTATTTTAATGAAATTACTTATTTTAAAGTATACGTGTATGTTATTCTGGTGTGTTTAGATTTATTTATGTTAAATAAGGTTACATGTTCAAATAGGTACGTGTATTTAAGTTCTTGGGAACATTATATTTACTGGAGAATGCTCTCGCCAGTGCAGAATTACTGAAATTAAACTGTGCAGTAAATGTTTTATGTAACCTGAAGAATTTGAAGGTTGAGAGATTGCCTGATGGACACTGACAGAAGGTATGGAATGGAGATAAGTATTCAAAAGTAAATTATGAAGATTTCGAGCTATGAGGGAACTTTGAGGTGTTTGGTAGGCCTCAGAATATTTGATAATATGTATCAGTGTAATTGTGCATTAATTTTTAGAGATATCCGCTGCACCAGAAATGTGGGGAAAGTATCACTGTGCTCAAAATGCTTTCAAAGGATTATACTCTACTGACAGGAAAACTCGACTTGCGGCTGAAAAGGAGCCTCTGAAGAGGTTCGTCTGGAGTGTAAATTTACTTGGAATTGAACATGGACATCTCGGAAATCAGAAAAAATAATCTAGGCGTTTCAGAAATGTTGGAGAAAAATTGAGAACATTCGGTGGACGGAGAAGGTAACGAAGAAGTTTTAAGAAGAGCGGAAGATGTGCAGTAGAGAGAAGCCAACTCGTTTGGAAACATTACAGAAAGATAGACTTCAGCTAGATGACACTGAAAGAAAAATAAAAGTATGGGAAGATTGTGAGAGAGAATAATTGAGATACTGTTCACATCAAGAAGAAGAGAAGCTAAGCAGAGCCAACCGTTGCAATAGAAAATAAAAAGGGTTAGAGAAAAACGTTTTACATAGAGTTATAAACTTGCACAACACAGAAATACGATAAAGGATGTTTAGCGTACATTTTGTTGTTATTCTTTTGGGAACTAAAATTACCTGAAATAATTAATCACTTAATCTCAATTTTCTATCGCTCACAGAAGAGCTGTAAAATGCAACACCAAAAGAGAACTAAAGTCAAAGAAGCATGATCCATTACGCTGACCAATACACACCTATTTTAAATTCTATTCCCAGTCTGTGTGTGGTTTGGTGCAAATAATGTGATATATTATGTTCATGTACATAATACGTAGAAAAGAACAAGTATATCAGAATATATTTCTGCTGTGAATGGAATACTCTGAACCTTCGAATCACGGGTAGGATGTGGTTTAACACCTGAGGATCCTACTGCCTGGATCAAAGAAAGCTTTTTCTGCAAAAGAAAATAATGTCAGTTTAAAACTTTGTCAAACCTTTACTGAGATAAGCATTTTAACTATAAACTGCTTGTACAGAGCTCATCTTAAAGTCTAAAACTAGGCATTCATAAACATCGGTAATTAAAATACTATTTTAAAATGGAATACAACTATTTATTATTCTAGATTTTGTAAATAATGTGCGAATATTTATTATAAAATGTCTATACTCAAGAGTAGCAACACCTCAAAATATTTCTGTCAAGCATAATTGAATCCCAACCCGCAGAAGTTGTGACATCAAAAAGTACAGAAGACTAATTCCTTGAAATAAAACGTCGAGATTAAATATGTTTATGGAATCCAATATAATTTAAAACTGTTGAGGTATTTAGGTCTTCATAAGCATCCTGGTTCCAAAATGGGCAATTTAATGAAAATCCCATCTCAATGTGTGTGTGTGTGTGTGTGTGTGTGTGTGTGTGTGTGTGTGTGTGTGTGTGTGTGTGTGTGTGTGCGTGCGTGTACGTGTGCGCGCAAGGAAAAATTTATACGAACTGCTACTCTAAAATCAAAGCAGATGTTGAATAGGAAATCTCTGAAATAAGAAAAGGTGTCAGACAAGGAGACTATATCCCCAAAACTCTTAACTGCATACTGGAGTTAGCATTTAGACGCATAAAATGGAAGAAAAGCTGGGGGTCGAACGTAAATGGGAAGAAGATTACATTATTTGCAGACTCCGCAACAAAACTACAAGAGATGTTGAAGAATGTCAACGACAAGAGCAAAAAAGTGGGATTACGAATGAACCTCACAAAAACGGAAATCATGACCAACTCCACAGAAAGCATTATTCAAGTAGATGGAGAACAAATGGAATATTGTAACAATTACATTTACCTAGGCCAAATGGTGAGTCTCTCAGGGACAAGGGTTGCAGAAGTAATAAGAAAAATAAATATTCTGGAGCCTGTAATTCATTCTACAAAACAAACATTTAAGAATTTAGAATAGAATAGAATTTAGAATAGAATAGATTTAGAATAGAAACCCCTCAAACCTGCATCATTGCAGTCTTACTGTACTTTACCAAACTTGGGTTCTAACAAAGAAACAGGCTCTGACGCTACAAACGGAAGATGCTAAGGAAGATCCTGAACATCAGACTAAAAGATAAGGTGAAGAATGAAGTGCTGCGAAGAAAAAGCGATCTAGAAGATGTAGCCGCCAGAGCGAAGACGATCAAATGGCAATGGGCAGGACATGTGGCAAAAATGCGTCAAGACAGATACGTCATAACAGTATGGGATGTGCAACAAGGGAGGAGAAGCAGAGGACGTCCGAGGCTACGATGGTCCCAAGAGTTCAAGGATGAGCTAGATGTAAAGTGGATTACAACGACAAAAGACAGACATCAATGTAAGCAAGTGGTAGCAGTTCTGAAGTGAATGTGACAGTGAAAGTGAAAATGAACAGTCATTTCTATTATAGATAAATATAACGATACAGTATTAATTAAGGATAGACAAAGAACTGGTATCTTTCAGGGATTTGCTCACCATGTAAGAAACCGTCAAGCTGACACTTGCTCCATAGGGATGTTATGGACTATTTGTTTTTATTTATAACTGAATAATAAATTATATTGATTATTTACTTTCAAGCTTCTGCACACCAAGGTTTTACTTCAGAAATAAGTAAAACACAGCTGTTAATTTCCCTTTAGTTGAAGTTTTTATGAAGTGATGAAATATAGGAGAGTCCACTTGGACAGGAGTTGTTGAGGAATGAGTTGGTGTTACGTTGGCAAAAGTTGGCATTCCCTTAATCCATGGAACTAAGGGATGGTCTTTGGCCTGTTCCTGTTCATTCTACGAGTACTCATGTCAAATGGATACGTGATTTTCAAATAGCTTTAAAAATCCAAAGCTCTTTGAGGATACCTCAACCATAGTATTGCGTAGAAAATCTTCCTTTGAAATTTTGACAACTTAAACCATGAATCCCATGGTGACCCATTCTTACACCACATTCATAACGAGAGAATTAAAAAAACAGCGATCTAGCAAGATATGTCCACTAGAATATCATTCTTGGTTCAAAGGAAAGCTTTAGTCAAGAACTTACTTCTTTAACCTACAAGGCAAAATTGCATCAACAGCTGAAGAGCAATTGGTCAAACAAAATTGATCACTGACCACTGGTCACAGTATTTTCTCGACACCCTGAGTTGGTTTGAAATGTCTTGGTTGTCAAAGTTTGGCACTTCATTAAAGCTTCTGTGGGCTCTGCTGAATCCTCAAATTCATAAAGAATAAGAAAAAGGAAGATCTATCTGGTCGTTTACCAGTAATCTGGAACAATTGTATACTGTGACTGCGAGGGCTATTTGGATTCGGACATTTGGTTTGCAGAAATTTAGAACATCTTCTGCTGCAGTAAAAAGACTTGAGATTGACAATCAGCTGTCTTCGAGGATGACTGCTGCGCGAAATCAAATGAAAGAAATTACTGCGGTACACTTCAACCGTCGACTGTCGCAATAACCAACGAGCAACTACCGCTCCTAACATCTTGCGGATATCCATACCTCCCCAGCCATCGTTTCTGGAAAGCCGCAGAACTTTTGAAAACTTATGCGGCAGCAACAATGAGCAGAACTTTCTGGAGCCGCTCTCCGTCTTTTTCTCTTCTGTCACCCGCCCGGCTCCGACCTGTGGCAGCAGCACAACAATGCCACACGGTAACAATATATTTTTATTCTACCTAAAATTATTTCATTCAATTACATTGTTGAAAATATTTTACGCCTATTAAAACCTTAAGAATGAACCTGGAGTTTTATAATTCATGCTCTGGATATGAAAATTTGATGTCCCTGGGAGTGTTTTTATACAAGAAAATTGTGTTTTGAAACAATTTATTTATTGAATTTATTCTGTACTTTATTGTCGCTTACGTAACTTCACTGTTCTTGTTTAAAGTCAAGAGCTCGTTTAGAAAACATTCTTGTAGGGCATTTGATTTCCAGCTTTGCAACATTTGAATTTGTCGTTTCTGTAATTAAAGTTGTAGCACACAAGGTAATGAAATACTAACTTGGTATCTTCCAAATAGTTTACTCTGTTGCTTAAGTTTATTTGGTAATTTATTGATTAGGCTACGTGAATGTTCCACTGAATGTCATTTTAATTTTTAACACCTGTTCTTTATTTGAACACAGAGTAAAACAATTACATTATTTTATTTGTATTTTTGGCAGTCACAAAATTATTTTACCAGTCTCTGCAGAATAAGTTGCAGCGCGTCTACTTCACTTAAAAGAGCTACCAGAATTGGGGTCTCGGTTAGGGCGAATTATTTCGATAAACTTTTTGTCATGGATTTCCCTTATCCTGAAAGATAAATGGGATCCTGATCTCATTTGAGCACCATTTCTCCAACTTCTGACGCATCGTAGGAGCACCTCAATTAAAAAAAAAAAAAAAAAAAAAAAAAAAAAAAAAAAAAAAACACCTGTCTATAAATGTTACTTGTAAGTTATTTCAGGGGTGTGACAAACGCATCAGTGACTCACACTGGACGACTCCAAAATTAAACTCCCGGTATAAACTAAGTTTTCCTTTTCCTTTCTTACTTTCTTCCTTCTTTTCTTTCTTTCTTTCTTCCTACCTTTCTTTCTTTCTCATCCTTCATTCTCTCATTCTTACTTTCTTTTTCTCATTTTATTTCTCTCTTTCTTTCTTTCTATCTCTCTCTTTCTTTCTAACTCTCTCTCTTTATCTCTTTCTCTTTCTCTCTTTCTCTTTCTCTCTTTCTCTTTCTCTCTTTCTTTCTCTCTTTCCTTCTCCCTTTCATTCTCTCTTCTTTTTTTCTTCCTTTGTATTTATTCATTATTTATTTATTTCTCTCTTTCCTTCTCTTTTCTTGTTTCTTTCTTTCCTTCCTTCTTTCTTTCTTTCTTTCTTTCCTTCTTTCTTTATTATTTCCCTTCTTTCCTTTTTCTTTCTTTCCTTCTTTCTTTCTGTTCTTCTTTCTTTCCTTCTTTCTTCCTTTCTGTCTTTCCTTCTTTCTGTCTTTTCTTCTTTCTGTCTTTCCTTCTTTCTTTCCTTCTTTCTGTCCTTTTTTCTTTCCTTCTTTCTTTTCTTTCTTCTTTCTTTCTTTTCTTCTTTCTTTCTTTTCTTCTTTCTTTCTTTTCTTCTTTCTTTCTTTCTTTCTCTCTTTCATTCTCTCTTTCTCTCTTTCATTCTCTCTTTCTCTTTATTTCTTTGTTTCTCTCTTTCTTTTTTCATTTTATTCCTCTATTTCTCTTTCTTTCTTTCTCTCTTTGTCTTTCTTTCTTTCTCTCCTTGTCTTTCTTTCCCTCTCTCTTTCTTTCTCTTTGTCTTTCTTTGCTCTTTCTTTCACTCGCTTCCTCTCTTTCTTTCTGTCTTTCGTTCTCTCTTTTTCTTTCGTTCTCTCTCTCTCTTTCATTCTCTCTTTATCTTTCTTTCTCTCTATTTCTCTCTTTCTTTCTCTCTTTCTCTTTCTTTCTCTCTATTTCTCTCTTTCTTTCTCTATTTCGTTCTCTCTTTTTCTTTCTTTCTTTCTCTTTCTTTCTTTCTTTCTTTCTTTCTTTCTTTCTTTCTTTCTTTCTTTCTCTCTCTCTCTTTCTCTCTCTCTCTCTCTCTCTCTCTCTCTCTCTCTCTCTCTCTCTCCGAGTTTCAACACAAATGCTTGTTTTTCTATGATCCCTTTCTAAACTACATTCAATTTGAAAAGACAGAATAATGCTAAAATATTCAGTCCCATAACCAGATTTTGAATCATAGATATCTGCATCAGATCCCGGCTAAGGCATTGATATTTTCAGTCTGACGGTTAACCTTTCTCAAGTTCGTCTTACTTACGTCTAGCGTGAATGAGGAGTTAATTTAGATCTAATTTCCTTCTTCAATGTCACATCAGGTTTTTGTCTATCACACATTTTGGTTCTATTTTGATCCTACGACAATTGCTTAAATTCATTGCTTGCGTGTAACCCCTTCTAAGAGAAGAATAATCCAAAGAATAATAACTTATAATTTATAGCTTGACTTCAAAACTTGATAACTAAAACCCAAAGTAGTTTCTCTAACATTGTAATGTGCCAGCTTAGAGGAACAAAAAGTTTTTCCTGCTTACTACGGTTGTCTTGATTTTGAATTTGTAGCCATAATATATAGAGCAAAAATCATAAAGATGTGAACTGGAGTCCTCTTTATTAAGGGAGTCATACAATCCAAATGGTCGTTATTAATAGTTTATAACTAGCCTAAATATAAAATCAGCAATTTAATGTTCAGATATACACTTTTATTTGTTGGAGAACAAATCTCTGCTATAGGTATACCTGACAGTCGACTGCGTTTGCATGGCAAAGTAATTTCTTTGCTTTCAGAACTCTAGTTAAAATGAAGTCACGCTATGCTGTACGCGAGCAAAAAAAAAAAAAGGGCTTCAATAGTATGAGAATGTAAAAAATAATTCCTGCATAGCTGCATGGAAATATAATCACTGTATTCCTAGCGTGCTCCAAATTAATGTTCTTGGATCCGAACGTTTCGAAAACACAGCTGAATGAAAGAATACATTTAGAAGTAAATACTGAATCTGAATTTTATATTCCAATAATCCCGACCATTGATATTTGAATGTTCTTTGGGATACACCCTATACGATCACATCGCGACGGCATCGCTAAAATGGTCATGGGCGAGAGCTGAAAGGCTGGTAGGGCGGGAAGGGGGTGTAATGGGCTGCAGGGGGGAGAACCACGCCTATTCCAAACATTCGAAACCGGTCCTTGCCGGACAGCTTGCAACAGTTTCGCGAAAATAATTGCACCTCGCTATATCCCCGGCCAACGTCCCAGAGTTAGGTAGGTGCCACGGAGGTACGTAGTGTGCGTGTAAGTGCGTGCGTGCGTGTGCGTGCTTGTGCGTGTGTGTGCGTGCCTGCCTGCCTGCCTGGAGAGAGGGGACTGGACCATCCGTCTCTGTCTCCCACGGACTTTGCTCAAGGCTTCACTTGAAGCTCAGTAAAGCGTACGTACATACCTCCCTCCCGGTCAGGAGGGTGGAGAGAGAGACGCTGGTGGTCCCCAGTGCGCTAACCCTTTTTTATTATTCCTTTTTCCTCTTCTCATTCCTCTGCCTTTCCCCATCCACAGGTATATATAATTTGAAATGTCCCTTTACTACTCCGTGCCACACGTACATTTCGACGTTGAGTAAGCTATCTACTCCCACCCCCTACCCCACTGTGCGCGACAGTTTTCATAGGAAGTAATACTGGAGAATCTACTGTAAAAATGTGGCATAAGAGGGTTTCGTGCAGGATGACGCCAGAAAAAGGGAGAGAGAGAGACGAAGTGGGAGATTGGAGTGTGGAATAAAAATGGCTTGTTATTTTTTTCTCTGGCGTTCCTGTCAATATTCCGTTCTGTGACATCTACGTAACAAGACGACGGAAGGAAATGAAAGGGCTTGCGAAATGAAGGAAGGGATTGGCTTGGGAATAAATGACATTTTATATTACAAAATTGCAAAGGAAACGAAATGAGATCCTGAAAAAGAAAACTGTGTTAAAAGGGTTGCAGTTCAACATTTAAAAACAGCTTTGGATAGAATTCGTAAACAGTATACCTATAACCTGTGGTGCAGTTCACACTATCCCAAGTTACTTTTGCCTTTTTCGTAATAAATGTATTAATACTATTTGCAGAAATGTAAACATGAACTCTCTTATTAAATGTGTTACGTTAATATTGATTAAAAATAATGAAACAATTTTGATGAAATACAGCGCTTAAGACCTTTATTTTATTTTTTAATGGTTCAAAATTCTAAATATGTTTTTGTAATATCAGACCTTTTCTCGGTATTAAGGGACATACGATTAAATTAAACAAAAATGTCATAGTGAATATATTTTAATACCATAAAATAAGTCTGTGGAAAAAAATGTTTTGTGTATTAAAAAATCATAGATGAAGTTTGGCAATCAATATTTTGCACGTAGGAACACGAGTTTTCTTTAAAATATTTAAAAGCCAATCCATTTTCATTAAATATTTTCTTAAAATAAAATGTATTAACTGGAATTGGATTAATAAGGGAAATTAATCGAATGATTTTCAAGGAAAAGCGTATGTTTACATAGTGAAAAAAAATCTGTGTATGAATATGGCGAAGAAAGAGATCGACAGAATGCTTAACCATATTTTTTTGTAAATTGCTTAGCACAAAGAATTAAGTAGATATTTAAATAAGGTGTACACTATAAGAATTTGATGCAATAAACGAGTTAAAATGCATAAGCTGCAGTTGATCATCCCACTAAGGAGGAAAAAGAAAAATACATACAAAATACAGGGTGGTTGTTTCGAAATTTCTGGATTATATATTTCTATGAAAAGAAGCAGAAAGAAAATTAGATATCCTTACATTTTTCATTGTGCTTTATGTCCCTTTTATCACTGGCACTAGAAATCTCACACCTAATTAAAAAAAAAGTTAATTATCTTGAGCAAAGGATTTGTGATTGGGAAAGCAGTGTAAAGCACGGAAATTGTTGTCTTACTTGTTTGGTTCTTCGTTACTTTAGTTTATAAATAAACGTCTACTGATAGGATACAGTGGTTTACTTACAAATGACTGACACCACTGTCTTGGCTATAACGACTTACATTTTTGGAATGTGTTAGTAAGTTCTGAATATTGAGTGCAGATCTGTCCATTGTCATTGAAAGTGGTAAAAATTTAAGATTAAGAAGAACTAGTCTCGTAAAGTATGAGTACTTTGTCAGTAAAGTCTTTTATTTTAGTGACATTAGTTTCAGTTTCCAACTGAAGACGTCCTAAATTTTAAAATGTGTAGTTTTCTTAAACATTGCAATAAAAACATGAATGGAAAGAAGCTCATTTCAGTTTACAGACATACGAAATATATTTCTGGGTTTTATATTTTATTTGAAATAACATCAATTACTTTTCGAAAAAAAAGGAACATCTACTTCCTCATTCTTTATTTCAGGCATGTAAAAGAGACAGTGGTTAATTTTGAGCTTATATCTCTTTCTTACATCCTCTGGATATACCCTATCTCCATATTTAAATTCCTTGGCAGCTACGAAAACTCGTTTGTCTATTATGCTATATGTCTCTTCTCTGCTTCATCATTACCTAGAAGTATTTTAGTGTAATTCTTACATCTTTAGGTTTTATTATTTCCAATTTTGTTTATTGTATCAGATATTTCTGTAGTTTTTGATACATTAAGTTATAAAGTTTCTGTTGTTTTGTCTATGAATATTTTAGTGTTACAGTAGTTTCGTGACCATCTTATAGAATTTTAATTTCGGTACCTATATTAATATCCATGTCAAAATAAATATCTAAACTTTAAAAATTAAAAGTAAATACTTTTGTTTTGTATTTTATAAATAAGGCCAGTTAAATAAAAATAACATTGGAAGTAAAGAAGTAATTACTAAATAAAAATGCAATATTTAGTTCTGAGGACTTCAAATACCTTATGTATACTCTGAAGTCTGGAAAATAAAGAGAGAGATTACAACATAGGCAGAAAGATAAACGTTTGAATCAGTTACCAATATTGAAGTGTATTGTATAGAATTGAAACTCCAAAACTCATTAGCCTGAATTAGCAAATACTTCTTTAGAAACTCTGCTCTTATGGTAACAATCAAAACGATGAAGGAAACAAGATTAGTTTCTAAACCTAGTAATGTCCCTATTCATAAACTAGCACACAATGGAATTAGTAGAGTATAAGCAGTGTAGGTATCTGATGGGAAATAGTCTGTGGGGTGTTTAGCTCTCTGAAGAAGTTAGGGAAGTTCATGCTGATACTACAATGTTTTATTCCAGCAAGAGTATTTCGTTTTAAAAAACCTAAATCTAATTCTTCTCAGATATCTCTGATGTTACTTATGTGAAAACTTTTCTTTCAGCTACATTCTACTGAAAGGAACCAGTTATCTCGTGAAAACTGTCGTGTATATGCACCTGTAGAAAAAGATGGCTTCGAGTAGAAAACTTGCATATGAAACATGTGTGATTCAAAATAAGACGAAATGTTAATGTAATTTCAAACATCTCAGCTATATATGTGCACAACATTAAATGGACCAACCAAATGTATCAGCCATCATATTTTCCGGGTAAATGCTGATCCATAGGTGATTTTTCCATGGTAGCTCAGTAGGTTAGAGCACAGCCACGGTAAGCCGATGATCCGAGGTCTAAATTCCTCTCATCGCTTTCAATACTTCCAGCTAACTCTACCTTTCTGAGACAGATAACGTTCTTACAAGTAGATAACCAATATATGCTAATTATTATTCCAACTCTTTCTTAGGTATTTAAAGCCTCAATAATTTTATGCTAATGCTACACTGTGAATATTACACGTGTGGCAAAAGAGAAAAGAAAACCTTATTGTATCACATACTACCTTAGCCAATTTACCTTTATATAAATAAGTGCAGATAAATAATGTAGAAGCATCAATGATATGAAGACAGCTTAATAATCTATATAATTATGCATGTGTTAAAACAGTAAGATGAAAACAAATTAAAAGAGCCGAGCTTGTTAATACGTTAAACACTATTAACTTTATTTCAAAACTCATTGCTGCACTTGACCATTCTTCCAGCAATTATGCAATATTTTTGCCTTTGAAATGAAAAAAAAAAAAAAACATGTTCTAAAAATAATGAATGCCTAACGCCACTATCTTTCATGCTGACATCGTAATTTCCAATCCAGGTTGACACAGTCCGTCAGATTTTCTTTCAAAATTTTTGTTCAAACCTAGATCTATTTCTCAGTATTTTTATCCCCTTTTTGAAGTTTGGCAGAAAACATAGCCTATAAACTACTAAACCAGTAAAATAGCATTCTTAAGAATGAAATTAAATGAAAATTACATCATAGCGTGATAGTAATTATAGAATCCGTTCTAAAATTTAAGAATACCCAGATGACTTTTACAAGGGTCCATATTAGAATTTAAATTTGTAAGTTTTGTGTTTTCTTTCTCTGTTCTTGTTCTTTCCCCAAACTTTCCCTCTTTTGTTCTCTAATGCCCTGTTTTATTGAAATTTTCTTCTCAACATTTTTAATAACATCTTATTGGAAATAAGCTGTCCAAAAATAAAAATGTTCACTATTCATAAACTAAAAAAAGACAATTATTTTAAGATATACTTTTCATTTTTCTACCAGTTGCATATAGTAGACAGAGGATGTATTTTATTCCCTGAATAAGAAAATGGAAACAGTTTCTCGTCTATCCCTCCACGAGCCTATGTTTCTGTTCGTTATATATTAATATATCTCGGTAATTAAAGCTAAAAGTACAGCGACTTTCATAAATACAAAACCAATATTTACAAGTAAAGACACTGTCCAAAATTGCCCTATACATGAAAAGTTTACGTTAGTTCTATATTTCTCCAAAATGGCTTAATAACTTTGAATTCAGTGCCTTATCTAGATATATGTAAGGTATTTTGTATGACAAAATATAGGATCATCTTGAAATTTCTGGGAGTCTCTCAGTTCCTTTTTATTATGAAAGACTTGTGTAAAATTGTTAAACAGTAAGAGATATGACAAATCCTAATATAAAATCTTACGTCCAAACATTCTGTAGCGTTAACCATCTACAAAATACTCTTAATTATTAGACTGACTTCTCCAGAAATTATACTAACTGTTAAATCAGTATGAATTTTACCCGTGGTCATATAAAAACCTGTAAATTCAAAATCATCACATTATTGCACTTTGTTGTACTAACAAAAGAATGTGTAGACGTATTTTTAATTTTATATAAAAATAGAAGATGAAGCTTTTGTTAAAATGGTTTGTGGAAAAGTGAATGGAAAAGATCATTTGAATGTAAGACGATTTTAACATTTTTATTTCAACTTCAAATTTGGGACACTTCAAATACCGCCCTTAATCTTTGGTCAGTAGACAGTAAATTATGAATTTTTAGGACTACATCAATGTAAACAGTTTTATTACAACGTAAAGTATTACTATGATCACGACTGTATATACTACATGTTTTATTTAACTATACTAACAAACGTATCTACATTTCAAATTAACTTAAAAGAAACCATTAGAATATTTTCATCTTCGAGAAGGGAAGATTGTTAAGCGAAGCAATTGAATATGTGATTTAAGCTGCCATTAGCTTTAAAACAAGAGCTAGCCGCTTTAGAAGCTTTTAATAAACAAATGGAATGTGCCAAAATGACATGAAGCCAATACGTTCTTACTCCTCTGTTTAAAAAATTCTGTCATCCTCTGTCGACGCCGAACAGGTCTGCATTATATCCAGCGGCAATCGTTTGACAGCGATATTGGTAGAAGTAAATGGGTCGGTTGTACAGTTCCCAGTCTGATTGTGTTTTGTTTAACAGACTGGTTAAGTCGTAAAGCTTTCTTTGCTTATAAGCTGCTGTACTTCGGGGACAGTGAACACGAAGTGACGTCTTTGGTGTTAATGCTTGACCTAATAAATTAAGTTATCTATTTATTGTAATATTACAACCATCTTCATGGGCGTGTCTCAAATAATTAAGATATTTCCAAGAGTTGGGCAGACAGCATAGCTTTTTTCAGCGTCTTCCTACGTCACGTCACATTGAACGATGAATGACATGGAGGAAATGATGCTTAAATGAGCTCAAGGTCCATAGTGCTTAGATTTACCAGAGGTTCATCTTTCAGAATAAGTAGAGAAAAACCTTAAGTTTCCCTGAGATTCGAACTTGGGACCTCTTCAATGTGAGGCAAACATGCTACCCCCCCCCCCCCCCACACCACAGAGGTGGACTAGTAGCACGGCTCACAGGAGTTGCACAAATTTGATATTAGAAAGGATATTGGAAGAAAAACGAAAATGTTATCTGAAGTTTGAACTTAGGAAAATTAAAAAATATCTTGTAATAGTTGCGGTTTTCACAGTTCATATTTTTCTTAAGGTTACTTAAGGAGATACAAAGCCAGAGGAACTTATTAGAGGGGAAAAATTGCAGAAGAAAAAAACTGACTATACTTTTCACTTCATAATTTGCTAACGACTTGTAGCGTCGTTCTTACGTATTTTTTTATTTTAACACAGAAATTAACCGGGTGTTTTTTGTAATTTACGTCCTCCAACGTTAAGTCATATCTGACGATGAATGGAATGGGTGAAATGATGCTCAAATGAGCCCAGGGTCCATAGAGCTTAGAGTTACCCGACATTCGTCTTTCAGGATAAGGGAAAACTCCGGAAGAACCTTATCCAGGTAACTCACCCTGACCAAGATTCGAACTCGGGACCTCTTGAACGTGAGGCAGACACGCTACCACCACGCTACCGAGGCGTGCACACTGGTGGTTCTGGTTCCTCGATAAAATTTTAGGTATTCTTATCAATTCAGATCTTGGCTGGTAAACACATATCAATTATATATCAAAAAAGTCACAACAAGAAGTTTCATGTTTAAAATTTTAACAAGGACGTTCTAATGAAGATTTACTATGCTCACATTCATTCGCATGCTAATTATGGTATACTTTTCTGGGGAAATCACTCTTAAGGAGCTAAGATATTTATATTGCAAAAAAAAAGGCCTTAGATTAATTTGTGGAGTTCATTCAAAATAACACTGTGAAACCACTTTTTATTCATTTAGGTATTTTAACGTTGCCATCGATATATGTGCTGAATTGTCTTTTAAATGTTAAAGAAAATTTTAATATCTTTACACTTTTCTCAAACATTCATATTTATACAACTCGCAATTATTTGAATTTATATATCAGTAAATATAGACACACTAAAATTCAGAGTAGTTTTATAATCGATTCCATTAAATTATATAATTGTTTACCACAAAGACTAAGAGGGCTCCCTATTTTCAGTTTCGGAAGGGCTATACGTCATACATTAGTGACTTTTATGTCACTTTGCTTGGTAAGTTTTAATTTATGACGTTGCTATACTGTAAAGTTTACTTCCATAAAGGCTATCTAACTATCAATTGCTATACCTGTTCTCTCTGTCATTAATTTATAACCCGATTAATCTTATTAACTAATAATTTACAGAATTATTTTCTTAATTCTTATTTTTGGAGTTACAAATCATTAAGACAATTTTGAACTGTTAACAAGGTTTTAATTGAAAATATCTGTCTGTTGGGAGGTAGCTTAGAATCGTATTACTTGAGAGGAAGACAAATCGTACACAATATCCTGTGTAAATAATAGAATATGGCAGGTAATTAGAGGCTATATTCTAATGTATCCAGCAATTTTATAATTAAAATTGTTGTTTTTATTACAATTTCAGGCTTCTATATTCGTTGTTCATATAGAAATAGACTTCTATTGGTGCAGCTTGAAGATACCCATTATGTTATGTACTATTTCATGTAGGTATTATATGGTGCATTAGATGGTTGGTAATTGGAAAATATACTTTCTATTTACTGCAAAATGTTAAATTCTAAAACCTGTAACAAAACACTTCCCTGTCAAACCATCGAATGTTGCACTGAGTTTTCCCTATCAGTGCTGTCATTACATAATTTCTTATCTTATATTCAGCTGTTCTTAATGCTACAAGTAATGTTATAGTGTCTAGGATTTGCATCGGAATAAAGCGAATTAAAATAAAATTAATAACTTCTTCTTCTACCTCACGGATTTGGATTGTTTAACCCGTTCCGGCTCCAAATTGGTCTGCCCATCTTTTCTTCGGTCTTCCCTGGATTCTTCTTCTTATAGGTTTAGAGTTTAAGGCTATTTTTGGTATTCTGTTATTATTCATCCTCTGAACAGTATGGTTTATTTCTTCTACTTTTAATTCTCTCCTAATATCCTGACTACGTTTTTTTATCAATTCTGCTATATCCAGCTATTGCTCTTATGAATTTTATTTCTGATGACTGTATTCTCGTATTATTTCTTTTTGTTAGTGCCCATGTTTCTGACCCATAGATCAGAGTTGGTATTGCCATTGTTTTGTATAGTTATATTATAGAGACCTTTCTTGCTTTATTTTTTAATGTTCTTTTTATTGTGCTTTTATATAGTTAAATTTATTTACTTTCTCTATTATATCAGCTTCCCCTTGTTACGAGACATTGCATCCTAAATAAAATTAATAACTACAAATGATTTAAGGAATTCTAGTAGCCAAATTTATGGTGACACTTGTCCATTCTTAACACTGGCTCTTCCTTTCTAATATTATGGTTTACTATGTCTGTCTCCTTTCATTAGCTTTCTGATTGTTGTCTCAAGAGTTTGCAGGGATATTGTTCAAGGTTTGTATGTTTGGTATTTAAAAACCTACACTATTAAATACATTAAAGTAAGTTTTATACAATACCTCAGTGCCACCGACATTAGTTTCAAATTGACATAAATTTGTGGGTGGTAAAACCTGAGCCCTTAATAGGAAACCTCTGTGAAAATGTTGATAATTTTTGTCTTAGACAACTAATCATATAATATCCAGAGAAATTGTTCTGTATTTAACACTATAAAAGAATAATTAAAAATAAAAACAGGTAAAATGTAATGTAAAGTTACACGTTGCACGCATATTTTCTCGGCTGATTTGGCTGATACTATCTCGAGATATCGTGAACTTTAATTAGTCAGTCAACCTTAATACTCCGACAAGTATCTCACTGAAAACTCAGCTTCCTTCGCTTTCATCTTCGTTAACGTTATAAACCTTCGGTTTCTGGTTCCTCAATATTCCTTTTCTCCAATTTTTTATTTAGATATGTTTTGCAACAAATTTCAACAAATTTCTTTTCCTTTTCGAATTGCTTTAGTATTTATTGTTCTTATTTTGTCCGCTCGTTCTAATGCAACTTATTTATTTTTTCTATTCATTTCACAAGTTCTCTTCCTCTTGTCTACGTTTTAATTGCTTCAATTTGTTTTTCGTCATTTTGTGCTGAGTTAAAAGTTTGTGTATTATATTGTACCACATATCATGCAACGTCTTTTCAACAAGGCTTCGTTAGAACTTCTTTCATCTCAAGAAAATGTTAGGTTGAGCAGCTAGTAGCTTATTACAACTTAGTTTACTCAAAATATACAAATTGTCCAGGGAAATAAAATTAGTCTCATAATAAGGCATTTACAGAGGATGCACTTCCAAAGTGAATTAGGGTATCAGCTTTTGAAACGGAGTTGTATTTTCCCTCATTTATTTTATACAACTTTCATCCATTACGGTGAATTTTACAGGTAACATTTTAAACTCGGTTTAATCTAGCGTTTCATAGAAGACATAACAGCTGAATCACTGCATAAATTGTCATGAACTTCAAGACTCAAAATTATCCAAATATCAATTAACCTTTGGATAACCTATTTCTCTAAGAATAGGTATCTAAACTTGAGGGATTCAGTCACCATTGTTTTGTTTATTAGTAGTATTATCATTTCTGTATATTAAAATATTATCTATTTATTTCTAGAACAATGAACCAGTTTGAGAAGGATTAAGATGCATGAGGCAATCAACTTTCTCTACTGAATATGCTCCAATTTGTTAGGACTACTGTACTGATAGATAAAATAAAACTTAAGTCAGTGTTTAGCATTTTTACATATCATGTGAAGAATTTGTTAATCACATCATATTCAGTAGGCAGATTTAATAGAATACAAAATTGGAATTGTTATTAGTTTAGATATTTTTACACTCTTATAGGCTAAGAAAAACAACTTCAATTTACGAGATGCGTGAAGTTATAACGCCTATACTTTTTTTCAGGACTGGGACCAGATAGGAACTTCATTATCTTTTTTCTTTGAAATACACGTAGACTCTTTCTGAATGTCTGACAGAGATGGTAGCACTGTACAGTGCATAAAACTTTAGGAGCAGCGAACAGATTTAGGGCTGTTTTTTTGATTCTCAAAATGGTGACGTTTTCATTGCACGAACAGCGTGTAATCATTCGTTTTCTTAATTTTCGTGGTGTAACACCTATTGAAATTCATCGCCAGTTGAGTGAGGCATGTGGTGATGGTACCATGGATGTGTCTAATGTGCGTTCCTGGGTGTGACAGTTCAATGAAGACAGAACATCGTGTGACAACAAATCAAGAGAGTCACGGCCTCGCATCAGTTAGTCTGACGACAAAATCCAGCGAGTGGAGGACGTTGTTTTTGAAGGATCGCCGATTGAGCATTTTCAGATCTTCATGCAGGATTGTGTGCACAGATCCCACAGAAATGCAAATTTTGGAGGCGATGTGTGCAACTGTCTTGGTTTGTTGTCACACGATGTTCTGTCTTCATTGAACTGTCACACCCAGGAACGCACATTAGACACATCCATGGTACCATCACCACATGCCTCACTCAACTGACGATGAATTTCAATAGGTGTCACACCACGAAAATGTAGAAAACCAATGATTACACACTGTTCTTGCAATGAAAACGTTGCCATTTTAAGTATCGAAAACAGTCCTGGCTCTGGTCGCTGGCACTAGAGTTCTATGCATTTTACAGTGCTGCCATCTCTGTCACGCATTTACAAAGAGTTCACGTGTATTTAGAAAAGAACCAAAAGTTCCTATCTTGTCACAGTCCTGAAAAAATAGGTGTTATAACTTGAACGCACCTGGAACAGCTTCTAAACATTCCACATAATTATTTTTAAGTCATTATAAAAATTAATTCCAGATTTGTAATAACTTAGAATTCTATTTAAATTACTTCGGTATTTATTTTGATGTAAATTACTTCATATAAAGCTTTTAAATGTAACAAAAATATATCCCACCCGGTTGAAAATAATTGTAAAGAATCGCGTTATGTAGTTCAAAAGCCCCTGTGTCGCATATAATATTGAAACTTCAAAGCTTTCTTATTGTTGAAAAAGAATGAATTTTCAAAGACTTTGGTCTGAATTTTCAATGCACTTTATTAAAGAAACAGTTTCCAGAGCAAAACCGTTTGGTTAGTAGATATTGCGATCATTCTTTTGGTCTTAGGGAAACCGCGTTATTGCTTTGTCATGCAATATGTTACAGCAGGTGTGAAAGTTTTGTATTTTTTCCGTCCACTTTCCTTTATTTAAATTCTACTAAACGAGTACATAATAACGCTAATAAATTGAAGTAATTCAAAGCTTTTTAATGTACATTTATTAGGACAATGGCGATTAATTTTATATTTCTTTCTACATCATAAGTTGAGAGGAACCATATTAAATTTAACTACCTAAGTTTATAATATTTCCAAGAGGTGTTAAAATACTTACATCGTGAAAAAGAAATATTCCAATGTACTGCTCACAATAATAGGTATATCTGGAAAAAAGGAATAAAGCAGAAAGTAAGAAATAGAATAAAAGGTATATAATATTTCACTGTATACCATTGTTCTTCCCTAAGATAAATATTTTGCAAAGCTTTTTGTAGTAAATGAATAAGCACACTCTTTTGGTATGATTCACCTGCAACATTAAAATAGTTTATAATTAGGAAACTAAATGCAGTTCTTGTAGCACAGAAGTAACTAAAAGAACCTCCAATATATAAACAGAAAAATAAAATACTTCAACATTTCTATGAACAAGAAAAATATGTACATTAAAAATTAATGCACAAGGCGATGAAAGTAATTATGTAATACTAGCTGACCCGGCGAACTTCATGCCGCCAACTAAATTTGTCTGAAATTACCTGCATAATAAAACAAAAATCAGTTAGTTATTTATTCTGTGATTTGGTGTGGAATTTAATTAAAACGCAGTTAAAATTGTGTTGATCAATTTAAAGCTTTCTGAAAAACAATATTTTTTCCCTTTTCTGTGATGCGTAAATATTTTGATGGCTTTCCGACGTACGAGCATGCGACATATAATTTTTTATAAGAAGAACAGGGCAATTCCAAGTTAATTCCTCAAAATTCCAACGACCGCTGCAAAGGCCAAATGCACTAGAAATTGTAGACGCTTAAAATCAAAACGCAAATCCCTTGGAATCATCGGAATACGCTGGACCAAGATATCCTCTCCTTTGTACACTCTGTTTATGATTGTTCCCTCATCAGCGTTTTCACAGTTAGTCCCGTTCCATAACTCAGTCGTGGTTCGTTGATGTTACTCAGCATGATCACAACTAACATTTAATTTTTAATTGTGAGCTGGGAGTCCAGAAATTCTAATGAATTTAAATACTCTGTGGGATATTTGACTACGTCATCCTTGTTTATAACTGTTTCAACTGATTTATACGAAAACAATTCTCCCGGAAGAAACAGTCGCTCTAGAACGCAATTCTGACATACGAACATAGCTATTACTATTACCTGCGTCTCGCTGCTCATCAGTGCGGCCAGCACGTGATGTAGCTTGTCGCACATTTTTTGACTTCTACGACCGAAGAAGGTCGTCTTCTCCTTGGCATAATAAAAACTTTGCGCGAAATTCACAAAGTCAGAAAAGAATTGAATTAATTTTGTGGCAATTCAATTCATATTCGCAAGTTGACAAACACAAATTATAAAGAAGGTATCTCCAATCAACAAGAAGCTATTACCATGAAGGATTCACAGATATTTGACAACAAATTTCTGTGGTTAAATATTTATACGACGGCTGTTCAATAAAGAATGATCACAATTTTTTTGACAATGTAACTTTACTCATCCTCATAATTTTGAAGGTCCTTCTCAAAATAATCTCCCCTGAATGCGATGCACTTGTCCCCGCGTTTCTGCCAGTCTTCAAAGACATGCTGGAAACCATTATTTGAGAGATCCTTCAAAATCGCCTCCGTAGCCCTCACCACTGCTTCTGATGACGGATAATGCCTCCCACGAAGACGTTTTTTCAAGCTAGGTAATAGACAAATGTCACATGGGGCTAAATCCGGACTATAGGGAGGTTTAGGGATGCACTACACGTTGATCTTTGCAAGATATTCAGCAACAACATTGGCAATATGCGGCCGCACATTATCGTGGTGCAGCATCCAGCCTGCTTCACGGAGATGTGGTCTTTTGCCCCTGATATGAACTACAATACTGTAGTATTGTTCAGTTACTGATGCGTGTGCAGGTACAACATGCAGATAAACCATTCCATGAATATCAAAGAATGAGATGACCATAACTTTCCCAGCAGAAGCAACCACTTTTGCTTTTTGGGGGGGTTGGTGATGAAGGAGATTTCCACACTGAGCTTTGCTGTTTGCTCTCAGAATCAAAATGATGTAGCCAAGTTTCGTCAGCAATGATTACGTTTGATAGAAACTCCGGATCTTCCTCTTACATCAACTTTAACTGCATGTTACCTCCATTGCAGCGATAGGCGATACTGAACATGTCTGAACTTGCCTGGTTCTCACAGGCGGGAACCAGGAGTACCAACAATGAAACTACTACGGCTTGTTTGTTTCACATTAAGCTAACAGAATATAATAAGAATGAATTTTAGTGCGAAAAATTATGTTCGTAAAAATTATGATAATTCTTTATTGAACAGCCTCGTAGTATTATAGTGCATTCAAAAATGAATTTTGTGTGTCATCTTTGAAAGGTAAATAAAAATATTTCAGTCTTGATAACAAACTATATACGTTATTTAACAAATTATGGTAATTGAAATATCTTTGAAGACTTTGGCAGGGAGTGGAAGACCTTTCAACTTTTTAATGCTTTTTTTGTCGGAAATAAAAGAATGTCTATGTGTTCCGTGAACGTTTGGGTGTGTACTTTTATATTTAGTTAATAACCTAGTCCATTATTACTTCAGGTTTTTCTTTGTCACCTTTTTAATCTTACTTGGACTTAAAGAAATAGCCAAAATTAGCCAAATTAGTTCAGCCATTTTAGAGTTTCTCTGAGACTAACAAATGGCAATTTATTTCAATTTATATATAGTCCAACTTATCCCTGTTAGAAAAGCGGAAGTATTTTCTTTGGAAACGAAATCTATTGAAAATCTGTTCTATCTTGCATAGGAATCCACAGCAGATGTTCGTCTTAGACAATTGAAGCCAACACATTCCGACATGAAGTCAGCGAATAACTAATAATAAAGATGTGTCACGTAATGGCACAAAAGTCATCAAATTTATTAACAGACCCTCAACAATATGCTATGGTGAAGTGATAATCAAAATTAAATGAAAACTCAAAGAAATTAGAAAAGACGCAAACTAATAAAATGTTAACGGGCAGTATTTTATAAATAATTTTTTTCAAAGGCGTCTGCAGATTATACCATTTTAATGTGACGTCTTTCACAGCTGAAAACTGAGTTTGCAATCTCATAATGGTGAAATCGTTTGTTCTAAAGTTGGCATATTCAAATGATATTTTTGGACATTTGAATACTCTCAGTGCTAGTATGCAGAGAAAGGAGGAGAACATTTCTACATCACTTGGGAAGCTGAATGAGTTTTTTTTAGGAAAATACAGCTGTGGAAGTCAAAATGAAATGTTTCCCTTCCAAATGATATTGACATCTGTTTTTCTGGTTGTAGAACATATTTCTGTTTTGAAGAATAAACTGCAAGGATATTTTCCCTACCTCAACGTGCACGAATGCGACAGGGTTCACAATCCCTTTGCCATTACTGCTGAGGACACCAAACATCTACCATTAGAAGAGGCAGAAGAATTGGTTGAATAATGGAAATGTTTGGCAGAAACGCTACTTCCGTTATGGGTTTCAGAGAAAACAGTTCTTGGTATAATCAGAACATACCTTACCTATATTAATATAGTTTTTAACAACATATCATTGCAAACATGGATTTTTTTGAATCCTGAAATAAATAGAGCAAGAATTATTTACCTGCGATTCCTCCCCGGCACTGAGCTACTGCAAAAGCAAACAAGCCTGCATTTCCAATTAAACTGTAATAAAGTTGTAATATTACTGAACATAGAAATTTATTTCTTATTGCATATGGACTTGCGCTGTAGTATTAATATATAGTATTACAAATATTGAATAAGTAGTTACAAAAATACAACAACTTTTATGCCACGGTGCAACCTTTGAGAACCCCTAACATTAGAAGCCGGAAGATATGTTTTGTGGTGATTCTCCGTCTCCTTGAACTCGGGACGACATGGGTTCATCACCTTCCACGGAAAAATCTATGATTATATGTTACTTTCATCGCACTATTCCAACAACAGCATTGATTTGTCTTTAAACTCAATGCGTATCATTTAGAGACCATGCCATAATCAATAAAACTTGACAATTTACAAATTTTACTTTTGCATCTGAAACCGGCCCAATGCTTACAGTATATTCATAGGAAGAAACTAAATGCCAAATTTTTAAATATTGGGTGATAGTTTTGTTTGTGATTGAAACTGAAAATAAATCAGCGAGAAAGATAACACTGACTAATGTCATTCGTTTATGGACCAGTTCATTGATACGTCAAACTAATTCATACATGAAAATATTATCTTGAATGTCTTCGCATCCCATCCTTGGAAGATGCTCAACTTCTAAATTTTGTAGTTAATTTCTTCTGTTTTCGGGTATCCGTTTTTTTTTTCAACCCAACAAAAAGGTTATAATTGATTGCGTTCCTACAAGACAACCTCATTAAAATTATTGACTGCCTTAAGTAAATAGGAATGTGTATCTGACTACTGCTTGCTTATGAATGACTTAAGATTCCATGGAAAAGTTGTAGAGGGTGCTGATGGGCCCTCATTGGAAGCGAAATATATAAAAGACCTAGATGAAATACATGTAGGGGACAAAAGCTGAAAGTAAGTGAGGCTTAGGCCCTAAGGAACGAAAATGGGTAGAACAATTGGTGACCGGGAGGGTTAAAAGAGAGACTAGATCTCAAAAATACTGTCTTGATCGGTTGGTACACCAGGACCACAGGAACTAGAATATGTTCAAGAGTAAAGGAAGGTTAAGGAGATAGATTCAAAAACTAGATGTGAGAAAGAAAATGGGCCAAAGTAAAACGTAAAACAGAGTCGCCGAATTTAAATTAGCCACGTTGGAGGATGGAAGGCTCGCAGACGGAGAAGTAGGTGATGTCCAAGAGAAGCTGGAAGGATGAATAAGATCAACAATGGCATCCACAAGTCGGGTGAGTGAAGATTGGTGGGATAGGGCCTTTGACGTCACATAATGGCATGAAAATGTCTAGCTGCATGTAAACCTGACGGAGGATACCTGACAAAGAATATGGTATGTTGTACACACACATTTGCACAGGGGCACACATGGCCCAAGTCGTCCTCCGTAGTCTCTGGTTCCCGAAAACAGCATCAAAACCTGTGGAAGGCGATGAATACTTTAGGGCGTCAAAATCCTTAGGATGGCTTCCTTTCGCAGTGAAGTAAATTAATAATGGCCCCATGTCGACATCCTGCACGTAAAAGTACCTCAATCCTGATAAAGGACTCTAAACAAGTATAGAACAGGACGCTAGAACCACAGCGTTTAAGGGTAGCCCATAAAAAACATACTAAATACAGTAGCTTTTTTATAAGATTTTTATTCAAGTAGGCCTCAAAACGTATACTTCCAGTAAAATCTGCTCGTGTATTTTGCATGGAATACAATACTTCATACTCACTATGAAAACTTTTAATTTTCTCTCTTGAACAAGTTGATGTGAAAATTAAGTATGTGACCTCAAAAGTAATGAAAGCTAGTAGAGCATTAAAATGCTTGTAGTATATATATTATTTGATTGTAAATAAAATTACTACAAAAATTTTCCAATTTTTTTTCCTTAAGCTTATCGTCATCTTTATTATTATTTTTGTTATTGCTACAATACTATACTTGAAAAATTGTGCGCTTGTGGAACAACAGGAACAATTAAGTAACAAGGGAAGAAGAAAGTTATCTTGACTTATACTTATTAATACGTTTAAGTTGCAATCCCTTGACAAATTGACGATCTGTATTTTCCAACAGTTTTAATTACAAAACTGAAGTTGCAGCATAACTAACTCTGAAGTAGATAAGGCAAGATCACGAAGGGAGTTGCTCGGTAGTTACTTACATAGGTGTACAGTATAATGTTAGTCGACTACGATATCAGTGTACTTGGAGAGTGACTTTGTTTTAAGTCTCTAACGACGTATTGGGATCAGAGGGTAGTGAAGGTATGCAATGACAGAAGTTTAGAGATGCACGGTAAAAATTATATTTGCAGTTCTCAACTCACCAGTAAGTGCAGCTTGGAACGGAGGATGATTTTATTACGTACTGTACTTTTTGATCCCTGCCCACTTAAACCGTTTAGTTCCTCCTTTCCCAGAATTCATTAATATTGTAGCTGAGTAGTATATGTCATCTATTTGTGTATTTTTCGAGTAATTTTCCGCACAACATTAAGGACATAAAGTTATTCTTTTACATTATCTAGTTCATAATACTGTTATAGCAGTACACCCGGTGTTATTTTGCTAATAGTTCAGGTAGACAAATGGAGTTATTTTCTGTGTATAGTGCATTCCGTTTTCGTCTCTTCAGGGATAAATATTTTGTACTATGCTGCTTACTTTTATCGATTACTTATACGAATATGGGTGTGAGAAGTCATGATTTATACATCCTAGATTAGTGTGTCTCTTTAGGCTTGCCAAAAAGTAATGGGTAGTTTCTATCAACGGAGAAACATTAGTAGTTTGTATGCTATATGTGTATGTAAACTAACGAGGGTCAGGTGATAGGTCCCGGGACTAGAGATGGCGCTACTGAGCCAGTTTAACGGATAGCATAATATAGTTTAACTCTAGACTAACTGGCATAATATTTACAGGGCATTAGCTTGTTTAGTTTTTGAATGAAGCATTTTAAACAATACCAGTGTAGAGGCTTCAGGAAAATGGAGAATCTGGAAAACCGAGTAGTGATTAAATACTTCCGTTTGAAAGGCTTGACGCCTTAACTAATCAAGGAGGAAATGAAGAGTACATTGAAAGATTCTACCTCTTCATGTATTATTAAAAGGTGGTTTGTAGAGTTTAAAATGGTACGTACGAGCACTAGTGATGAGACTCGCTCTGAATGCCCTATCGAGTTTACAACTTCAGACTTCATTGAAAAAAAGTTATCCTATAGTACCAGAAGATCACTGATTAAAGTTTGAGAAAGCAGATGTCATAAACAAATCAAAACAACGTACAGCTATTTTTTGAGTAAGGTTTTTTTTTTTGTAATTTACGTCAATGATGCTTAAATAAATCCGGGGTCCATGGAGCTAAGAGTATCCCGACATTCGTCTTACAGGACAAGGGAAACTCCTGAAAAAAACCTTATCCAGGTAGCTCACCATGACCGAGATTCGAACTTGGGGCCTCTTGAACGTGAGGCAGACATGCTACTACCACGCTACCAAGACGGACACAAAAGTTACAAAGAAGAACTGATTCTGTTAAGAATTTTGAGGTCTGCGGTAAAAATCCCAATGAATTTTTGAGACGACTTATTACCATGGATGAAATTTGGATACATCACTACACTCCAGAAAGTAAATCAGTCAAAACAGTGGATTACACCAAGTGAACGAACTCCAATGAAGGCAACTTGCTAATAAGGTTTTGGTGAGTGTTTTTGGGATGCATAGGGCATTATTTTTGTCCATTACTAGGAAACGGGTAAAAGTCTCACTGGTGATTACTAAGCAAGCGTACTGCAACGTTTGAGCGATGAGGTGAAAAAAGGACCTCATGTGTCAAGGAAAAGAGAATCTTGTTTCTCCACGACAATACTCCGACCCATAGTTCAGTCACTGCAACAGTCAATTTGCTTGAACATCTATTGTGTTCGCCAGATCTAGCACCTAGTGACTATCCTCTGATTCCGAACCGAAAAAGAATGTCTTGGAAGACGAAGATTTCACAGCAACGACGAGGTCATTGTTGCGGAAAACAGGTGTCTTGAGGACAATGGTATATTGCACTACAGAGATAGTTTAATTAAATTGGAAGACCGATATGACAAATAAATTAGCCTTTGTGGAGGTTATGTTGTGGAATAAAGGAGAAAATAATTCAAGTATTTTTTTTATCCTGAGGCCTGAGACTTATCAGCCTACACTCGTATCTCAAATGTATATTTTAATCTAAATAGTTGTTTTTTTTTTAAGAAAATCAAAACTTCTCTAAACTTTTCAAGCCAAAGCTAGGAACTTTTTAATGTGGAGCAATTTTAACGAATATCTTGTGGTACAGCTGTGGAAAGTGCTGAACATAGATGCCAAGTTTGGTCCCTATCTGACTCTTTTAGTTTCAGTAATGCTCTTTACAGGTACACGCAATTTTTTCCAGTAGTGCTTTTATATCTTATTATTTAGGAAGCCTAAAAATTATTTCTGGTGAAATTTTTGTGTCGTATTTTTGGGCAGAGCACACTTCAGTTAATACACTAGCTTATTTCACTTAAAAAGCTCCTGGTCTTTTAAGTTTGTTACAAATATTATAGTTATATTTTAAAGATTAAGTTGGTCTCTTAGGCACCTATTTGTAAAGAAGATTATGTTTCCAAAAGTTTGTTTACAAACTTTGCACTAACATGTGTAGCTTAATAGCTTAAAAATCACATTTCTTATTGCGGATTTATTTGTCGACGCTAAACCAAATTGTTAACCTTGTTCTTAAATTTTTCGGAATGTAATAAGTCCTGTGAACATTGTGGCACAGTAAGAAAAATCTGGAACATAACCTCAACATCTTACCATTTTTTTCAGTGGTTTAGAAGCATTAAAAATAATTTACCAAACATGACAAATATTTACGACAGGCTATCTTCGCACCCGATCAAGTTATGGTGGCCCAACAAGTACCAATCGGTGGTTCGGCTTTGTCACTATACAAATCCGACATGAGATGTTTGATTCTTGCTTCATCTGTTGAGAAACAAACAGATTCTGTTATTGTGTTTGGGGAAGCAGGAATTTCTGTGTGGCAAAGCGACAATGGGGGGAAAAGTGAGTGAGAATGATTAAAGTGGTACATTTCTGGAATGCACAGGTGCATTGAACCTCATAGAAAAATAGCATCAGCATTTGATGCCAGTAAACCATGTGTAACAATCAAAATAAAAAGGTAACGGGAAGAAGCTGCAGTGACTGATAAAACACGGTGCGCTCGGCCCAGGCCTACTTCAGTACACGAAGACTGGCTGATTGTCAGGTTGTGGAAGATGAACCGCAGAAGCCCACTTCCAGCGATGAATTTCGCTTTGAACAGTTCCCGAGTAGCTAAGAGTACGAAGGACAACCACTGAGAAATTCCTCCCAATTTGATCTGGTAGGAGGCGAGTTCTGCTGAATGTACGGAAGTATTAAGGTTCATCAATGGTTCAATGGACTCCCAAAATATATATTGGAACCATGAAGGCAACATGCTGCCATCCACGGAGAAGCTCTTCCATGGTTGATTCGTCTCCAATCAAGAAAACGCACCATGATATAAATCAAGAACAACAATGGATTGGTTCGGCTGGAAAAGGGATTTTCTAGCTGACATGAGCAGCTAGAAGCCTTGATCTTAATTCCATAGAAAACCTGGAACGTCATTGATCTCGGAGTAACAGCCAGCCAGCCAAGAAACATCCAGGAACTGCGTGGAAGAACTCAGAGGTCTGGAGTGAAACTATGTTCCAAGAATTCCGAAAACTGGTTCAAATGTGTTTGAAACATAAAGAAGGCCTTATTGATTACTAAATAAACAAACGTTCAGTGTGTGTGGTGTTTTTGAATTAACTTCTTAACATGATTTTAAATTTCTGAAAAAAAAAATCATATGTATTAGTCAAAGGTAAAGGAATTAGTCTGAAATCTAAAACCTGCATACAAATTCAGTGATGTTAGAAAACAATCATTTATTTTTCAGTGATTTTCGGTTGAAAAAGAGCATATTAACTTTCTTGAGTTTCAAGCTGTTAGGCACTCTATTGTAGAGAGATAATAGGGTCGGAAGTATGATAAATCTTGAGAAGAAAGAAAAAAAATCCAAGCTCTCTTAGTGTTATTTCTGCATATTCAACATTGGACTCTTCTTTTCAACAATTTGGTTGCACTAATTTTAAATAATCAAACATTACTGAGATCACTTTACATTCAACTTAAGGCAAGTACGTTAAGCGGGATAGAGTGAAAGTTCATGAAAAGGTGTCCCACTTCGGTGTATTCATTGGAGATAATGCAGCTAAAACAGTTGGAGATTAAACCTGTCTTGCTAACCCTTGCACGCTTCTGCAGAAGCTGTTAATGCGATGTTCCTGTGATTACTTACTTCCCCTTCTGCTGTCTTTAAAATCGCAGTGTCTGTCACAAAAGAAATCTTCCCTCTGTACTCAGTTGCTCGACAACTTAACTGTTGCAGAAAATCCGGTTTCTGGTTTTCGCTCGTTGCAAACGTCTTCTGCAGAACTGAACTCTTCCAATTAGCGTTTCTTCCATGTGCGAAGGAAATAGCATTGAACGATTTTGATGTACCTTTAAAACATCTTCACAACATTTTGCTTTAATTAACGGTTTGACTCAAACGTCCTGTTATTTTTTCCTTCAACTGAAGCTTATGTTAAAAATAAAATGTTTTCGTCAAGCCTTTTGTTTCCTCGAACAGTAAGTTTATTTTATGTTTGCTTGTTCTTTCAGCTCAATGAGTCAAGTGTCAATGTCTGTAACAACGCATTTTCGAAAACTTCTGTATTTCTGTTTAAATAAGACACCAATTCATGTATATGAATTGGAGAAAGTTGGAAAACTTATATCGAAATTTTGTCAAATATATATATTTGCCAAAACCACCTTAAATATTTGGTCAAAATTAAATAGTATGGCCTTGCGTTTTATAAGCATACCCATCTGTTAAAATTTGTCAAGCAGTGCAGAAAATGACAAAAAATTGCCTAATTAAATAGAATAATCCAGGTTCTTCAATTTCTTATTTTAAATGCCATGCAAGTCTTTAAACATTGTTGCATATAACTATTTTAAGTGTGTCATATGTGGGCGCACTGCTTTATATCACCTATTTAGCTGATTTTCTCGCGTTGTTTATTTTTAGCGCTTTTCAGAATATAAATTTCTCCACACGATGGAGCTTTCAAACTAGAACTTGAAAATTTTTGTGCTTGGATAAAAATAATTCCAAAGGAAATTTATGAGATTATATTTCTATAATATCAACAGTGTTTTTGCAATTATATAACAAAGCATGCACTTCACAAGTAAATATTAAAAATTAATAAAAATAGAACTGATTAAGTTTTTTATCCTAAAAAAAGAGTCAAATTAAAATGTTTCTCATAATTTTACTAATAATATACTTATGAGTATAACCGCGAAGTATTATTTTTCTGAAACTAAGATTGCATCATGAGGAACAGTTTAATCAAATGAGAAAAAGAACCATAGATATATTAATATCACAAGAATTGTTTTGGACAAAGGTCTGAAAATGTGTTTGTGAACTACTGTTAATACTGCAATAATTGTGTTTGAGTTACAAGTCAATCCAAGCAAAATTGTGCATTTTAGGATTCCCACAGATGGGTACCCTTTAACTCCTTACTACTTGATTGTTGAAAAGTAATGCCACATGACCCGCATTTACTTATTTTACTTTCTTTTACTCCTCTACTTTTATTACACTTTTATACATTATATATTTTTCACTGCGTAATTAACCACACATGCTCAAATTTTGAGCACACAAGTTGAAATAAGGAAACAAAAAAGATAAATAACAAAGCAAAGAACAAAAATTGACTTATGGTTAATTCTACACATTTGGACCTTGCAAGGTATAAGATAATAAATTTGACTTATATTTATTCTTAAAAAGTTGTTCTAAATTACAATATCTTTATTATTATTATTATTATTATTATTATTATTATTATTATTATTATTATTATTATTATTATTATTATTATTATTATTATTATTATTATTATTATTATTATTATTATTATTATTATTATTATTATTATTATTATTATTATTATTATTATTATTATTATTATTATTATTATTATTATTATTATTATTATTATTGTTGTTGTTGTTGTTGTTGTTGTTGTTGTTAATAATAATAATAACAATAATAATAATAATAACAACAACAACAACAACAACAACAACAATAATAATAATAATAATAATAATAATAATAATAATAATAATAATAATAATAATAATAATAATAATAATAATAATAATAATAATAATAATAATAATAATAATAATAATAATAATAATAATAATAATAATAATAATAATAATAATAATAATAATAATAATAATAACAATAATAATAATATCATCATCATCATCATTATCATAATCATAATCATTACTTATATCGACTTATGAAGCACAGATCAATACAGCTTGATAATCTTGTTAAGTAGTTACTTTTCTTTGACACAATTGATTTTCTATAATCACGCCATCTCCTGACCTGGCATTTAATTTACTGAAAAGTCTTTTGTTCAGTAATGCAAATTTTGGAAGTGTTTTGTCTTTGTTTATATTTGTGTTATATCCAGTGATTATTTTGTAGCTATAACATTTAATAAATATTTTAATGATGGGAGAGATGCACACTACCGAAACGTCGATTTCTAATCGTCTTTTACGTGGCTTGCTGCCCGAGAACGAGCAAAACTGTATATATAAATATTGCATTGCAGTATCTTCATTTTATTCAAAAATTGACTTTCTGCATCACTTACAGTATTTCATTAGTGTAATTAAAGAGAAAAATATGTTTCTTTCTCAAAATATAATACATTTCTGCAAGAAATTAAAAAAAGTAATGGAGGTAGAGTAAAAAACTCTAGCTTGAAAACATTTCGATGAAATCTGAGAGATTTAGAAATTTTACTAAGAGATTTAGAAATTTTACTAATGTTACTAATTTAGAAATTTTAATTTACGTTACAATTTTATTATTTAGCTTCATTTCTGGTGTCTGCTTAACTGTTATGGTTTTCCGTCCTGTTATATCTTTCACATGAAGGACTGCCAAAATTTGAGAGGTGTTCTTTATTAAGTTGAGGTTCCTTTAAATACCGCATGTCTAAGACACGATACCACCGGTTTTATTTCCCTTCCGAAGGAAGTCAAGGTCTAGAGAATCGGGAGGACTAGCTCAGGTTTAGCTGTATCTTTTAATAGAAAGGGAAGGACGTGGCTCTGTTAAAAACCAGGCAGAGAAGCTACTCCAGAGCTCCCCGTCAGTGCCGTTCGGATAATTCGAAATAAAAGCATGGAGTTGTTACAGCCTAATGGAAAGCATTGTTTTTGCATAGTAAGCGGGAGCAAAGTTGTGGCAGGAGAGATAGCAGTTCCGGCAGCCGGGCACAGTGTTTGTCTTACCAAGCTAGTGCTCCAGGCTCGACGCCCTTTGTGCACCTCCACCCCCTTCCTGCGTCCTATTAAACATTACCATCAAGTTTAATTTTAAACGATGAAGTATTCAGCAACCGCTCCTGTTCCAAAACAAACTAATATCCAGGGCTTTCCATAAAATATTGTCCCGTCTTCCATCCTACCTAGATATTCGCCCACCTTTGAAGTGAGAAATTAATACGCCGTGGTATCAATTTCGGACAGCCTTTCATGAACATGTTGGTACATAATAATATACCTTATAGATACAGGCGCTGATTTTTTTCTCTCGTTATTTTTTTCCGGAACAACGCTAAATTAGAAATTCCCCCAACAGATGTTCCTGGAGTATTATGAACCTTCATCAGCTATAACTTCCATCACATAATATCTTTTAGAGGTTCCTGATCAAATTTTAGCTCCCATTATACAATTACAAGACTTAAGTAACTTATTAAAATATATATTGAAACATTTTACAATATCTACTTGTTCCATTTATAAAATAGATGCTGCCTTAACTCGATGACTGTTTATCCATAATTTTGAAAATCCTCACTCTTCTGTCTGGTTAACTTAATCAAAATGAACATCTATAAATTGTTTTTCCCCTAAGTATTTAGTGGCTACAAAACTACTCTTAAGTATACATATTTAAAAGAGCTTGCCTCAATATCTTGGCTATGTAATTCCATCTTATTTACACTCTATTGCATAAAAACAAGGGAAAAAATGTATATCAACTTCCTATTTGAGAAAAACATGATTATTGGAAACATAAAAAATAACAAGGAATGTATTATTCACTTTATAAGAAAGTATTTGACATAACTTCTTTGTTTTAACGAGCTCTACATATTTTGTATAGTAAGGCTTCTTATATTTCTTACAATTTAACAGCTATGTAGAAGTAATTCAGTAAATGTAGAAGTACTTCTAGAAGATTCAGGTAATTCATTTCATTTGTAATGAAAAATATTTTGAGCAAACTATGTTTCAATCAAAATCGATATGAGTGGTTGTAGAATACACAACTGAGACCAGCGTGGTCAGGAATCATGTCCCATGTAAAAGACCGTCTAGAGTGGAGAGATTTTCTTAAAGGTATTTCTGTTGTATCTTTGAAAGACGCTGAAATTATGTACAAAGTTTGGTTTTTAACTGATCATCATCTCTTAAAGTCTCTCTCTCCCTGTCTCCCTTTCTCTCTCTCTCCCCGTCTCTCTCTCTCTCTCTCTCTCTCTCTCTCTCTCTCTCTCTCTCTCTCTCTCTCTCTCTCTCTCACACACACACATACACACTATTACAGTGCGATCCATATAAATCTGTACCATTTGAACAGGCCATAACTTTTTAACCAATAGGACACACGTGCAACTTTGGGTGAATATAATACACAATTGGGAGATTATATTACACTATTTACATCTCAGAGAAAATGTTGAAAGTATCCTCCACCAGCATCTATGGCTCGTTGGTCCCATTTTCTTTGATACGGCTGTAGACACTGAAGTTAATATGGGTATCTCCAAGACATTTGTGAAGCAGCTGGATGATATCGAATTGAGAGAAGGCTATTTCCAGCAAGGTGCAGCAAGTGCCATACATCTAATGGCACCATGAGACTTGTAATCAGTTTCTTTGATAATCACATAATCGCAAAATGTCTGTGCCCCCCCCCTAGATCCCCTGATCTAACCACATCGGATTTTTTCTCGTGGGGGTACCTAAAAATAAAGTGGACAAGAATAGGTTACGGACAATTGATGTTCTCAAGGAATACATTCAAACCAAAATAAGTAACATTGGCGAGGATGCTCTCCGTAAAACTTCAGAGAATATGATGAGACGAGTGCAAACAAGTACAGATGCTGGTGGAGGACACTTCCAATACGTTCTCTGAGATGTAAATAGTGTAATTTAATCTCCCAATTGTGTATATTCTCCCAAAGTTACAGTGTGTCCTTATGTCGGTTTAAAAGTCATGGATTTTAAAATTGTTCACGTTTATATGGATCATACTATAGTAAACTCTTGATATAGAACTTTTTGGTGGAATGCAATAGCTTCTGTAAGTCCTACAGCGTTAAGTCATATCGAACGAAGAATAAAATGACGCCCAAAGAGTCTAGGGTTCATAGAGCTTAGAGTTACCTAACATTCCTCTTTCAGGATAAGGAAAAACCCTGGAAAAGCAAACCCTAGACAGGTAGCTTACCCTGACCGATTTTTTAACTCGAGACCTCTTAAACGTGAGGCAGATACGCTATCATCTACGCTATAATGTGTTAAGAGAGTGCAATGTAAAATCTCAAAATCTCTATTTTATAAGGGTTTGTATACATTTTCCCAAGCCGTATAAAACACAGCTAAAATCCTCAATTTTATAACATTTCAAAATTGTTGTCAAAATTTATGGAACATACACCTTAAACTCTTTGTACTGTATCCATTCTATACTATTAAAATATTAAACGAGATTATTTTCAAATCAACTTGCATTGTGGAGCTAAAGCAGTTTCTTAAAGAAATAAAAATATAATGATGTACAAGAACTTAAGAATAAGTTGCTTAATTATAGCTTTCAATCTTTAAAACTGTTTATGCTCTTCAAAATTTTATAAGCTGGCTGGTATAATGTCTGCCTTACACATTCGCTATTCTGTATTACAACTCTGACAAACATCTCAAATGATATAACTGATCAAATAGCACGCTTTAAAAGTCCTGCGTATAAACTAAGCTGAAACTTTGGTTATGCTTGTCTTTTAAGCCAATTGAAAATTTACTTCAAATGCGATATTTAGAATTTCAAACGGAATCATGTAACTCAGCAATAAAATTCCAGAAAAATGAAACAATAGTGTGTAAAGGAAATTAATTGTTTCTTCACACTAGCCGTGTGCAGGACGTACTATGAAACGGTAGAGCCAGACTGAAAAATTCAATGTCTTAGCCGGGATTTGAACCACGGATCTTCTGTTTGCCGTCCAGCCGCTTTAACCCTTGAGCTACTATGGCCAACGTGCCGACATGACATTAAATTCAAATTCATGGCATTAAATAACAATTAATTTCCATTAATTGTACCTAATAGTAGTCCGAAACATAAAGCCCGGGTCTTAAAGTACTTACAGCATAGTAAGTCGCCATTAAGGTAGTTGTCTCATGTGTTTATGAGAACTCCTAAGTGGTTTACCTGGAAAAACACGAGTTAGTTGGGGAATTTAATGTCATGTCGGCACATTGGCCATAGTAGCTCAAGGGTTAGAGCGGCTGAACGGCAACCAGAAGATCCGTGGTTCAAATACCGGCTATGACATTGCATTTTTCCGTCTGGCGCTACCGTTTAATAGTGTGTAAAATCTTGCTACTCTCTCCCAATTAGCTCTCTTTTAATTCGTCAAATTACTCATTCACTTTTATTCAGATATTACAAATTTAATTTCTGACCATTACAACCATGTTTACTAATTTTACCTTAAGATTAATTTATGCATAATAGTTCAACAATAACTTAATATATTTCGCAGGAACAGTATTATTGCTCTGCTAAAGTCAAGTAAAATTCCGAAATTTGTATTTTATACTGACTCGTGTCAGTTGGAGAATTTAATGTCCTGTCGGCACGTTGGCCATAGTAGCTCAATGGTTAGAGTGGCTGGACGGCAACCAGAAGAGCCGTGGTTGAAATCCTGGCAATGGCATTAAATTTCTCAGTCTGAATTTATCTTTCCATATCCAAGCCTTGTTGATATGTAAAAGCCCAGCCCTAATCTTTCTCAGAAATTACAGAGTTGAAGTGAGCAAATTCTTTAAAACCACATTCTCGTGGAAGTAATAGAGTAATGTGACTGTTTAAAACTAACAAGTTTTTAATACATAAAACAACAGTAAGGCATGAATGTAGTACCTTCTTATATAGAAACTAAATATTGAAAACCGTGCTATTTTCAGGATCAAATAGATTCTGCAAAGAATGTATAGACAATTAAACAATTGTGAAAGTATCAGAAAAGTGTTATGTGGTAAAGTTAAATGAGAAATTGCAATCATGTTTTAACAGAGTTTCAACTTTTAGAAATTTATTTTGGTAGAAAAAAACATTTGCAACTTTTATAAATGGTAAACACTTGAAGCTATATCTTAAGTCAGACGAAGTGGAACAGAACAAAAATGTTAAAGGCAGTCAAAATTATATTTAAAGTAATATTCGTTAGGTAATTCATAAAGTAGCTGTAAAACCTGAACAAATGCAATACTTACCAGCGCAGTGTACAGATTTAGTGTGAGGTTAAATCTCATATCTTCCAGAACTGCACAATCTGAAATAATATGAAAATAACTGCACTGAATTATTGGTTTTAAGAAAATTTACAACATTATATTCTTATAAAATATATACTACAGCATTTAAGCAGTTATCCAGCATTTTCAACCTTAAAATTAGCACATAAATAAAAATTTACTGATAGGTTAGGCCATGTTCTTCACTGATTAAATATACTTGCCTCCGATTACTTATTCCATAAATGTTTATAAATGTGTTCAAGTTTTAAACATTTTCTAAGAAATATTACAAATCAATACGATTTTATAATTTATTTAATATATATATATATATATATATATATATTTACGCTTCATTATTATGGTACAGGTTTGTGAATCCTAATAGGGCTACATTTTGAAAAAAATAAAGTAATAACTAATAATAACTAATATGCTGATTTGTTCTATTTTTGTTAACAATATAAATGACAGATTTAAAGCTTTCTCGGCGTTGATTCATAAGGATGGTTTCTCGGGTTGGCAGCCAAGTGATGTTTCCTTTTACCAAGCTTTCAGCCATTGTAACTCTGTGGCCTTCTTCAGGGATATGAAGAAGGGATATCCCTGAAGAAGGCCACAGAGTTAGGACGGCTGAACGCTTGGTAAAAGGAAACATCACTTGGCTGCAAACCCGAGAAACCATCCTTATAATATAAATGACTTTTTAGAAATATGTTCTACCAAAAGCACGGCGTTTTTCACACGTCTAAAATTTTATTTTTAAAACAATGATCAAATGTAGCAATGAAAGTAAGAATAACTGAAATGCAAATATAGATACTTTAATATTATGTTTAAAATTATGAAATTGTAGGTCTTTTGCTGCACAATTTATTAGTAAATATTAAATAGATTCTAATCTATTCAGGAGAGTCAAAATTTAAGTCTTATATGTAAGTGAGGTCATACTAAAAGGGCGTAGAAGGAAGTACATAGAACTGAAGTTGTGTCCAATTGTAGCTTGTCATTTTACAAGCGTCTGGCTTGAGCAGAGAGCATCTATGGGATTTTGTGGGCACATAAGTTGATGTAATCTTATTTTTACTTCAACGAATTGTTGTTCCCTTAGGTCAAGTTAAGAAACTTAAGTGTGCCAAAGCTCCTTTACTGTAAAAGATTATCTGGAACTTGGTGGATCTATTTAATGCTTCGCTTATTTCAATAAAAATTTCGTGAAACAGAAACCCGAATCCTTTATGTTATTTTAAACGATTTAAATAGTTTCTCTGGTTTGTGAAGCGAATAATTCGCTGACACCCACTTACATTGCTTGAATGTTGTCAAAATTTCTTCCACGTAGAAAATGGACCATGGATCGAATAAGATAATAATCTGAAGGTGCGAGATCAGAGCTGTATGCTGGCTGTGGTAGCAGTTCGATTCCTACCAATTTCTGAATTGTTTTCTATGGTTGTTCGTGCAGTATGGGGCGTTGCATTGTCCTGTTGCAATGGAACTCGATTTCAGTCTCCGTCTCAAGATTTCATGAACTCGTTTCGGTTGTTGAGAATAAAGATCCCCATCAATCGCCCGCCCCTTTGGAGCAAACTCCCAGTGAACCACACTTTCAAAATTCCAGCAGACACACATTATTTTGGGACTGAACTGATTTTTCTTAACGATGTCTTTGGCAAGTTGGTGGGGATCAAGCCACTGCTTCGACGCATGAGGATTTCGGCAATATACCCATGTTTCATCACAAGTGACAATCCTCCTGACAGATCTATCATCCATGGGATTAAGGATAACCTGATGAGACATCCACTGTACGTTCAGCCTGTTCAGGTGTCAGTTCATGAGGTACAAATCTACAGCTTATGTATGATTTTCCAAGTGTCTTAATGTGGTGATGTATGGTGTCTTTTGAGTACCAAGTTCTTCTGAAAGCCTACGGGTACTTTTTATGGATTTCATCGCAAAATTTAGTGTGTATCCTCAATATTTCATACTATCGCGAAACCGATCGCGATAACGCGGCATGTGTACACAAAGAGCCGGCAAATAAAGATAGCACAGATAATTAACCGATGGATAGCATATCACGGGGATAAAGAGCTTGCGTAGCAGCGCCGGAAATAAAAGACTTGCCGACAGATATAATTACATTCTAGAACAGTAGAGGTTTATCTGGTGACATGTTACAGAAACTTCCATAAAAGTATCGAATTATGAATGAGGTATTTAAGAAAGTGACGACTCGCCAAGTGTCAGTTGTAAAACGAGAGTCAGTCGCGAGTCGTTCGTAAGCAGTGAACAGCTGAGAGTGTTGTGAAGAGAGCTGATGTAAACTACGCTGTTTGTCATTGTCATCGACGTTGGAAGATTGTGTTGTATAGGTGATGTAATGTTACGTGAGAATTGAACGGTGTATTTCTATGTAAATAAAGAACATTTAGAATTTCGGCAAATTGGACTTTTAATTCTACGAACCCAAAAAGTCACAATACTTTAGGTCTTCCAGAATGTTTTAAATCTTTAGTATTTTCGTCTCCATTGTTGAAACTATCACTGTACCACACGCTCACTAACGACACCTTCTCCTTCCATTTCACATATTCTTTGATCTGCTTTAGCGGCTTTATAATACTGTTTCCAGTAATATTTTAGAAGGACTCACACTGTGTTATCTCCATTTTGGGATAGTTTATTAATAACTGAAGACCGATATATGCCCACAATGGACCCAACACTAGCTACAGCATCCTGTAAATTGCATTGCCAAATCAAAGAATGTTCCATATCACCAGAATCAAAGAACTAACATTACTAAATGAGAGACATCAAGTGGATAGGTATCATTATCACCAAAGCTTTATAGCAGACTCCATATTGTAATTATTTTTATGTTTAGATTAATCCAACAGTAACACCTTCATTATTTAATTTTAAACTCTGAAAAAAGGACTATTTTCACAGCAGTTGCTTGATGATATTCCACTTATATTGCAAAATTTCCGACAGTGGGGAAAAAACGTATAGAAAATGCTCTAAAATAATATCCTATATTTTAAATAATCAGACTGCAATTTTTTTCGCGATTCTGCCCATTCTATGTTCCCGATATGCGACGTTTCAATGCATGTGCAATAATGTACTAAAAAATGGCATTATTCTAAATATTACTTTTCAAAAAAATCTTGTATATTGTAGGCCTAATATATCCCCAATGACATTGTGTAGGTTCATTAGATTCTCTAAGATATCTAAGATTAGAGATTACTCTTTATGAATTAATAAATTATTTACTGTGCATATTCCAAAATTTTACAATTTACAACTTTAGGCTACATTTAGGCTACATGTCACCCTGGTCTTCTGCTCTGCCAGGTAGCTCTTAACCTTCATGTCTCCTTGTTACTTAATTAACCCCTTTCCTCACTCCATCTTCCTTTCTTGACATTTCTTGCCAATTTTGCTTTTACTTTCTTCAGAACTCACTAATACTTCTTACCTTCGTTTCCTCCTTTGGTGTTAACATATTTATAGCTACTATTCTCTTCTCTACTTTCTCCCATTTTTCCTGCCAAACCTTTTTTCTCCATATTGCAACCTCCTCGCATTTTGTTAAATAGTGTTCTATACTTTCTTTTCCCACCAAACAATTAACAAATTCGCTTTTCCCTACCTCCTATCCCTCTTAGAAATATTGTCCCTGTTCTCATCCAAGCTAACCCTTCTCTCTCTTGTCTATTACAGTAATCTACGTATGCTTCTCGTCCCTAATTTCTTTTTATTTGTTTGTAAAATTGTAATTATTTCATATTTTCTAGACTTCCCAATATTTCCTGTCTTTCTATATCTTCTATTCTTCATTTTACTAATTTAACCACATCGCTTGCATTCCTTTCCTCTAATCTCCATTTATCTCCCATTCATATTTTTTCCATAGCTCCTCCTATCTTTGCCCACAAACTGTTTAAGTACTCCAATTCTTTTTTGCTGTCTCATGCATAATTCCATAATTTCTCCTTCTTTGGCCAAACACCTAATTTTATTATTCTTTCCATTATTATTCCATTACTTCTTGTCTTTCCTAATTCTAAAAAAGCTACTTCCTTAGATGCCAATCTTGGAAAGCCTTTTACGTCGAGCTCAGCTTCCAAAATACATTTAAACATTTAGAGCAAGATGGATTATTGAGAATTCAAAATTATTATTAACTTCATCATTAATATTATCTTCAAGGTATTTTTAATGACAAAAATATATTGAGAAGTGCAACGTAAAATTTATATAATTACAAATATTAGTCCTATATTAATTAAAAATAATTAATGGAATATTTTAAATAACCTTGAATTCTCATTATTTTTCTTTCTGTATAATCAGACGTAGGAATTTCTAAGTATTAAAGAAAGAAAGAAAGAAAGAAAGGAAAGAAAGAAAGAAAGAAAGAAAGAAAGAAAGAAAGAAAGAAAGAAAGAAAGAAAGAAAGAAAGAAAGAAAGAAAGAAAGAAAGAAAGAAAGAAAGAAAGAAAGAAAGAAAGAAAGAAAGAAAGAAAGAAAGAAAGAAAGAAAGAAAGAAAGAAAGAAAGAAAGAAAGAAAGAAAGAAAGAAAGAAAGAAAGAAAGAAAGAAAGAAAGAAAGAAAGAAAGAAAGAAAGAAAGAAAGAAAGAAAGAAAGAAAGAAAGAAAGAAAGAAAGAAAGAAAGAAAGAAAGAAAGAAAGAAAGAAAGAAAGAAAGAAAGAAAAGAAAGAAAGAAAGGAAAGAAAGAAAGAAGAAAGAAAGAAAGAAAGGAAAGAAAGAAAGAAAGAAAGAAAGAAAGAAAGAAAGAAAAGAAAGAAAGAAAGAAGAAAGAAAGAAAGAAAGAAAGAAAGAAAGAAAGAAAGAAAGAAAGAAAGAAAGAAAGAAAGAAGAAAGAAAGAAAGAAAGAAAGAACCATCCATTATATTCAATTGTTGGAGAACTTTCCGTTGTGAACAATGCAGAAAACAAATTGTCTCCATCCTTCATAGTCCCTGCCGATGTTTATTGACCCTATTACCAGATCACGCTTTACCTCTACTAGAGGTCGCGGTTGTGGACTTTCTGTGTGTTAATAGTTGTTGGGATGTATTTAACTTGGATCGAAATGTCTCGAGAGTCTTACCTTGGCTATAATAATTATCTTGAACATAGCTGTAATTAAAATTGCAAAACAATTGGTTGAAGTTTACAAAAATTATCAATTTCAATACCCACCATACTTTTCAATTTTTGATCTGCAGTTTTGAACAACAATGATAATAATAATGGAGTTTAACAACTCGCAAGTAATCCATAATTCTGTTTTAATTTTAGCAGTTGTTTACTGTGTATTTATTTAGTAAATGGAAGCACGGATTAGGACATCTCGTATATTTGCTGTAAAATTTAATTTTTGTTTAAAGAATGTTTGTATTTTGTTAAATGAAGCCTTTTCTATCCACTTGAACGTATGGTCATGAAAGGCATTCACTTAATTAGAGTGGTACAGAGGTTACGTAACAATTGTAATGTCCCGCAGGTATAAGCGCTGGTTTTCCATTGCAACAATTTGCTTTTCTTCTTTTTGTTCCACCATTGCTTTATGCTTGATGTAAGTGATACCTCTCTATCTTATTATGAATGCCCTTTTCCAACAGCAATTTCCATTGCTGTACTTATGACCTCTTTACAAAGAGTGTACATCTGTATGAGCACTGATTTGTAAATAAAATGTTTTTGAGAAGTACACCACAAAGCAATTAAGTAACAGTAAGAGGAGAAACTAATACATGAGAAAATAAATAGAAAATTCGTGCAGTAACAATTGTGCAGTTTTTACTGAATCATTTACCAGAAACATAGACTGGTAAAATTAATAATTCAATAAATAAATAGCAAGTAGTAAGGAAAATAATTGGGATAACTAACGCTCAAACTTTTAAATCACTTCGTAATGTAAAAACACGAGTTCAGGGTGTAAAATGTGGCTAGTCAGGCAATTGAAACCTTTGAGAAAATAAATTAATTACTCGTGAGTGTAGTTAAGGCAGCTATAAATTTATGTGGTCTCAGTCAGCACAAATTTTATTATGTTTGGGAACCAAAGTTTTATAAAACCTGAAGTAACTTCAAAAGTTTATAATTTAGAAAAATTCTTAGAATTTCAGTAGTCAGAAAGCAAAGAAATTTTCAGACTGAATCAAGAGCTCAAATGTTGCAAGTACAGAGTGCATAAACAGCTCAATTCTTCTATTACTTACAAAATAACTAATCGTAATGTAATATATAAATTAATATGTAAGGTACACTGAGATTCCTATAAACTGAACCTATTCAGTAGACCATAAATTCCCTTCGAAAACTCGCAGATTATAATTTTTTTTAATTCTTTTAATTTTTTTTTTTTTTTTTTTTTTTTTTTTGTAATTTACGTCCTACAACGTTAAGTCATATCGAACGATGAATGGAATGGGTGAAATGATGCTCAAATAAGTCCAGAGTCCATAGAACTTAGTTCTACGACATTCGTCTTGCAGGATAAGGGAGAAAACCTTATCCAGGTAACTCACCCTGACCGAGATTCGAACTCGGGACCTCTTGAACGTGAGGCAGACATGCTATAACACTGACAATTGACAGTTAGCAGTTTTACATGTCCATTTTCTTTGATACGACTGTAGACACTGAAGTTTATATGGATATCTTCAAGACATTTGTAGAGCAGCTGGATGATATCGAGTTGAGAGAAGGTTATTTCCAGCAAGATGCAGCAACATGCCATACATCTAATGACACCATGGATCATGTAACCAGTTTCTCTGATAATCGAATAATCTCAAAGGATCTATGATCACCCAGTTCCCCTGATCTAACCTCGTCGGATTTTTTCTTGTGAGGCTATTCACAAATTAGAGTGTAGAAGAATAGGCCACGGACAATTGATGTTCTCAAGGAATCCATTCGAACCGAAATAAGTAACACTGGCGAGGATACTCTCCGTAAAACTTCAGAGAATATGGTAAGACGAGTACAAACATGTATAGATGCTGGTGGAGGACACTTCCAACATTTTCTCTGAGATGTAAATGGTGTAATGTAATCTACCAATTGTGTATTATATTCTCCAAAAGCTTCACGTAGGTCCTATTATTGGTTCAAAAGTTATGGCCTATTGAAATGGTTCAGGTGTATCTGGGTTGCACTATATAAGCAGCTGTAAGAAAAATTGTCCATTGAATAAAAACACCTAAAGGGTATTTGATATAAAGCAAAATTTAACTAAAGATACAGAATTTAAATGTAAAATATTGACAAACTTCCTATAAATTAATATCCATACTGAAAAATAAGGAATTATATTTTAGAATATAATGTACCTGGGACAAGTAACATCAAATTTAAAAAGTAGTGAGGTAGGAAATAAACTAAATAAAATTCTCCTTTTGCTCCATATTTTAGACAATGGTTTTAGCCCCTACATAAACATCAGTAGTTGTGTCTTATGAGTTACAGAGAAGTGTCTTATGTGACAGTTTATCAGCACTCCATAGTGTTTAAAGACCAGGCTTGCATTATCAGATACTGGCTGTAGTCGTAAGGAAACCCAATTTAGATTCAAAGAAAATGCAGTGTAATCCTCCATCACAAGTATTCGACAACCACCTATCAATTTCTCATTTCTTAATGCATCAACAAACTTAAATTGATGCTGTCTATTACTGCACACCTCCTCCATGCTCACCCTGAGAGAAAGATCGCATATTTCATCACATTAGCAGATGTTAGCAAATTCGAGACGGAAATTTTGGAGATGGTATCATAAAATTTAGCACTGGTAATCCTTTTTCTCCTCCTTTAGCTCAGCTCAAATGGATGGGATCATATCAGTTTTACTTGGAACTATCCGAAGAAGTTTGTTGACATTTTCACTGTAGTGAGATATTTGAAAGTATCTATTCAATATTCAATCTATTTTATGTTACTGGAGATACAAAATTGTAAACATTCTTTTTATACACTTTTGTAGGTACATTCAGGATAAGAAATACGTTAGACTTATGTGTGAGTAAAATATCTTAAGAGCTAATTGCAATGTGATGAAATTCTGAAGAAAGTTCGGAAGAATGAAAAGGAAGAACGACTTTCACTTGGAGGAAAGGAAAATATAAAGGTTTATAAATACACAGAAATATATCAGAAATAAATAAGAAAACAGTATTTGACAAAATGAGTGTTTTAGAAGATCTACAATCACATGTAGTCAGATGTTGTGAATCTCTTTCAATTTAGTGCTATTAGTCACTAAAATCAAGGAATTCTGAGACTAGTCTCACAATTAATCAAAATATACATTACATATTTTGTCGTGAGAATACGTTAAATATGTCCTACCATAATCAAAAGTGTTATGGCCATTTGTAAAATGAGGTTTGGAAATCTTCTCCAGGACTCGTTTGGAATAGGACATTCTTTTGAAAACCTTCATGCCGCATCCATGAAGGATTATGAACCGAATTACCAAATTGAATTACACTGCACATATACAGGGTTCTGTTAAAATGGTACTGGTTTAACTAGTGTAATTATCTACTACAGTAGACGGGTAACAACTATCTAAACACTATGAACATACTAATTCGAATTACTTGCAAAATGACTTTAGCTGTCTACTATGTAATACTCTGCTCTTAAAATAAACAGCCACAAGCAATGGACCAATTGCCTTTCGAAACTAAAAATTCAACAGGAGTTCGCAAACTTTACTGCAGGAACCTGAACACTTTTTTATTTTTAAGACAAAAGCTTTTAAACTTATTCTGTTTATATGAAAATTTTTAATGTTTGGACTAAAACATCAGACCTTTCAAATTAAAAGACATTGAGAATCAGTCAGATTCTGAAATGTATCTTGTTAATGTCGTTGGTTACGTTGCTAAACTGCTGATCTGAACTTCTTCGTTTCATTATTTTTAGGTGAAACATGAATAGATTCTTGTTTATGACAAAATTATGAAGTATTGACCACGCATATTTAGACTGTCACATTATTGTTTTACTGAATTTCGGGATTTAAACACATTGTATTTAATGTAATATATTTAAAATATTCTCTTTGTAATTTAAAATTCATAGAATTTATTTATTTATTTTTTGGAAATAGTTCGAAAAATACTTTTTAATAATATTTTGTAACTGACCAACTGTAAAAAACACAAAATTTACACATAAAATGTTATCTCTTTAAAACATACAATTATTTCCAAAAACGAAAGAGGAAAGAGATCGATTACTACCATGATGAACTTGATAAATACGAGGGCTGTTCAATAAAGAATGATCATAATTTTTTATCAAACAAACATGCCGTAGAGTTTCATTGTTGGCACTCTTATTTCTCGCCTGTGAGAACCAGTTAAGTTTAGACATGTTCAGTATCGCCTACCGCTGCAATGGAGGTAACATCCAATTAAAGTTGATGTTAGAGGAAGATCCGGATTTTCTTTCAATCGTAATCACTGCTGATGAAACTTGGCTACATCGTTTTGATCCTGAGAGCAAACAGCAAATCTCAGTGTGGAAATCTCCTTCATCACCAACCCCTAAAAAATCACAAGTGGTTGCTTCTGCTGGGAAAGTTATGGACACCTCATTCTTTGATATTCATGGAATGGTTTATCAGTATGTTGCACCTGCACACACATCAGTAACTGGAAAATACTACAGGGATGCCCTGAAGACATTGCAAGTCCATATCAGGCGCAAAAGACCACATTTCCGTGAATCAGGCTAGATGCTGCACCACGACAATGTGCGGCCGCATATTGCCAATGCTGTTGCTGAATGTCTTACAAAATTCAACGTGAAGTTCATCCCTCACCCCCCTATAGACCGTATCTGGCCCCATGTGGCTCTTTTGTATTCCCTAACTTGAAGAAACGCTTTCGTTGGAGGCATTATCCATTATCAGAAGCAGCGATGAGGGCTGCGGAGGCGATTTTGAAGGATCTCTCAAAAATGGTTTCGATCATGTCTTTGAAGACTGGCAGAAATGCTGGGACAAGTACATCGCATTTAGGGGAGACTATTTTGAGAAGTACCATCAAAGTTATGAGGATGAGTAAAGGTACATTTTCAAAAAAAAAAAAAAAAAAAAAAAAAAATGCGATCATTCTTTATTGAAATGCCCTCGTACTAAGCAAATGTTTCAGTCTCGCCAAAAACAATTATCTCACCAGGTAAAACTCGCAGAAGTTTTTACTTTGCAATTGCCAACAGTAAGTTTTCCCACTAACTTAACGCGATAATATATTTGAATCCAATTGTATTTTATACTAATATATATCTTCTAATGTCAAGAGCTTTTCTTTCACACAAACAACAAAGAACAAACATTAAATAAAATGTAATTCCTGATAATGTCTTTTGAGATTTATTTAAAGATATAAGCATAATTACAGGGTAAAAATGTAGCCAAATTTAAAGCTAAAGGTAGCATTAATATTGTAATTATAAATACTGGCAAACCAAAAACACAACAATATCATTATTTGAGGCCTACATTAATGATGTTGCACAAAATTTATAGAGCATATCAATTCAGGTCTCTACATAAGAACTGAATATTCTATTGCATCTTTGATGATAAGGAATTAATATGAGTGTGAAAATGATTTATGTACAACGTTCCTTTTATAAGTTGAATCTTCCAGGAAATAATTACAAGACTAGAACTTCAAGAAACAGGGAAAATATTCAGAATATCCAAAATTATGATGTGCATCAAAATATGAGAACAATTTTCCTCTTTTTGAGTATAAGATTTGAGAGAATTAATAAGATAAAAGTGAAATAAATAGGTTACACGGTTACCAATTAGCCTAAAAGAGATTATATTTCCTTGACATTTAAGGAAAAAAATTTAAACTTTTTTTTTTTAACTGGGCTGTGCCAAAGTTGATGTATGACATTAGTATCTGGATTATGAACCAGAAATGCAAAAGTAAATTAAAAGCACTTGAAATAAGATTTCCGAGAAGGAGAAATAGTTGCACCAGAGGAAGTCAGTTTTGAAGATAACCCAGAAGTACTATGTAGGTATACACAAATAAGTAATAAAACAGAAGGGATAAGGGGAACTGGAAATATAATTTACTAAAGAGAATAATTAGACTGTACCATTGATGGTACCAGAGGTGATACAGCCATATGATAGAAGATATTTTGGGTACCAACAGAAAAGGTGGAGCGGAAGCGCAATTTATTTAATCCATGCAGAGAAAAAATTTTGGATTTAATTTTTGCTGGAATTTTCAACTATTTTGTTTTTGGTTTCACTTCAAAAGTAATATCGGTTGAAAATCTTTTGTTTGGAAATTCTTAAATGAATAAATAAAATGAGGGTTGAAGTTCCTTTAGGACAGCTGAATACTTGTGTTCAGTAGAAAATTGGTTCGGTGATGTCCTCTTACGGTTGGTTGTGATTATATTTCATCATAGGTGGATACTAAGTGGAACATCTTGATCTTCATCTGCTACCCAAACTTTCCTCAATTATGCATAAGTTATGCAAAGGTGCTTTGTAACTTCTTGAAGTTTCGGTGCAAGGATTTTCTTGGGTTAGCGGTTTTCCGACACTTCATGGCGCAATGATTCATGTTATTGGCTAATGCTGTTATCCTTTAAATGATCAAGATATCACGGCTTGTGCTGAGTACTGAACTCATTAACATGGCTTTCAATCCATTGACTAATTACGAACAGTTTTAGGTGAGCAATGACAAGTTGTCTCCAAGGGGAAGTAGGAAGAAACATGGAAACCCATGATCTTAAAACAAGTAAGGTACTGAAACCTTCCTTCTGTCTCACATTAAGGTTGAAGCGGATATCTTGAGAATCGAAAGCAGCTGGAGGTATTAGATAATGGAATGCTCACAGTTGATTAACCCATCTAGAATTTAGACACTTTTGTTGGAGGTGTAAACTGTAACTGCAGAGAATCTGGATTTACTCTAACAGCACGTATTTGGTTCTTCCTGATAAGAGCTGTTGCTTTATTGAAATGATTTGTAAAATTGCAAAACTTTGTACAAGTTTGTACTTGGAAGCCCTTAAATGTTTCATCAATGAAAGCTCTTCAGGATTCCAGGTCACTACTTGAGCCAAACACTGCAACGCCATGTCTTTTCCTCCTTGATTATAGCTACCGTATCGTAGATTTTGACCTCTTAATCGCCATCGTTAAATACTTCGGACTTCATAAAGTACAGGGCTTGTATATGCATTAGCTGACTAGAATACGAGCGGAGTCCAACCCTCATAGATTGTCTTCTGAAATGTTGGTTACATTTAATTCTCACTGTAGTTATAAGAAGCATGTGTCCAGCAAGTGCTGTCAATCATTTAATTTCTGTTATTTCGAAACCCTTACTTGTTTGTTTTTTCATTTATTCTTTACTATCAAGAATTCCTGAAGGATGATTTGTAGGTGAATCAGCTTAGAAATCGCTCCCATTTGGACCTGATTTGCGAATGTCCGTTTAGTACTCTCATTTAAGCTTTTACATTTATTATACTTTTCTTTTAAACCACTTTCATAGCAAGTCTTTGCATCTATTTTATAATATTCTTGCCAGTTTATGATTTAACTGTGTTTGGAAATTTCTGATTATTCAGTCTTTCAACATGTAAGAGCCAACTTTTCCTCTAGTGTTACATTTTTTCTTTTATGGAATTTACACTAAACTCGCTCCTTATCTTCTCTACTTATGAAAGCTAAACTCATTGTCTAAAATATGGAATAAAAAGCAAATTTTATTCAGTTTATTTTCTACATCACTACTTCTTAAATTTGATGTTACATTTCCCAGTTATTTGAAACTATATACATGCTTATTTTATTGCCTGCTTCAGTCTTCTTTCGAAATTTTTTCTTCTGAACCCATGTATTTCGTATTTCTGTTCATACTTTTAATTCATATATATATATATATATATATATATATATATATATATATATATATATATATATATATATATACTATCTGAATTTCAATTGCTCAGACCTCTACAATTAATTTTGGTCATCTACGAACAACAAGTACGGTATATATTGTGGTAAAACAAAAGATGACTGAACAATAAAGAATAAAAAAAAATTATATAATAATATATACGAAAATTCGGATGTGTTGTCATATATGTTGGTACAAAAACGTTTTGGAAATAATTGTTTGTTTTAAAGAGATAGCATTTTATGTGTAAATTTTGTGTTTTTTACAGTTGTTCAGTTACAAAATATTATTAAAAAGTATTTCTCGAACTATTTCCAAAAAATAAATAAATAAATTCTATGAATTTTAAATTACAAAGAGAATATTTTAAATACATTACATCAAATAAAACGTGTTTAAATCCCGAAATTCAGTAAAACTATAATGTGACAGTCTAAATATGCGTGGTCAATACTTCATAATTTTCTCATAAACAAGAATCTACTCATGTTTCACAAAAAAAAAAAATTTTGAAACGAAGAAGTTCAGCAGTTTAGTAAAGTAACCAATGATATTAACAAGATAAATTTCAGAATCTGACTGAAACTCAATGTCTTTTAATTTAAAAAGTTGGATGTTGTAGCCCAAACATTGAAACTTCTCATATAAACAGATGAAGTTTAAAAGCTTTTGTTCAGGTTCCTGCAGTAAAGTGTACGTACTCCTGTTTAATTTTTGAAAGGTAATTGGTCCATTGCTTGTGGCTCTTTATTTTAAGAGCAGAGTATTACATACTAGACCGCTAAAGTCATTTTGCAAGTAATTTGAACTGGTATCTTCATAGTGTTTAGATAGTTGTTACCCGTCTACTGTAGTGGATGATTACACTAGTTAAACCAGTACCATTTTAACACTCACTGAATAAAAATGAAATGTAAACGAGCCCTGTATATGTGCAGTGTAATCTAAAACTAAAATTTGGTAATTCGGTTCATCATCTTTCATAGATGCGGCATGAAGGTTTTCAAAAGAATGTCCTATTTCAAATGAGTGTTGGAGAAGATTTCCAAACCTTATTTTACAAATGGCCATAACACTTTTGATTATGGTAGCACATATTTAACGTATTCTCACGACAAAAAATGTAATGTATATTTTGATTAATTGTGAGACTAGTCTCAGAAGTGCTTGATTCTGAATGATCAATAGCGCTAAATTGAAAGAGATTCACAACATCTGACTACATCTAATTGTAGATATTCTAAAACACGCATTTTGTCAAATACTGTTTTCTTATTTATTTCCGAGATATTGCTGTGGGTTTGTATTTATATAACTTTATATTTTTCCTTTCCTCCAATTGAAAGTCTTTCTTCATTTATTCTTCCGAACGTGTCAAGAGATCAGAATTTCATCACATTGCAATTAGCTCTTAAAATATTTGACTCACACATAAGTCTAACGTATTTCCTATCCCGAATGTACCTACAAAAGTGTATAAAAAGAATTTTTACAATTCTGTATCTCCAGTAACATAAAATAGATGGAATATTAAATAGATAGTTTCAAATATCTCACTACAGTGAAAATGTCAACAAATTTCTTCGGAATGTTCCAAGTAAAACTGATATGATCCCATCCATGTGACCAAAGTGAAACATGTTTCAACTGGACATATAAAATACAGTGAAGCCATTAATTTATGAACTGAGAAATTTCAGAACATGCAATATTCCTACAGCTTTCTTGGTGCGGATGAGTCAAGTGTTGGAATGGCGGCAACTGACGTAGGGCTAGCCGACGTTACACGGCGCACTTCTTCGCACCGATATCGCATGAGCTACAAGTGTTATTGTGTGAAATTGCCAGTTCACTCTATGACAATGTGCATTTCTAATGGAAGAATAGCGCTTAGGATATAAACTCCACAAATGAAGTTTCACTATTTCTTTTAGCCTCAGCGGAAGTACTAGTACGATATTTTTTTCATTTACCAAGCAGAATAAATGTAATACATATCCTGTGTACTCCTAAAATATATCCTTTAATTTTAAGAAGGGTGTATTAATAATTAACAAACGTTGAGGTTCGGTTAAGTAAAATCATAATATTATTTACAAATTAACTTAAATTTAATTAAGAGGGCAGCTACTCCCCAGATAAGATATTTGTAATAATTATTTAACATGATATTAATATTTTAAAACTAAATCTGTAAGTTTAAAGCGTCTCTGTAAGGCAATTCACAACTCAAATTTGACAAAAATGACAAAATGGGTAGTTATATATTTTCTCTAGCAGGTCTTGAATGCTTAATTTTATATACAGTGAAATAGCCATTTGTAATCTAAATCTATTATAAAATTTGAGGTTTTGACAACTATTTGCAGTACTTCTCATTCACATGTTTAACACTCACTACAGATATTTCAAAACAATATATTGTTTCTTTTCTTATGCCGTATAGTAAAAGAATATACCAATAGCTTTATTTATTTCACATTTCCAAAATTAACAACCATATGTTATGACTGGTACCTCTGCTACTTGGAATAGTGTTTGTTGACAGATTAGTTATGTTTGGAATATTCATAACATATGGAATAGAGATCATATGGGAAAATCTTAAAATCAGTGACCTAAAAAGAAAAAGTTAAGACAATGTTCATGAAACGGATTCTAGGAATTGGAAAACAGCTCCATCTTGACTGATGTATGAAATGTTGAAAGAGACTTATTTCATAGAAGACATCAGATTACAACCTTGCCTGCCATAAACAGGACCATACCAGGAACTGATCAACATCATGGACCAAAGAAGAAGGAGATAGACCTGGATTTGTACAACACACCAGCCATGATGGATGACAGCTGGACCAGAGAAGACAGAAACCAGAGACATGTGACTACAAGACTTTCAGTACACGACTTTCACCATAAGATATGTATTATCAAAAACTTTCACGAACCGAATGTGGATAGGAAATGTGTGTCATGTAGTCAACAATGCAAAAATATCATATGATAGAATGTAAGAAAAGAAAAAAATTTATAACAGACTATATCATTGCTTGTATGCTTGGATATTAATGCTCAATCTGAGCGAATTTTCTCATTATTATTATAAAACTAACAACCAAATCACTTTTTGTTGAGTTTATATGAAAGTGTCGTATTTATATTTCACAATTAGCTTTTTTCGCACCTTTTAATATTTCGGTAATTTTTTTGTACATAGCTTCAGTGAGTATGTTAAAAATTCTTGCATCAGTAAAGCTTCTTTTTCACCAAAACACTTATTCGTCACACCTTTTCAGATTAAAGAAAAACATATGCTTTTAGCGTAAATAAAACAAGAAAACGCTATCTTTAAAATTATTCCTAGCATATGATTTATGCATAGGTAAATACGAATAATGTAGATAAAGCTTTCCTTATAAGATTCTATAATAAATAAAATAATGGTAAACAAAAAATATGAATTTTAGTTAATTGATGGAAATTAATCATTTCTCCACCAAAAAATATGAAGTTAAAAATTATTAAATTTGAATTATTTATTCTAAAATATTAGAGTTTTTGATTGGAAATCAAATATTATAAATATTATACTATATTACACTAACTAAGTAAATAACTAACTAAATATTTATCCTATATGTTTATCAAATTTTATAATATTTAGAGCAATGTGCTAAAGTAAATCTACAAATGTACTCTGCTCTATGTTTACCTCATCATAAGGAACGAAAGTACTACAGAATGTACTCCTTGTAAATAAAAATTAGAAACAGCACTCTGGAAGGAATATAATGCTTATGTTCTTTAACACATTCACCTGTAAAAATTATGTAAATAGTAATAACAATAATAATGAAAGTACCACAAACATTACATACAACTCTTATATATATTTATTTGAATGTGTCATCACATGAGAAACCGTCTGAGCAAATTTAAACTATATTATAATAAATTACGAATATGACCGAAAAGTTTCTTAAACGAAAATTTGATTCAATAATTACAATATACACAAATTTATGTTGTAATTAATCATCTGCCTAGCTTCTTAAAATTCTAATTAAATATGCAACTTTCTATATGCATTCGCCTTTATGGTGTAGAGAATACATGTGTTTGATTTAGGTCTCTAGTTAAAATAAGATAATGATGGAACACTCATTCCCAAATTCCCAACAACAGAAGCATTAAGAGAAAATCACGTTTGGTACTGAAAATGCTTCAGTGGAATTCCAAGTCTTAAACTGAGATCTAGAGTTGTGTTAAATAAATTTATAAAGTATTAATTTGTGATGATTAACAAGTAATATATTTAAGAAAGCAATATATATTCAGATACGAGAAACAGTTGAAGGTATTATGTTTTCCTGATTTACGAAAGTCGTCAAACTACATTTTATTGAGACATCAGGAAATGGAACTATTGTTAACATAAATATCTTTCTAAATTATACAAATAATTTGCTGAAAAAATTATAAGGTATCTGCAACTTCTGTTACTTTTCTTTCATGCTTTTCAAAAAATATCTTAATAAAACATATTACTCTATTTATGTTTCTCCAAGCTACTATATTTTCTGCAGGTCGATGATTAATCAAACTTCAGAAATTCGCTTGCAGCATGAAGCCATTACCTCTTTCAGCCGACGTTATTTTCGGCTGAAGCTAATGGTATACGGTGGTTAAATTTGCCTTAGAGCTTGCCTTATTTCAAATTAACTTTAATGAACAGTAATAGGGAGGATCTGAAAACCATTCTGCAGTGTTGTCAAGTGTGCCTTAAAGGATGGGATGGCCCCACATACAATAAACGGCGTGTTGTCTTTGAATATCGTTAGCACAGTCACTGAAGACATAAACTCAAACAATGAAACTCAGTTTAATTTCTCTTATGTTAAATGTAATATTAAATTAAAGAACTAGCTTCATGAATTATTGAAACATTCTTGAATATTGTTCGTTAAAACTGTTACGCACTATGTTGTTACGTGACAGTATTAGGTTGTAAAGAATAATTTTATAGCTAATGTTTCCATTCTTTATGAGAGAGAGGAAAAAAAGTAGTGGAATATTTTTACTCAAAGTGTAATTGCAAATTACTTCAAACTTATATCACAGAATAAAGATATCATTGCTGTAGCCCTCCGAAGGACAGCACGTGAGTATTTAGATATACGCGGACATTCATCTGATTTTGAGTAAACATGCTAGTGTTACTGTCTCATTGTTAGTCCGCTTAGCACAATTAAGGTATTTCTTTTGCAAAATTCTGGAAGTAAATTTGGCTATGGTTATATAAGAACATTAATAACATCCTTAGTTTTATACAGTATACACAGCGAAATTGCAAAACTAGTTTACATCATAGCAGTTTACACCTGGTACCTTTTCCTTTACTTCTACTCTATAACCTAACTGGAGGCCGCAATATCACACCAGTTTGGGGACCACTGACAACGCAAAACTGACGTCAGAGGCCACATTACTTTGTATGCTTCAGAAATTTCTGTTCTAAGAATCTTCTATTTAAAGAAATCAAACTTTACAAAAATATTTACACTGAATACAGCTGCAGTTCTAATAGTTATTATCCTAGATAAAGAATTTATCGTTAACCATGTTTGAATTCAGCTTATAAGAGACAAGTTCCTAATTAATATATACATTAATCAAGTGTGTACATAAGAGTGCATTTTCCTGCTACTGCTCTTTTCTTACACTTAAGCTATTGTTTCATGTAATCGCTAATAATGCTCTGCAAACTAAATTATTTGCCCATTATTTTATCTGCTCAGACAAGTTTGTGCATTAACACTCACTTTTCTAAAATGGATCTAGATTTTCAACGTAGGAATTATATTAAATAGTCAGAGATAAAGACTCTATTATATACAGAAAAAAATGAAATGTGTAGTGTTTAACGCCCACTTTTACTACATACGGCACCGCAGGCGATGCCACTGATGATACATGAGATGAAGATGGAGCACCGGTGGAATGAGAAATGGCGGGGGAAACCGGAAATCCCGGAGAAAACCCGCCCCAGCACCGTGTTGTCCACCACAAATCTCACTTTGCGGTCGCCTGGGATCGAACTCTGGCCACCTTGGTGAGAGCCAAGCTGTCTAACAACTGATCCACGGCGTGGCCTTATATGCAGACGATGTAGTATTAATACAGAAAAGTTAAGATGATTTAAACGTGTTATATGTGAATTAACCTTAATATTTAAAAACTATTATTTTAATATTTCTAAAACAAAAACAAATATAGTTGGTTTTGGAGTAAACAATAAATAAGATCTAAAATTATTTTAGATTATGAGACTTTAGACCAGATCTCAAGTTTTAGATACCTTGAATATGAATTAGATTCAGAGAAAGAAAGAGATTTTAACCTAAAACTGTCAAGATTCCAATTATATGTGGAAAATTATACAACACTTTAAGGGGGGACGTATACAAATATTCAGAGTGGTACATAAATAGCCATAACATCCAAAGTTTTCAAGTTAGAGAAGTGAAACTTAGTATACTCATTTAAAATAATACAGTTAATATGCAACATTTCTTTCATAATTTTCCATTATATATAACTAATGCTACATATTTCTTCTATACGCAGAGATATTTACAAACTTAAGCCATATTTTTTTTCAAAATTCACATATGCTATCTTTCTGAAATTTTGTATGTTATTTTAAACAACTAAAATGAATTTGTTGGATTTAGATTTTTTATTGAAGCTGTATAGAATTTTTAAAAAAATGTTAATCATATGCATCCTTTAAAAATTAAAATAACTTCCTATATTTTGTATCATCACATTCCATCTCGAGCTTAATCTTAAATTCTAGAACCAACAAAATGTTCATTGTGGCATAAGAAAGCTGTGTGCTAAATTGCATCACTGTAGATGAAGTAGTTTGAGAGAAAAATGGGTTGAAGTTGTAGAAAATGCAAGTTATGGGGAAAGGCAATTAAAAATACAATAAGTATTATTCAGTTTGCCTTTTAATTTTAAATTAGAACCTCCCACATCCATAGTCTGTGTCCTCATTCTGTTCTTCTTCAGCCTTTCTTTTTAAACTCCTCTTCTGTCTTGCTTCTTTCTGCATTAATTTCATAGCTCTTTCTGCACCAGCGATGCGAATATTGTCTTTACTCTGCAAAATTGTTTCCATAAACACACCAGGTTGATACCCTAAATAAGGCATAACTTTCTTTCTGCCAACATTCCCATCATTAAACATTATTGCAGCATCAAAAGTAGCAATTTTCACCACTATGGAAGACACAAATGATGATTTGGGACATCTTTTCCATATCAAACTGTTGAGGCTTTCATTTGGGTTTTGTGTCTCCCCATAGAGACATTTTTTAGCACGTCTGGGTGTGCTAAGAATTGGTAGGTGGGCTTTATAGATTCCAAGACAGCTGATGGAAGACTATGTGCTGCTACTATGCTACTATGCAACACTAGGGCATTTTATTTTTTAAAGGTACATACAGACCACGTACAGTCATAATATTTTGGTGTTCGATAGCTAACACTATATACTATTTTACAAAACAATAAAAAAATAGATTTTTTGAACATTTTCTCGTATGTCGCCCCCTAAGGAATAAAACAAGAAAGGATACAAGAATTACATTTTATAAATCAATGACAAAGCCAGTAGTTTTAAATGGAAGTGAAGCCTGGGTTATAAGAAACAAAATGGAAAGTAAGGTACAAGGATCTGAAATGAAATTCTTGTGAAGAACTAAAGGACGTACAAAAGTAGAGCATATAAATAGTGATGCAATAAGAACAGAGCTGAAAGTGAAATCTATAAATGTAGAAATGCTGGCTCTTACATTTCGGAAGGATGGACTACGATAGGCTTACAATGAGTGAAGATGATGATATTTTATCCGCACTATACTACTTTGAGCGTTGTATATTCTGAAGAAATAATAGCGTAAAAGTCACAGTAATTTTGTTTATAAAATAAAAGCCTTGGATACACATCATTCATAACAAATGTACTTTGTGAAACCAAAAATAACAGGAACTTTCTCTATTTTTACAGTCATTATATATTAAATATTCAAAACTTTATCTTTTCGTTATACATGTTCCTGGTGCATTTATGTATTTTCAACTGTTTTGTTGACAGTTGACAGTTGAGAAATTTAGGTATACATGCTTCCGAGTGTTCGGTGAACGTTTACATATATAATTCGTATTACATTTTTCTTTAAAACGGAATAATGTGCAACACCTTGGTGTCTACTATGAGTAAAAGGAGAGTTTATGAAAGGTAAGAGAAAAGATGTTGAAGACGACGACCACTCTGAATACCCTCACACACCAATTCCTGATAACAATGTGGAAGAAATAAAGGAATTGGTTCTGTAAAATCGCCGAAGAACTATCAGAAAGGGAGACCTGGAAATTGCATTGCGATGATGCTTCCGCTCACAACCCAATGTTTGTTCGTGATTTTTGGCAAAATCAAGACCGGTATCTTGTCTCAGCCACCGTGCAACTTCTTGCTATCCCTCAGACTGAAGAGAACCATAAAAGAATGTACTTTACCATCAGTGATGAGATAAAAACAGAATCCCTGAAGTAAGTGAACACTATAATGGAATGTGAGTTGTAAAAGTTCTTCCAGGGTTAGAAGGACAACCGTGTTATATCTGAGGATTATTTTGAACGCAATAAATTTGATGTTGATAATTTTTTTTATTTCTACAATAACTACAACTAATTTTTACACTTGCCTAATAGTTTAGTGTTTACTGTATGTTATCACGTTTATTAGATATTGCCTTTATGAGTATTTAGCTTCATTACATTGGTTTTAACACACTAAGTCCAAGGGCTTGGTTGTTTTCAGTATCCGTACTCTGTTGCCAGTTGATAAATCAATAATAATTCTTTAAGAAAAAGCAGATTTCACCTTAGTTTTATCACACCTCGTACAGTTCTTTAATCCTAAATCTGGGGCATCCTTCTCACTTAGGTGCTTTGTCGCATGGAACACATGTCTTCCAGGTATTGTATATCATATTTGGAGGTGCTTTTACATCTAAAATGACCTGCTGACAGTCTTTTTTACATTATATTATATAACTTTAATTATATATTAACTCAAACCACTTAAACTAACAACTTTTTGAAACTGTGTATATTAAATTATTCGGCTAGTACTTAAAACAATTTAATTTTTTTTTTTTCAGATCATCAGGGCAGGTCCATTTCTGACATTTAGAACAACATCTTGTTATCTTGTTCCTGCTTTTCCCATCTATATAATAGTGTTCTCTGTCATCTTGCCAGAGTTGTAGTTACGAGCGTAACATTTGCACGCTCTATATTCTCGGTTTACATTTGCTTCATTGTAGCTCTTCTTGTAATTTGAGGCATCACAACTTCCAGGCAAAAGATGGACCGTTCTGCCTATTTCTTCTTCTGGATGGCTGGCTCTGTAGATACGAAATGAATTTATTGAAGCTGTGTTGAGATCTTAAAACATAGTCATGGGCTAAGTATTGTATTTCTAGCAACACTTCTACGCTGGGTGATATAGCTGATCTACCATGTCCACTCCAACTTTAGTCCTATTATGACATTTCACCATTTCCGGCTTCGTGTTCTAGCACATATCTTCATCTATTGCTTTGTTATGGTGCAGAGTTGATAAAATTATAGCACCTTTGTTCCTTTTTGGCAATACGATACCAGAATCAGTCTTTGTGAAACCCAAATAAAGATAAGCTTTCTTCTCTTTTTTCATTTGGCACGAACTATGCTGGGATTTCTCTTTTGCTCTTTCTCAAGATTCAAAATTAAGTGAGTTTGTTTTCACTGAGCAAGGTTTTGGCAAGAGGTTCACGAAAACGAATTATCACCAGTGGTGTTAGGTTCAACTAATCGCAAAACAATTTCTTGAGAACTACTGCATTGCCGCTGAGGACCTTCAGGTTGTACGCCTACTTTGAAACGGAAAAATTGCAATAAACAAATAGGTACTTACAATGGAAAACGGTGGATGACATGGTCACCCACACACAGAATTAGTTCGCCACAAACACGGCGTTGGAGAGCACCTGCTCTAGCTAGACTGAATTGTGGATAACTTTCGTTTGAGAGGTACGCAGAGTCCCGCATGCGTAGTGTTAATAGATTTCATAAAATGTGTTGGACAAAAGGACACACCGTCACATGCTTAACCTAGAGATACACATCAAGGTTTATTTTTTGAACATAATTATCTAATTTATTATACATTTAGTAGCGGTACGTTGCGAAACGCACTGTATTTCATAACATTTCTACTCAAAATAAAAAAAAATAGGGAAACTGCTTACAATTAAGTAATTCAGAGCTTGCTAACTTTTTCTTTATTTTCTTGTTCATGCCTTTCAACAAAGGTAGCATTTTTATTTCTGTTTTTTCTGGTAGCAATAGCATATAGTACATTAATGGTGTAATTATTGTAGTAATATAAGAAACTGCAAATATAAATAATCCTGCGGCAGAAATATCGGATGTGATTATGAAATGAATAATAGAGAACTATGATCCTAATGCACACAAGCAGCGATGCGCCTCAGTAAACCTATCCAAGGTTCACGAAGACACCGTTTCAGATGAGAAGATATTCAAATAAAATATATTTGTACAGTTAATTAGCTTGAAACAAATATTTATTTTTTTCACATTGGTCACAGTGCTGTATTCATTTTCTACAATAAACCGTTTATGAAGAATTGTTCTATTCTTGAGTCAGAATTTCTGATTTGCTATATATTAGTTTTAAATTAGTCTTAAAAGTAAAGTTACTAACTGAACGAAATCATTGGTAATAACTTTCAAAAACAAAAAATCCTATTTTACAGGAAAGGTAAGTTTTGTAAACCTGCTTGTAAATATAGTTACAAAGCAGAATGTAAAATCCTTGAAATACCAAAATGCAATGAAATGACGCTATTAATAAATATAAATAGCACAGACTGTTCGTTAAATATTTAATAACCGATTTGCTTGATTTTAAAAGACTTGTAATAATATTTTACCAGAAAGTGTTACTTAAAACTACAGAAGCGACGTACTTTTTACAGCACCTTAAGTAATACAAGAAATATGAAATATTTAACATTGCTTCTTGAAGTTTCATAAAGGTTCCATATGAAAATTCATGTGAAAAACAAATTCTTTCTAAGAATGAAGTTTAAAAAACGTATGGTGTTTGCAAACCATTTTATACCTATTCATTTTTATGTACTTGTTACATTGATACATAATATTTCAATATATAGCATTATAAGCATTATCATTTAACAAAATCAGTCCTTTTAGAGTCCTTCCTAGAGAATTTAATAAAACAAATTAAAATGTTTTAAGCAAGAAACATTTTTTTTAATTATAAATACTACTTTTTCAGTAAAAAAGGTTTATAAAATATAAGGTAGGTATAAAAATGCTCACGTTAAGTTGGCTTTATATTACTGGCTTTTCGCATTGTTAATAAAATTCTGATAAAAGAAAACATTTCGAAGATGTATTGTTTGTTTTGGAGAGCAAGTATGCCCCCTATAAATACGTAATAATACTCTTCATTGTTTGTTTTGGTTGTAACAAAGTTAATTTTGGGTAATCTGCAGTTGATTCGGTTTCATTAGCCTGAATATACCGTTGTACCAACTTAAATTTTCAGCGCATTCTTTCAGTAATTCAGCTATTCCTTATCCACTTCTTTGTCACAAAATACATTACAATGTCTTTCTTAAGAGTGATTCTGTCCTCAAAAAGGATTACAATACCGTCAATATATATGTTTAGTTTTTATTTGTTATCCCATACTTACTACCTAAAATTGGGTTTTCAGATTATAATTTGAGTTGGACGGACTTACCGGCTGCTGCTTAAACGCTTTCGTTAGCGAAAAATATGGCTTAAAATTCAACAAAAATTTTAACATCCTGTTTATTTATTTTATATTTTAGTAATTCTTATTTCTATACCTAAAACGGTACCTAATTAATGAAAAGCTTCTTGTAAGGAAGTTTCATTTGAAAATACTTTCTGGTGTTCTATCCTTGCATTAGTGAACCATATTTGCTTTTAAATGGCTCTCCAAAATATTCCACCTAAACAAGTGACGAATGTTGTACTGATAAACGTATGTTTACGTTGTCGAAAACTCTGCATACATAATTGCAATTTTAAAATGCTTCTGCTGTTGCCTTTCTACTTGTGAATGACCAAATTGGTTTATTGTCATCTTAGATTTTGGACCAAATTTTCAGTGTTCGCCCAAATTTATTTTTGGTGGTCCCCATGCTTATATCGGGCTGCTTAAATATATTTTATATATCTTCATTCAGTTATTTAATTCGTGTATTTTTACTTAAGCGTTTAATCAATTTTTCTGCCTACATCATTATGCAGCCAATTGATCATATAAAGTAGGCGTTTGAAAACGACTGAAGATATAAAAATTAGAAACAAGTGTACCGTTATCACTGAGCATATATGAAGCCTTCCAAAATATATTGTTGCCACGCCATTGTTGATTGAGGCGGCAAGGCATTCAGAAGGATGCGTAGTGCAGTGTGTAGAGAAAAGCTCGCCGAAACGGCAGGGGGAGGAGATGGATTTCTCGAGAGTTCGTCTCTGTTCTAGCCGGGTCTCGATTGTTGGAGAAATGTATGGTGTGTTAGTAATCTATAAAAAGGCAGCCCGATCGCCAAAGACAGTCAGTCGGCAACTGAACGCGTGCGGGTAAACAGCTGTGTTTCTTGACCTTGTATGTTGTATTGTGTATGTGTACGAAGCGTATCTCTACGGAAATAAAGAACATATCGAATTTCGGCAAATTTGTAATAAGACAAATAATGGAAAAATTCTACGAGCATGGTATAGACTTCCACTTCCTGTTTATTGACTTCAAGCGTGCATTTGATTCAATTGATAGAGGAGCTCTCTATAAAACTCTGCAATGTTTTAAAATGCAACCCAAAATAATAAGGCTAATAAAAATGACAATGGATAAATACAAAAGCCAAAGTGAAAGTAATGAATAAAATGAGTCCAGATTTTGATTATAATGCAGGAGTAAGACAAGGTGATGGACCGTCTGCAACTCTATTCAACCTAGCCCTGCACAGAGCAATAGAAAAACTTGATTCTAAAGATACAATATTCTTTAAGTCCAGTCTACGATGACGTAGTGATCGTGACAAGAGACAAAAAGCGTTACTTGAAGTTTATGAAGAATTAGAAAGAAGGTCTAAAGAAATAGGATTATAAGTAAACGAGAAAAAAACTAAATACATAAAAGTGACAGCAGATAAAAGCAAAAGAATAATTTCAAATCTAGTAGTAAGAGGCAAAACATTTGAAGGGGTATTCAAATTTAGATATTTAGGAGCACTTGTAAACAATGATAATAATTTAAACGAGTGCATAAAAGAAAGAATCCAAAGTGGAAACGCAGCCTATTATGCAAATTTATCACTATTAAAATAGGTTTATTAGTAGACGGATAAAATACAAGATTTATAAAACCCTGATAAGACCAATAGTAACATACGCTGCTGAAACTTGGACCCTAAACAATGCAGATGAAGAAATACTTCAAAGATTTGAAAGGAAAATATTAAGACGAATCTTTGGACCTGTAAAAGATAAAGATCAATGGAGAATAAAATATAATCATGAAATAGAAGAATTAATAAATAAGCAAGTTATTGTGAAATTTATAAAAGCTCAAAGAATAAGATGACTGGGGCATATAGAGAGAATGACGGAAGATAGAATGCCAAAAAAAATTATATATTGAAAGGAAGATTGTATAATAGAAGAAAAAAAGGAAGACTGAGAACAAGGTGGTTAGATGATGTAATGGAGGACCTAAGAACGATCGGAATCAGAGACTGGAAAAGTAAAGCGGAAGACAGAGATGTGTGGAGGAGGATCGTGCAGGAGGCCAAAGACCACCAAGGGCTGTAGAGCCAGTAGAGAAGAAGAAGAATTTCGGCAAATTGGACTTTTAATTCTACGAACCCACAAAGTCACAATATCTATAAGTACTAAAAATAAGTTTGAGTTTTTTTAGTATATAACGTTATTCAGATTATATATAACATTCTAAAGAATAGATCACTTCAATATAAACGCAGGCAACTTTTCTGGTATGAATATTATTGTTGAATATGAAATAATATAATGTTATAGCAAGCACTGACTGTTTTGGTAACTTAATTTTTTCGTATTCCAGCATTCCAGTATTTATAAATCCTTTTCTGGTTGAAAACAGAGTAACAATGGTGTAGCGCGCTAATATATATTATGCTTAAATGCATTAGAAAGGATAGGAATTTGTAAAAGCCTTAAAATAGGAATTTCAGCAAATATTAGACTTTTGATCTTCTAATAGCTATAAAATTGCTGCATCACCTTACTTGCGCGGATTAACTCATTCAAGCACTGTTTTTGAGGTTATGGGCTAACGTTACGTGCTTACGTGCATAACGTTAAAGTCATTGAGCGTTCATTAATTAGGAGGACATTAAATTAAATCAATCAGGGAATACATATTGTGACTTTGTGGGTTCGTAGAATTAACAGGCCGAGTTGCAGAAACTAAAAATCTCCTTTATTTTCGTCGAAATACACTTGAGTTCTCACGTAACAACAATACATCACAAAACAACAATCTTCCAAGGTCGATGACAATAACAATAAGTGACAACACTCTTGTTACACAACTGACTCTTACTCTGTTTACAGTCCATCACTTCCTTAAATACCTCATTCATAATTCGAGACTGTTCTGTACAGTCACTAGATATTTCTGGAATAAACAAGGCATCTAATGACGTAATCCGAATATTCTATCACCTTCCAGAAGTGTGAAACGCTATCTCGGCCGGCGCGTCCTATCCGTCTGTTGTCTATTTGCGCCAAAACTTTAATGCAACATCCTGTTTATCAAAATAAACGAACTTGTGCAAAAAAATCCTTGATGTCTCATATTTTATCTGTTATTTTTTGTGAACAGAGCGGAATGTCTTGCCGCAATCGTATTTGTTGAAGGTAGGAATGTAGCTTTCCATAAGAACAAGACCCAGGTTTACAAACGTAGCTTGGTTAAACCATACCAAAAACAAATCTGTGGTAACAGTCTTAAAACCTTCTGTTTAAAGTAAACCGAAATGTGTTGGGTCAGTACACATGAATGACGGGAAAGAAATACGGTCGCTAAAGCGCTAATTTTCTTCTTAAATCAAAACTTAATGCTTTTGGTAGACCTGCCAGCTTAGAATAGCTGTAAGTTTGCGGTGACGACACTTGTAGGAATTTAGGTGCATTCCCAATGTAGAAAATCTTACCTACAATCATTTCAATGCACCCATTGCGATTTGTTTTCCGATAGCTTAGTAATTTTTCGTGGAAGTTAGTAATTCATTTCTTCTTCAATTTAATCATGATGAAATCTGATGTATATTCGTAAGTGTAGGAGACTAGACATAATCTCTTAAAGTGATGCCTAGCTTTTGTGTTTTCGTTCAATTTTAAATAATTATTTTTATTTTAATAAAAATCCAAAAATAAAAGTATGTTTTCATGATTTATATCTTCTCTTGCATTCTGTATGAGGTTTATAATATGGTCTAATAAGGTTGGGAACGTCGGTTTGGTAAATCTGAATCTGCTAAAAGATGGTGATCACCTTAATCTACCAATATTTCTTCTACTACTTTGGACTTTTTCAGTACATTCCGGCTTCATCTTTCCTTTTGTCTGCCGTGGTTTCTTGTACTTTGAATTTACAGTTTATGGCTACTTTAGGTAATTTATAATTATTCATTCTTTGAACATGCTGTCCCATTTGTTTATTTTGTTAGAAATAATATGATTTATTTCTTCTACTTTTAAATCTTTCCTAATATCTTGATTCATTTTTTGTGTGTGTTTTTAGTATACTCAGCTATGGCTCTTGCAAATTTCATCTCTTACGTCTGTATTCTAATATAGTGCGATCCATATAAACCTGAACCATTTCCAACAGGCTAAAATATTCCTTTGAAACCTCGTATGATGTAGAAATTTGTTTTAATGATCTCAGTGACTGGGAGAATTGACAACTGACAATTGTTGACATTTCTTTGATGCGACTGTAGACACTGAAGTTTATACGGGTATCTTCAATACATTTTTGGAACAGCTGCATAATCGCAATTGAGAGAAGGTTATTTCCAGCAAGATGGAGCAACGTACCACGAATCTAATGACACCATGGAACTTGTAGTCAGTTTCTTTGATAATCGAATAATCTCAAAAGGCACATACCCTCCCTCCAGATCCCCTGATCTAATCTCAAAAGATTTTTGCTTGTCTGTTTCTAAAAATAGAGTGTACAAGAATAGTTCACGGACAATTGATGTTCTCATGGAGTCTATTAAACATAAATAAGTAACATTGGCAAGGATACTCTCCGTAAAACTTCAGAGAATATGGTGAGACAAGTGTAAACATGTATAGATGCTGGTGGAGGTCACTTGCAACATTTTCTCTGAGATGTAAACAGTGTAATGTAATTTCCCAATTGTTTATTATATTCTCCCAAAGTTGCACGTTGTCCTTTATTGGTTCAAATGTTATGACCTATTGAAATGGTTCAGATTTATATGTATCGCATTACTATTTCTTTTTGAATGTCCATACTTGTGATCCGTATATCAGATTTAGTTCTGACATTTATATGTACAATTTTAGTATGGAGTTTTTACGGGATTTGTTTTTAATGTGCCCGATATATAGTTACGTACATTTATTTTCTCTGTTACATCAATTTAGCCCTGATACGAGACATTGCTTCCAAAATACTGGAAGTGTGATATCTATTATTACGTTGTCTAGAACTATTTTGGATTTAACTGGGTTCATTTCTCTAAAAGCCATTTCTTTAAGCATTTATTTTCTGATATTTCCTGTAGTCTTAAACAATATTATTAAACTGTAACTAAGACGATTTCCAATAATGTTAAACTAAAGTTAAAACTATCGTCTAAAGCTAATCTTCTGCTATACCAGGCCTAAGAATAATAACGGAAGTTTTCAACTATTGTTGTACATAATTTTGAGAATTACTCATATCCTGAGTATGAAAGCATGAATATCCTTCTACGATATAATTTTAATGAAGTTTACTTTGATGTAACCGAACTGCTTTTATATTTATGAATGCTGTGTAGAGAAAGCTAACATTTGCATCTGTCTGTGAATGATTATGTATTCATCTTCTGCAGACACGTACACGAAAAGAATAAACATGAGTTTTGAAAGGACGCTGATGATCGGATGAGGCGGTTCCAGGAGCGACATAGGCTGTACCCATCTCTCATGCGATGATGGTGATGCTGCGTGTCGCCCTGGGCACTTCGCTCTGAGGACCACACACATAACATTTTCGTTTTCCTTAACACACAAGTTCATTGATGTTTTCAGGGCACACAGCACTGGACAAAACCCCATTAAAATTGCTGTATGTTTTCAGACATTTCATTAAACGGTATAACACTGGCATAATTTCACTAGCGAAAATGGTTTTAATAATAACAGCATTACTCTTTGTGTAAACAGAAAATTATATAAATAAAAGTTTTCTGTAACAGAATGTTCTGCTGTGACCTATAGGGGTTTTTCGCGTTTTAAACATTTCCTCCTCATATCGCGCATGATTGACAATACAATTACGAAACAAAGGACACGGTTCCTTTACGTTTCCTAAATTAAAATTAGTTGGAAACAGTCTTAACCAGCAAAACATACATTCAGCAACAGAGGGAAGTGGAATAATTTCAACAAGATAAATACTAACTGTAAAATGGGTTATTAATTTGTTCTGTCTTCAAATATTTTGGGCAGTAGCAAACTAGAAATACAAAATACAAAGAAAACACTAGGGATAGCTCGATAATACCTTTTCTTGATAATCGATTCTCGATACCAATTTTCCACGATTCCCGACAGTTTGCGTCATTTATACTTCCAGTTTCACTGTCAGGAGAACTATCATGCCAATACGATTAAATAGGCGCACATATTTAATCAGAAAATACCATCAATGTTCTATTTTTAAACTCTTCATTAGATTACACAAATAAAAATATTTGTAACAGAATCTTCACTTAACTTAAGAAGTTGAAAATTCCTTCTTTTTTTTTATAAAAGATCGATTTCTAAGTCACATCTCCTTCGTCTTCAGTTTATTAACCAAACTCCGTTGTTAAGGAAATCTCGGTTACCATGTTTTTTCTTTTATTGTGTTACGTTTCCAACATTACCAACATCTGAATACGAAATAAACCTAAAAACAGAATCAACTGCCGGTATGTCAAAATTCATTACGCAGTGTTTATTTTTTAAAATAAATTTTTTCTCCCGCTCTATTAACTCTATGGGACCATTTAATTGTTTTATTAATTTAACTTCAGGATTTATTTCATGGTTAAATGACCAAAAATGATCTGCTACGGCCGATTTATCAATTTTTTATTTTTAATGTTATGAAAATGTTCTTTCTTTCTGGTTTCCAAACTAAGTTTCGTCTTTCCAATATAAACCTGATCACAATCCAAACAATTAAAATGATAAATACCATGTTTTTTTATTAGGAATTTTATCTTTTTTAAAAAGTTGTAATAAAATTTTAATAATATATTTATTTTGAGGAACTAATGTTATACCAACTTATTTAAACATTTTTAAAAATGTTTACTAAACCAAGGATGGTAAGTAATTTTTTAAAATTATAATCATCTTTTATTTTTTAAGAGTAGAAGTATCATTAACAGTTTTTATATTTAAACTGTTCAATATTATTTTGCATAAAATCTTTATTAAAACCATTAATTAAAGCAGTATTAATAATATGTTTATATTCTGTATTAAATTCTTCTTTTTTCAGGGGTATATTTATTAATCTATAAATAAAACTATTAAAAACAGCAAATTTATGTAGAAAAGGATTAAAACCTTTATTTTTATGTAATTATCAATATGCGTAGATTTCCTATGAATACCAAAATCTAATTTGTTATTATTTCTTATTATTTTCAAATCTAGAAAATGAAGATATCCATTAATTTCAGTTTCTAATGTGAATGTTGTAGATTTATCTTGGAAATTTAGTAATTTTAAAGCATCATTAATTTGTTTTTCAGGAACAACATACCGGCAATTGATTGTGTTTTTAGGTTTGTTTCGTATTCAGATGTTGGTAATGTTGGAAACGTAACATAATTAAAGAAAATAACATGGTAACCGAGATTTCCTTAACAACGGAGTTTGGTTAATAACTGAAGAAGAATGCAATGTACCTTCGAAATCGATCTTTTATAAAGAACAAGGAATTATCAATTTCTTAAGTTAAGTGGAGTTTCTGTTACAAATATTTTTATTTGTGTAATATTTTTTGCTTCACTGTGACTAGCTTCATTTTCTGTGTGCTCTTCATTAGAAATTTGAAACCAAAACTATCCACTTTTATAAATTTGTGTTCAAAAATACTAGCATACAGCTGCAAGAGGAATACACAAATATTTAATCCCCTTGTTTTAGTTTGTAAATTTTTTATTCGTTTTTCAGTAATCAAGTGCACTAAATAGGAGTTTACAAATCGTCATTTAATATGCAGTGATTTCTTGTTGGGAACTGGTAACTGGTACCGAATCTGACACACGATTAGTTTTCTTAAATGATGTTACTGTACAGATACCACATTCCTGGCAACGTACTTGCTTCAATAATATTTTGTAAATTAAAAAAAAATTACAGTATCACCACCGAAGAATCGAGAAAATTTATGAATTATCGTTCCCTGTCGATACCAGTCAAAATATCGTGAGTTTCGAGGTATCGTAACTATCGAGGATCCATCCCTACTAAAAACAGAAAACTGAAATAACAATCTTAAAAGGAAAAACTAAAATGGTTAAAACATTAATAGAGCAGGTCACTAATGCTTTTTAGGGTACTATTTCTAAACATTTAAAACATGTCTGTGGAAAATACTATTAAATGCCTTAATTCAGCAAATTATAATAAAATATTAATTTTAGTGGTCTACATAATAAAATGTTACTTCATAATATGGTTGATGACCCTGACCTAAGTCAATTAAATAAGTCTTTATATTCCAAATGTTGCACCTAATAAATTTCATAATATTTTTTTTTTTCCTCAGAAAGTTAATACTGATTCTTATAAATATTCACTTACGCATAGAATGCAGTCATTTTGATATATTTAGTATGAAAATCAGAAACTTTGTTTTATCCTCAGATTTATTACTAAAGATAAAATGATTGACTTACTGTAAATGTGAACAAATGCTACCAACTTGTCTATATTTGTTTTTGTTTTGTTATCATTTATTCTGTAATTAATTTTTTGTTGTTCTTTATATATTTTGTTCATATTGTAACTTTATAGTAAACATTGTAATTGAGGAAACCTGCAATGTTCACATTGAATAAATAAATTACTTTCAAATAACCAAATTCAATTTATGTTGTAATTTATTCCAGTTCTTAATACCAATTCAGTAATGAGAACTAATAAACTTTCACTTCTGTTTGTCTAACACTTGCTGCTCCACCTTCTTCACATGGTTCACTCGCTCGGGAATCAAACACAAGACTTCTCTTATCTCTTGCAGAGGCAACCTTTGTGAGTGCGCTTCTGATATACTAACTCACTCATACACTCGCAAACACAATATCATTTGGAGTTGCTGGAATTTTCTACAGAAAATTCTGGGATGATCGCGGGGAGAAGCTAATATTATAGAACATTCTACAACTGTCCAGCGCCGACCTTCGATAACAGCCAAAATATGTGTAAACAAATACAAATATGAAATTTTTATAGGGGCAAAAGTATAAGACAAGAAAATAATATTAAAAAAAATCACAGCTTTTGAATTCTGTGTAAGATTTGCAAACTCTCGCGTTATATTTAAAAGGTATTTTAACTATCAGAGGTTACCATAGATTAAATTACAGGATATATCAGAACAAAACCGAAACCGCAATTATAACATTTTAATGCAAAGTTTGCAAATTTTTCTATTAAAATATTAACTTCCTTTTACCACATTTTGTAAAAAATTCATTACTTTGGAACCTTAAGTTTTGAATATCTTTTCTGTGCAATAAATTTAATTATTCAAGTTAATTTCAGTTTTTATATTGGCACATCTTAGCGCCTTTACAGGAACCAATGCTATTAATCTACTTAACTTTGAATGTTTTTAACTAACGAATATTTTTTCCTGAATATTAATTTGCGCAGATCCTGTCTGCTTCATTTCTAAAAGAGGTTTGAAATAATTTTTGGAAGGTACTTTGTTTTACTTTGCTCATTTCGTCAGAAACATTTGTGTGCATTGAGAAGAATTACGCAAAGATTACTTCAACATGTGCTTCTGTCTTATTAGAACTTGAAGATCGGACATTTTCACTCAAACATGATGTTTATATTTTGTGAGCCATCTACCTATTGAATTATCACTTTTATCAGTTTTAAAATACGCTTAAGGATATAGCTTGACCTATAGTGGGAAAGGAAAATTCTCAATATATACCTTTTACAGAAAATATGAATATTTTTGTAAACAAAATGCTTTCACAAGTGATAAATTTTAAATCTTAACTTAGAAAACAATATATTACAAATGTTTCGGAAATGTTTCACTTCCAAGTGGAGTACTTTTGCTGTTACATTTTGTACACTATCATTTTTATTCTCATTATTATGTTCATAAGAGAATGTTGAAATGATTTTAAAATGTTAAACATACAAACTACCAAAAATAAATGAAATTCAAATGTCTAATGAATGTCCTAACATTATGAAGGAAGTAATACAATAAATAAATGAATGAATAAATCTTTACGTTAAGTATCACCTGCGTTTAACACTTCTAATGATCTTCTAAACATGTCCTATTTCTTTTGTTTCCCTTAACTATTCCCTCTGTTTGAGATTATATATTGTCATTTTTCCTTTTGCTTCTTTCATTTTTAGTTAAACCTAGGTCTCATATATTACCATCTGTGTGCTGCTGAAGTTAGATATCAAAGAATTAACTAGAATTCAAAAAGAGGGATCTCAATTTTGGAAGGAAAAAAGAGTATGTAAAAATTCGTGTGCACGTGCGTACATGTGGCTTATCTGTTGTCCATCTGCGAACAGCATTAACTCAAATATAAAAAAGTAAGTTAAATTCAAACTTGTTATATATGTCTATCATCTTCCAATAGGTCCCCATCGCAAACTACCGTTTACATTTGAAGTGTTTCGAAATGTTCGATTCTCTCAACAATTTAAATCTGATATTTTTGCACTACTTTTTTCATTAAAAAATAAAAATAAAACTTTAATTTTCTGCGAACAGGCTCTGAAGTGCTTTTAATTTTAAATGTCTTGTTAAGCACGTAACCGATAAACGGCTAAGAAATAGCCAAAACTTATTGGACAGATGTGTATTATTTTTAAGCACACAATTATGCATACAATTCTTATGTATGATTATTTGTGTTCAAATTCTGTTGTTGAGTTCAAAATGTACCTTTTTTGCTGATTTAAATTTTCAAATACACACTCTATTCTCCAATGAGAAGTCCTTTCTTTTTTCTTTATTTTATCCTCTGGCAATAAAAATGAAATGGAATTTCAAAGTCGTCACATGCTGTCACCAAAAATGCGTGCATTAGATCCAGATACACTTAAAGAATTTGGAGGATCCAGGTTGCAATGTTGCTGATATTATAAATAAATATAAATTGTCTTGCAGCAGTGAAACTTGTACGTAATTTAAACCATTGTATAACTTTTAAATTACTTTTAGAATGTGGCTTGGTAAGTTTTAATTTATGACGTTGCTATACTGTAAAGTTTAAGGAAATAAAAGCTATTTATTTATGAATACTAAACATTTTATAGAAAATTCTATAGTTAGTACAGCTAAAGCCATATATAAGCATATGTGGATCCATATTGCTGAAAACTCAATGCTATTGTATACCACTAATAGATCTCTAGCTCTGTAAAGGTAACATACCTCACCGAGATCTCCGAACAAGTTCATTGGTTACAAGGCTCCTTAGAGGAACTGCTTCATCATAAAAACGAGTTGGAGCACATTACGAGCAGGGCTCAGGGATACTTCCCCAAATCTCTCAACCCACTCCCCCTTTCTTTAAGAGTGGGCCGTCCTCTGGCACCCTTCTTGAAAAACCAACTCTCAATTGGTTGAAGGGTGATGTATCACCTGAAACTTACCAACAGCATGCAATTCCTTGAAGGCTTAGGGGGTTTTCCAGTTCCTTTTCATAACATCTTGCTGATTTCAATCCTATGTCTCGTACTGCAACACTGCCAAAGGTTGCTGAACATTCAACCCGGAGATGAAGATTTTCTCCAATGCAGCTTTTTCTGAAATGAGAACACATATTTTAAAATTATTGCTCAGTTCCCTGTTTATTTGGTTTACCTTGCATGTGTTACATATGAGATCTTCTTCAAATCTCGGGTTCTCTGTGAATCCGTTGCTACCACGTCCAATTAACTTTGAGATCTTTTTCTCAGGGTATTCCGATATTTACCACTGATATTTATTCCGATATTTTTTATAAATAAATATTTATATTTATTTTTAACTATGACACTGTAACATATTTGGAGTTCAAAATGACTTGTTTCCGTATTAATTACACTGGGCAACAATGAAAATGTTTCGGAATTAAAAATAGTACATTTACATGTATTTCCATCTGCTGAATTAAAAAATCGTCATAAAAATGATAGATTAGCTCTTGTTTTGAAGATAAAGTGACATTTCATTTTTCAGAGTGAAGATTTTAAATTTGGGTTATTTTTTGGGGGCGGGGAGAGCGGACACACCTATCAAAATACCGTATGACAACTACAGGCATTTGCTGACAGTGCTCCTGCAAAAATACCGTAACCTTGGATGCAACATGTCCCTTAAGATCCATTTTCTCCACTCGCACCTAGACTTTTTCCCTCCTAGTTGTGGAGCTGTTAGTGATGAACATGGGGAGAGATTCCATCAGAACATTTCTGTTAAGGAACAAAGATATCAGGGCCGTTGGAATGAAGTAATGCTTGCGGATTACTGTTAGTCTTTGTATAGGGATTCTGCGGAACTCCATCACAAGAGGCAAGTTAAAAGACGACGAAGTCAACAGGCCTCCACATGATTCTCTTCAGACACGACTATCTGCGAAGTATTTTTCCAGCAATTTAGAACTCTGAGCAATGTTATTACCAGTTTAAAAAGTCAAGTGCACTTTCATTGTTGTTAGCATGTATGTAATTAAAATGTATCATTTTCTCTCAATCCGTTAATATGTAATACTTCCACCATGTGTATATCATAGAAACTGGAGCAAATTAAAATTTTTCACTGTCATATTTGTTTTTCTCAACCCAAACTTAGTAGGAATTGTCTCATGAAGTGCTCGAAAGATTCAAAAATTGTTTTTGTTACCCTATATTATCAGAAGCATGAGTAAGTTGCCGTGAGTCGTAGATATGCTAATTGGAGAAGAATCTTGCTGAAAACACGAACTTCTGATAACATAGCAGTAAAAGTACTCCTACAAAATATAAGGAGGTACCCAAATTGTAGTGATACACGCTCTTTAACCAACTTAAATCCCAATATGTCATAACTTACCTTGCCACATTCCATTGCAAAATTTGAAGCATCTCGCAATTTTTCTCTCAATGCTTGCCCAAATTTTAATAACTGGATTTTCGTTCTAATTTTCCGATTTAGAACACGTGCTTTTCGGACGTACATAACTGAATTCCAGGTATCATACCCTTAATTGCCTCATGGACACGAACTTAGGACTAATTGTCTTATATTCAAATGAAGATGCTTAATGAATAGTTTCTCTGACAAAATGCTAACTCAGTCGTACTACATTGTGCAATGATTTTAATACACGAAAAATATTTTTGATGTTATTTATCCCATATTACTTTTATATAATTATTGATATTAAAAGTTTATTCCGGTAACCTAAGCCATAATAGGCAGTGAAAATAAAATGTTTAACATAATTTTCGGCCAATACAATCAATGCTTTAATACATTTTTCTTTAAATGGTCATTACAGTTGACCTCTGGGTACTTAACTCACACATTTTCTCCTAACGCACAATTGCCACTTCTCCTTCACTACAGAATATAGTGGACTATACTGCTTATTAGAAAATATGAGGTTATGATGGAACGGTGTATTCCGACCACACGTGGAGCTGATGCATAACTGACAGGTGTAAATACATTCTGGAGCAGTTACCCGCGCTCTATGACATTACTGATCGTACAATCGGAGTTAATTCGCATATTAACCCAAAGCACTTGGTAACAGTACAACCAATGATTACAGTGAAAGCGTGTGGTGTGCAATGATTCTCAGAAACTGGTTTTCGCAAGACATGTTATGCTTACAAAATGCATGATGCCCTAATGCAAGGGGAGACAGTGCATAAGACTAGCATTAGTAAATGATAATAAAAGTAGTATACCGAACCATGCAAAGAAACTCTAACATATGAATAATATAACTTTTTGGACTAAATTTAGAATATACTTTCAGAAATATGGTAAGCTTTGTGCTTTTTATTACTTAAACATTGTGATACCATAGTTATTGACTGGTAGGACAGATAAGTTTATAAGGAAATTATCCTGAGGTAGATAAATAATTGTAATAAACAATACACATGTGTTCAAAATAAATGAATAGGTATGAATAACGTTTTAATAAGATAAAAGGCATTAACTTGGTGTTTAAGGGGGAAAATAGTTTTTTCCTGTGTGGCTAAGGCAATTAGGCGTTCCAATAAACTCTGCAATTAACAAGACGTCCATTTGCTCAAGATGCCGGTATATAGAAATGAATATATTCAGAAGTCAAAATTCTTGCAGAAATATAGGCATACAAAGCTCTGAAAATCAGTAAGTGACAGAAGGAATCCTTAGAATTTCGCAAGTCGCAGAGTAGAAATTACGTTTCAGATGGGAATCATAAATTAGGATTTAAAAAGTATAATTTTGCCACAACATGAGATTTTTCAAAAGGGACCGCTCTCCTTTGCCGCTGGGTTGTAACATTAGCCAATAAAATGTGACCCTCATATATATCGCGAGAGGCAATGTAGCAGCCTTTTGGTTCCTTTATTTCCTGCAGATAATATCTTGTAAACCCGCACCTCAAAGTACCGCCCGCTCTTGACAGAGGAGTTGGGCCAAAGTGTCATGTTTTGGAAAAAAAAAATACTATACGATTTAGGAGCGGATAGGTAGGCGTGTAGCTATAAAATGTGATCGGCAGTCCTTATTGCCTAACGACCGTGCACGTATTATACATAGCAAGAAAATTCTCAAATCAGCATTTCAGCTATTCACAACTTAGGCTTCTGATTTATTATGGAAACATCTATTTTAAACCTAAAAGCTACTGCTATGTCAGTGATTAGACACATACCTCAATAGTTATAGTTTCTAGTGCTACCATCCAGAAACAGTTGAATGTTTTGTGATTCCAATCACTTCATATACATAGTTCATTTATAATCCTCTGGTAAAATTATCAGGCATACCCTGAGAGAAATATCTCACAGTTCATCACTGTAGCAGACAGTAGAGTGTTCAACAAAGGGAGACATGTCGGATCTGTAAAACTTTATCACCGGTATAGTTTATATTTAGTCTTGGTATGCAGCACTGTTTATTTGGCTCAAATTCCTGGTGAACCTAATCTGTAGCATATCTCCAGGAAAGAATCCCATAGCGGAAACGTTCGGAGGTCCAGGAGGCCATACAGAGATATCTCTTCGGCTAGAGGAATCTCTCACGGTTCATGTATATTGAGCATTAACCAATTTTTCTAAAATTAGATTCCACATTATTTATACACAAATATTACATGTGTAATTGTGTACATGTTGCACTTCTTTTCTTGTAGCCCCCAAAAGTTTCCCGTCTTGTATATATACACACAGATTCACACTTAACTACTACATAAGAGCCAATAGTTCATTGGATGGCCCTTAATACCGAGAAAAAAAGTTGAAATTTACTAAGTGATAGACAACTACAGTTCAACTTTCTATTTTTCTAGGGCTAGCAGACACATAGAAATTATTACTTACTATACAAATATATTTAATGCATATTTGATTGACTTTACAAACATATTTAAGATACAACATAAAGGTGGCAAAAATAAACAATGAAAATAAAAGGAATGCCTCAAAATGAACATATTTGTTCAGAAAAATGCGCGTTCTACTAGTTCCTCCAGTCAGTCATTAGATTGCAATATGTCAATCTCCTTCAAGCACGGATTAAGATTTTTCTGTCAGTTTAACTGTCAGTTGCTTCTCACTATGCATATTCCAGCAAACTAAAAATCTAAAGAATAGACAGATTCTCCTGCCTAAATCTTAATTCATTTCTATGCTCTCCATCCTTCTAGTCTAAACCATACCGTTCCAATCCTTAGCGAAATAGTATTAGTACAAAATCCACACATTATCAGAATTTTGGCATGTAGTATTGACACAGAAAAGGTTAGAAATATGTTAATTACATTAACTGTAATACTATAAATGCTTATTCCATTATATCAGAAAGAAATGAAATATAACAGGAAAGAAATAACTATGATGTAGCGGCAATGGTCACAGCTTTTAGGAGGATGAAGGGATAGCTGGTAGTACTCTGACCAGAAGTGCTATTGACCAAATAACAGGAATGCTTTTTGGGTTTCCCTTCTCTCGGTCTCAGAACATTCTAAAACGATCTGTGGAAAACTCCAGCAGTCTGCTCACGAGTTAATGTATTAGAGAGTTGGTGAGCGTGGTTTCTACAGTGAGAGGTCCTACGTTAAACTCATTAACGAGTGAAAATAACCGAAAAGGAGTCTGTATGGTGTGCATCTCATTACACGCAGAAGAGTGAAGTGGTGGGGAAAATTGAGATCATAGTTTTGATGCTACTGTAAGAGCTCAATAAATTAACAGAAAAGATTTGTAAAGACACATTATTTAAATTGTTAACTAATTATTAGAATATGGAAAGAGAACTAAAATAGAACTTCTAATTCATCAGTTTAACAGTATTGATATGTGAATTGAATAAGGTTTCTGCATCTGGCGAATGACAAAGTGACGAGTATATACCGAAGGAATGACACACAGCTATGGTAGAAAAACACTACCAAATTTTCAGAACAAAACCCTTTACTCCTAAAACTAAATGAATAAGATTTACACAAAACACATGCTTTTTCGAAACTATATCAACATATCTTTCGCACTTTATCTAATGGTTTAATTGTAAGAGTGTGAGCATTTTCCATTGATTTGGCTAGTTCTTTATATAAAGATAAGAGCTTAAAGTTACTACTTCTACCCCTTAACTATGGTAGAAGCGTGTATTATACGCAACTCGTAAAGGTTAGCGTCGAGATAAAATATGTGCATAAAGCATGCACGCTTTATATAAAATGAAGTATTTATAGATAAAATATTCGGGTTTGCGCGTGTGTGAATATGAGAGAATGGGAGGGAGAGACCACCGAGCTACGCTAGTTCACACGCTCTGCAATGATATGCAAGGATTTTACCGAAATTCCTCCCAACACAACGCTCTACTAGAAAGTCCATAATTTTCCGAAAAGTGTTCCAGTTATTTTTATTGAAATTATATATTTAAGATAAAATTTATACAATGATATTTGCTATTCGTTTCGCTTTTAATTCTTTATCCTAACTGTATTTTGTCGAAATGAGAAAATGTAAGGCAAATCTATTATAGAAATAGAAAAACTTAATGTTTTTCCATAGAGATTAGTTGTATAATATTAAAGTTTCCTCCAGCAGGAGCTGTCTTAAAATTGTATATTCTTTCTATGATTTGCAAGAAACAGTTAAAATGAATAATAATGTCCATTTGGAAAATGTTTCGAAATAAATTGGAGAAAAGTAGTAACTTTTTGTGAATTTCATATGGATTAACTGTCATAAAAATTATAAAATGAGACTACACTCGGTTTTACAGAAAATTTTGAAGTATAATTTTTTTCAGAAATTCAATGGCATCAACAATTTTCAGACGTAGACAGTGATTTGGAGAGCACTTTCTTCCAGCATGTTCAGAATGTATTAACTACAATGCTTATTATTTTTATGCCTTAGTGTTTCAGATATATTGTTCTAATGCACATTGGATTTTTCTACAAATTATCTAAGTTTTATATATTTACGGTGCCCTGAAATACGTACTTTCAATAAAATTACAGTTTCGAATATCTGGGTGGAATGAAATAATGTAGACAAGGACTATAGAAAATAAAAATAGATTGCGGCTGTCTTTTTCTCTTAAGATAATTTATGAGAGGAGGTGCAAAACTGTAAATCGAAACGAATGCAGCGCACTAATTAAAAGTATTTGTGATCACTTTTAAAATACCTAACCTGAGAATTTTGATGTGTTACATTGTATATCCTTTCTCTAATCATTTTTTCAGCAAACTAATTCTAATATATATTCTTATTCTACTTTATGATAACTGAGGTAAATATTTGTGCAAATTTTATGACATATTTTCTGTGGGTAGAATGACAATAGAACACGACAGGCTTAAGCGATTGTCAAATCATTTAAGAACTTTCACTCAGTGATGACTTTTGTTTTGTTTTCTCCGTGAGACCAGAGTAACAAAAATGTAAGCGACAATTTCCTATTTGAGTGAAATACAATTCTTCGAACATTAAAAAAGAACGATAAATTTTTCTGAAACTAACTCCAGAAAAATCATATTTAACATATGTGTTTTAACAAGACACGATATATTTTGTGGAATAAGAATTTGTCTGAAAATTAATTCTTCTTCCACACTAGCCGTACATAGATTCTAATTATCCAAATCTTGCCTACACACGGCTAGTTTGGGATAATACTTATGTACTTACAGCATAGAAAGTCGCCACAGCCTATGCACATCTCATTGTATATAAGAACTCCTAGTGGTTTACCGGGAAAATACGAGTCAGTTGGAGAATTTACTGTCATGTTAGTATGTTGCCATGGGAGCTCAATGGTTAAGATCAACCGGACGGAAACTGGGAGATCTGTGGTTCAAATGTCGGCTTTGGCATTGAAGTTTTCATCTGACTCTAGCGTTTTTCTTTTAAGGATACTTATGACATAAAATTTAAAATCCGGAGCTAGCCTTTGAAGATTTATACCGCAGATGTAACTTAGTGCAAATATGATACAGCCCGAATTTCACTCATTTCACTTTGATAGTTTGGAAAACATGGTCAAATGTATTTATTTTTGGTGACGTCACCTAAGAAGTCCCTTGCGACAAAATAACTTAAGTTTTGGTCTAATATTTTAACAACAGGTTCCGAATACATCCATTTCTTGAATTTGCCCTAGGCTTCTCTGTGCCTCAATAACTTTAGGCTCCAGAAATCTTTAAAGCTATGTATATGGAATTTTTTGCTCAAAATTTAAAATTTTTGTGTTTTGAAATAAAGAAAATGTGCTTAAATGCAACCCACAATAAAATCTAGAGCAATTTCTATTCACAGTGTCTCTATGAACGTGTGTAGCAAGCTTCATTAGTCTAACACTAAAACTGCGACGTAAGGAGAATCTGAAATGACGAAAAATTATTGCAATTTTCAATAGCAAGAAAACAAGCATAAAAAATTATAATTCACATCTAAGACTAGCATTCACGTAACTTTCAAACTAGATTAGATTATTTAAAAATGGCTTGCAGATGCTATCTAAGTATTCTTCGTATTCAGGAGGGCTTATATTATTTTATAGACTTAAAAGAGGAAAAGGTGATATTTTGAAAATGTTCATGAAGTTTCAGGCATACATATCCTTAACTACCATTAAAATGAGGCGAACTCTGGCTATTCCCAGAAAACTAAGGACATCCTTCTGATTTCTTAGGACTACAGATAAAACACACGATACATCAAAATTATTTGAACCAAATTTTAGAATAATAAAAAAATTAAAAACTGGTCCATGTATAATACCATTCAGTGACATTTTCTACTTCTTTGGGTCTATCGTTGTAGGATTTTGAACCGAAATTTGGTTATTTAAGCCCATTTTAGTTTATAAGTTACTGTAAGACAAAGAAGCATAGGCATATGTAGATTACTGCACTAAGGGAGGGAAGGGTTAGCTTGGATGAGAACAGGAACAATATTTCTAAGAGGGATAAGAGGTAGGGAAAAGAGAATTTGTGAATTTCGTGGGGGGAAAGAAAGCATAGAACACTATGTAACAGAAGGCGAGGAGGTAGCAATGTGGAGAGAAAAAAGGTTTGGGAGGAAAATGGGAGAAATTAGATAAGAGGATAGTAGCTATAAAAATGTTAACAGGAAAGGAGGAAAAGAAGGTAAGAAGTATTGGTGAGTTCTTGCAGAAAGTAAAAGAAAAGAAAGAAATGATGAGAGGGAGAATGGGGCCAATTAAATAACAAGGAGGCATGGAGGTTAAGAGCTACCTGGCAGAGCAGAAGACCAGGCTGTCATGTAAGCTAAGTAGCAACAAGATAAAGACAAAGAAATGTAGCCTAAAGTTGAAAATTGTAGAATTAATTAATTCATTCATATTCACGGTAAAAACTAGTAGTCAAATTTCTTATCCACATACAATACTTTGTCTACGTAGCAGAAAGTAAAAATTAAGATATTAATTAATGTAGACTGAACAGTTTTATAATATAAAGTTCCAGTTTCGTCATCAAATTTTCCACGTTACCTCTACTTAATATTTTATGAATAAATGCCTACATGAATGCCTACAAATAACACCCAACTATAGCTGCGAGTTTTCACACACAGAGAGGGCGGCCGCCATATTGGCTCCGTTGTTTTGTTTTCCGTGGAATAAGGGAGGCGGGAGTTGCATTTGATCAATCTGCCAGTTCTGCAGAAAGAGCCACTGGATAAAGGCTGTTGGATTTTGCTGATGACTTTGCTTGATAGCAAATGTCTGATTACAACCGAGTACACCTGCATGGTCCGTGTTACAATGATTGATATAGTACATGCAGGCTCTCTTCATAAGCTTATGTTGCCTTTACGTACAGCGAGTCATTTATATATTACTAACAAATGAAAAACGTTACTGCAACATCCGAATGAGACGAGCTAATTATTCTGTGATCACAAATCTGCATGTTATTATACATCAGACGGCTTGTGTTAATCACGGGAAGAACAATTTGAGAACCTATAACTTCCATCGTCTGAAAAATGGGTGGTTTCAATAATCTAGGCTCATGTAATATATTTGAAATTGTTTCTCCGTCGTAACTTGAAAGTATATGAACGTGGCCATATTTACATTGAGTCTTCTCTTATTTTTATTCATGTAATTCAGTATCTCTGTCATTCAATTCATATTCCCATTAAATTCCTAACAAATGAGTGGAAAAAGTAAGTCAGACACTAATCAACAATCTTCACCATACTGTCATTTCTAAACAAAGCATAATTCTCTACTTTACAATCAAGATCTGCACAACTTTTGTCAAATAACTTTTTTGGATTCATAGGGTGTAGGGGAATAGGGTGAACATAAACAAAGTAAAAGCTCTCTAAAACTAAATCACTTTGAAATTACATTCTATTTTTCTTGAAGACGAGAAGTAAACAGTGAAAAATAATTTTTTACTAGACAAAGGTAGGTATAAGTATTTGGAAAATTCAAATTAACAACAAAAAATCATTTCGGAAATGGGGTATATCACAAGTTTAATGCCCGCTACGGTAGCGTGGTCGTAGCGTGTCTGCCTCACGTTCAAGAGGTCCCGATTTCGAAGCTCGGTCAGGGGGAGTTACCTGGTTAAGGTTCTTTCCAGGGTATTCCCTTATCCTGAAAGACGAATGTCGAGTAACTCTAAGCTCTATGGGCCCTAGGTTAATATGAGCATCATTTCACCCATTCCATTCATCGCCCGATATGATTTAACGTTGAAGGATGTAAGTTAAAAAAAATAAGAAGAAGTTATTAAAGGTCAATTTTTTGTGTAGAAATACTTTGTCTTTTTCTTAATTTTGCCAGGCTTATGACCAGGGGACCTGAGTCATTGAGTAAATCTCAGGATCAGCAATTTCATGTATTTGTACAGGATGTATAATAAATGCAGGTACAATATTAAAGTCACTGTAATGAAACTGTAATGGAAATTGCATAAATAAATATATAAATATCTAAAATACTTTCACCAGTTTTGCAGACGTTATTCAGAATGAAGGGGACTTCAGAGGATGTTCTAAGAAATTTTGATATATACCTAGGTAATATAAATATACGTAATATATGGAAACGTAGAATCAGACTGAAAAAGTGAATGACATACGCGGGATTTGAACCACGGATCTTCTGGTCTCCGTCCAGCCGCTCTAACCATTGAGCTACTATGGCCAATGGTATGACATATATGACATTAAATTCTCCAACTGACTCAATGGTTAGAGTGGCTGGATGGAGACCAGAAGATCAGTGGTTCAAATCCCGGCTATGGCATTCAATTTTTCAGTCTGACTCTACGTTTCCACAATTTAGCCTACACACGGCCAGTGCGAAAGAACAATTAACTTCCAATATGTAATATAATTAAAAACGTTAAGAAATAAGGACTTTGGACGCATTTTCTATGTAAATGATATTTTCTTGTAAAGAAACGCATGTACAAATGTTCAAAACCTTGAGAGATGGAAAATTTAAGTAAAAATTTGGGTATTAAATGGACTTTTCATTATTTAGTTCTGATTTCCAAGAAGTTTCGGAGCATGTATTTTCTGTGATTTCCAAGTCCATAAAAGCCATTTTAGACAAATACATTTGTCTTCTGTGTGTGCTCCTATAAAACTTAATTAAAAATATAAAAATCTTTTGGTTACTAATAGATTTTAAACTCAGCATCTGCCAAACATATGAGATTAAGAATAAAATAAAGAAAAAATCACTATCAAATCAGCATTTTAATGGACAGTTTCCTTAGAAAATTTCATATTGTCAAAAGTGTCTTAATAATTTTGCTTTTATTAGTATAGCATTAACATACTTGCATGATAAACTGAATGTATGGTTTCAATGTACTAGGACTAGCTTCTGAAAATGAAAGATTATGACCGTAAAAAGAATTATGATCATTCTTTATTGAACAGACTTCGTATAAAACTGTAAGCACAACAATATACATGCCCTGATGGTGATGGATGATACGTTGTCTGATGAACATAAAGCAGATAGAATAAAAACTTTAAAATATATATAAAAATAAAAAAAAAAACTGTCAGTAAAACATCATATTTTATTCGCACTAACATTCTGAATTTCAAAACCATAGTCAAGTACATCATACATATTCAGAAAATTTCAAGTTATTAGAAACAAAGAAAAATGTTTTATTGAAAAACAGCACCTTATTCAATAGTGGAGTTTTTTATTATGAGCCAATTTCAAAATTATCACACAGAAGATACACATTCGAAAATGTTTGCGTGTAGTCAAAATTAAAAATGCAAGAGTTGAAGCCTTCACTATCATTTCACGTAAAAACACATTTGCAAAAAATCATCATCCTTGACTATGCACAATACAAACAGGTGGAACGAGAAATAAATGAATGAGCAGAAAACCTTTACAGATACTCTTGGGTGTACGATATCCGTTAATAAAAACTCATTCTCTTTTTGTCTCTGCCACATAGAAGCAAGTGGAACCTTTGGCACAATAAGGACAGAAGAGATTTATTTCTATTTCCAGGGAATTTCTCCATTCAACTCTATAATGGCACATTGAAAAGGGAACACGGCGGCGTCAGATCTTGCCTTTTGGCAGTTAGTGACAGCTGAAAACAAATCGCGCGGTTGTTCTGGCATTTTTCTTTGATGTGTGAATTTGATCTTTTATTGATTTTGGTACAGGGGGGTGAGGAGGAAACGATTGTAACGGTTTTATGGTGTTTTATTGAAGCTACAATTACGTATATGTTTCAAAAGCACTGATTGCCCCTCTAATTCATTGCACCTATCCTGTCAGTTTTTAAAATGGAAACATTAAGAAACGTTTATGAACACTGCAATAAAACTCTCGATTTGAAATATCGGTACAGCATGTATGTTAAATGTTGTGTTGTTAAACACCTTCGAGTATAACTCTCAGGTGAGTTATGGGCAAACTTGTTCCTACACACAGAAGAGTACAGGTTCGATTTTCACCAGATAAAATCTCCGCGCCAGCATTACTAAATGATTACCTGTATTTCTATTGTCATTAGCAAATATGTGCCTATTAGATCAAGTATGTCAGAGTAACTAGTTTCAATTAATCTATGACAATAAACATTTCTTCTCCTAAGATTCTTATCGCCCCCCCCCATTTGTCCATTCTTCTCAGATGTTCCATCAAGTTCTTTTTTGACGTTTTGAATTGCTCCTTTCTTTGCTAAGTTTAGCAAATAGAGAAATTATTGTATTCCACAATTACCAATGTCTTGTCTTCTATTTTATATATATCTTAGTTTTTTGTATTCTTGTTTGTTACTCTTTGTATTGCGCTTAAATTTGTATATGTTTAGTCTTAGTTTTTTGTATTACATTTTGTATTGTCCCCTTTCATACTTTTACATTTATATTTAAGCCATGTTTGTAAATTATTATGTATGTAGCTACTGTATTTGTATTTATTTTTATTTTATTTTATTTTTTGTAATTTACGTCCTCCAACGATAAGTCATATCGGACGATGAATGGAATGGGTGAAATGATGCTCAAATGAGCCCAGGGTCCATAGAGCTTAGAGTTACCGGACATTCGTCTTTCAGGATAAGGGTAAACCCCGGAAAAACCTTATCCAAGTAACTCACCCTGACCAAGATTCGAACTCGGGACCTCTTGAACGTGAGGCAGACATGCTACCACCATGCTACCGAGGCGGGCACTGTATTTGGAGCATTGCTCTGTTGTATCATAAATAAATTTGTTCTTGAGACTTTGTAATACCTGTTTTGTCTACCTCTAAACATAGAAAAAGCATTTATGAACAGTTCCCTGCGGATGTCTGTGCTTGTGTTTGTATTTGTCAACAAGAATTTAAGCTCGGCACTTTCGAAAGCATACAAAATGTAGTCGTTTCAGCAAATATTTACTTCCAAAGCAACCAATTGAATTGAACAAATGCACCTAATGTTAATATTCTCAATGGCTTAAAATATCAAGTGTAAAAATTTGCAGGGCAAAATAAAACTTTATTTTCCCTGTAAAAAGTTCTGTAACGTTTTCTTCATTCTCAATGACTTTGTCCACTGGGTAAAATTACATGAAAATTTACATCTCGTTAATTCACACAGGCACAGAATTATATAAAATTTTGTTAATGCATACAATTCGTCACACAATGTTCATAGCATTATCCATTCCTGAGATATTGTTAGGCCGAGCCGTGGCTGAGTGATTGGACCGCTTGGCTTTCACCAAGGCTTTCCGGGTTCGATTCAAGGTGACAGCGAAGTGAGGTTTGTGATGGACAACTCGGCGCTCGAGGGGGTTTACCCCGGGATCTCCGGTTTTCCATATTCATCTCGTGTACCATCAGTGTCACCGCCTGCGGTGCCGTACGTAGTAAAAAGGGCCGCGCCGTGGCTCAGTGGTTAGACCGCTTGGCTCTCACCAAGGCGGCCCGGGTTCGATCCCAGGCGACCGCAAAGTGAGATTTGTGGTGGACAACACGGCGCTGGGGCGGGTTTTATCCGGGACCTCCGGTTTCTCCCGCCATCTCATTCCACCGGTGCTCCATCTTCATCTCATGTATCATCAGTGTCACCGCCCGCGGTGTCGTACGTAGTAAAAGCGGGAGTTAAAAACTACACATTTGAGATATTCTTTGTTATTTTAATGCTCATATACACCTACCTTGTCAAATGGTAAAGTGTTATTTTTCTCGTACTCGTGCAAAGAGTGAGTAATTTCATATCTAAGTAAATGGTTGTTTTTTTAAGAATCACTGACTTCAGCTTAAATGAGAAATGCGTAAATATGGACCTAAGGTGTACCTCGGTTGTCTCAGTATAGGTAGATAGAAGAATAAGCTTTCGTATCCATAGATCGCAGACTAACGTTTAAAGAAGGGAATGCGAGTAGAGAAAGCCTCATCCTCTACTTCATTTATATTTTGGCTGTTTTATTTATTTTGGAGATCAGTTAGTAGCAAAAGTCTAGTGGACGTAACTCGGATTGTGTGGTTAGCTTTTAATATTTAGAATGAACATTTGAGTAATTTAATTTACCTCTGCCAAGTTATAAAATTATTGTTGAATGATCTAAGGAGCTTTTGTATTGAAAATGTCACTTTGTCGCAGTCTAAATTCTTCTAAATAACGGTGGAACGGTCCCTGATATCCCTGAAAACTGTGGGAGTTTTGGACGAATAGTATGATCTCCTTAACATCTCCTCGACAGTCTTTCATGCTCTAGAAACGCTATATAACTTCAGCATTGGAAGAAGTGGTCTATTAGAACGATAGAGTAATTTTAAATGATTATAGCATGTAACGTTTTGAACCCTTACACATATCGATTCAATTATTTTATGAAATAATTATAGGAATTGCATATAACGCTGAAATCCTTAACATACATCGAAATAAACCAACCACCAAATTAAATATTTTGATCGTTGAGAAAAATACTTCTCCCAGTTAATGTACATAAACATTGATTTTTATGCTATAAATTTCATCTTCTCATATAATTGTTTATAATTTCCTGTGAAAGAAGATTATCACAAATAAACACAAAGGTTATAAAGCAAGACTTCTTGTATTAGAAGGTTTGGCACCTATAAAACTCTATGCATTATAGAATAACATATTCAGAAGTTTTGAAAGAATTTCATAACTTACACACCTCTTAAAATACTCTGCCTTTGTTTCCTGAATTCGTACATCATGGTGTTATATGTATATTGTATACAGTAAGGAGCTTTATTTGTTATTCTTTCTGGAGTGAAATTACCTTTTTCAATTTCAATGGCATTCTTAACTTAAGTCAAGTCGTGATTGTAGGCATGTTCTTTTGTAATGCAATAGATCGCAACCAAGAACAAAAACGTGCATATATTTTTTCATCTTTTAGTGATTTGTTAAATAAAATTTAAATTTAAGTTCATATTTAGACTCGTACCCATCAGAATCATATCTACCCTGTAGAATGCAGAAACTATTCATATACTGTGGAGTAATTACATCTATTCTTTTTCATCTACCCATAATTTGTAAAATAAAATTAAGCTCATTCTATGTCCTGTGAAAGAATTTTTAAAATTTGGTTGAGTGACCTTTCAATCACCCCACACATAGATACATATTTCCCTCTTTACTATATTGTTAATACAGGCAATGAACCAAAATTCCTTGATGTTCAAGGACACAGCGGATGAAATATCGGTGGATACTGAATTTTGGTCTCCTTATTCACCCACCTCGTACGGTCCACAAATCGAAAAACGTTCTGGGGCTTTATCATGTTTTAAATTGGATTAATAATCTACAGATTATAATTATGATTTTTATCTTATGCATAAAATTATAATTTTATTAATAATAGCATATTTTATTCATTGCCGAAAAAGGTATTCTTAAGCTCCACTGAGCCAGCGAATGCTTAATTTACGTAGATCGCCGCATATTTTGGATGTGCATACACATTTCAACTAATTATTTTATTTTCATCATCATCATCACGGTATAAGCTTTGTGGCCCGTTCCGACATCAAGGAAATTCATCAGACCATCTCATTCTTGGCCTGCCAACATTTCTTCTACCTACAGGTTTATACTTGTATACTATTTGTGGTGTACGGTCTTCGGTCATTCTCTGCACATGATCTTGCCATTTTTGCCTGTATGCAATGATTGTTTCATTTAGAGTCTGAATTTCCAATTCTCTTCTAATATCCTCTTTTCTTTTCTTGTCTATGAGTCTATAACCTGCCACCTGTCTCAGAAATTTCATCTCAGCAGCCTCCACTTTCTTCTGTTGTGAGATAGTCAAGACCCAGTTTTCACACCCATAACGCAGGGCTGGGATCGCCATTATTTTATACAGTTTTAACAAAGTTTGGCGATTACAATTTTTAAAAGTTATTTTTATTGTGCCACAAATTGTGCCACATAAGTATCTTTAAGTTCATCCATACTTATTAAATCTATATATTCATTAAAATATGTTGTTTATTTATCTTCGCCTGAATCAGTCCATAATTTCTTAAAATATTTGTTCCATTCTTCAGTCTTAATTAGGATATGTTGCAGTTTATATTTTCCATTCTCATTTAGCTGTTTTAGGACTTTATATGCTTTTTCTTGTCGTCCGTGAAGATCATGCTTAAAGTAGTTCACATATTTATCCCAAATTTGTCGCTTTATTTCCCTTATTTTATGTTTGGCTATAGCATTTAACCTCTTATATTCTGTTTGGTTCTCTGGTGTTTGATTATTTAGGAACTGTAGATATTCTCTTTTTTCATTTATTATGTTCGCAATTTCTTCATTCCAAACTTTAAGTCCTCTATTTTTATACATTTTGGTCATCTTGCCCAATACTTCTGATGCAGCCTTTATAGTTATACGCTTAATTTCTTCCCATTCTAAATTTATATTATTATTTATTGGGTTTTCATCAACATATTGATCAAGAAGCTTCTGATATAGTTGTAATATGCTTTCTTCTTGAAGAAATGTCTAATTAATCGTAATAATTGATTTATTAGTGCATCCCGATAGCTGTATTTTATATTTTCATAGAAGGTTGCACACCTGTTTGTGAACTACTAACTTATTCTGTATTGACAGTCACTTTTATCCAAGAAAGCAGCAGTTTTTTTGTTGTTGTCTTATACCTCATTTAATACATTACTTTTTCTTCTTCACGTGATCTTTTTATTTTAATTTTTCATCTGGTCATTCCTGAATACTTGAATGTGTTCGTATATAGGTATATAATTATTTTAATGGGTTAAAGAACGTCAGAAATGGTCAAGTAATTATTTCGTAAACAAAAAGAAAATTTTTAACTCTTTTCTCTTATGTTCTTAATTTCTGAATGTAAAAATAATTATACTTAAATGATCTTAAAGGAATACGCAGTTCTGTGAGACCAATCTTCAGCAAAATGAGGACAAAACTTGTTGAAACGAATATTAGCTAATGATAAACTATTTAGAAAATTGAACATCACATGTAATTTATAGCCATCAAGAAAAATTATATTATTTATATGATTATCAATGTAAATTATACAGTCTCTGGTGTTAAGCATGTGAAGTATATTTTCTTTATAGACTTGCTTAGAGCTTACATAGGTAAGATTGTTCAACTGCAGGGTTTAAAATAATTTTACTGCACGCCTTTAGTGTTTGTTTGTTTACTGTTTGTTTACATAAGTAGCATAAGGAACAAAGCTATCTTTGTATGTTCTGTAGCATTTTCAAATTATATTTGCCAAGCCCGTGGTCCGCTTTGGTAGGTACTTCAGAACTTTACTTAAATATTTCAGTCTTTTGGACCTAACAGAACACACAGGCTTTTAAACTGCATATTTTTTTCAGATATTTCAGCAGACACAATAAGGGTATTGTGATTTTACTTGAAATATGCAAAGCATGATTTTAACTGTAAAATGTAATTAAAATGAAATCATATCTTAATTTACTTAACCTTGGTATCCAAACTAGATGTGCATTTCAATACCTGTAATTCCTTAATGTTAATGAAAGAAGTCCCAAGTTTTTTATAGTAATAAGTACAATTGTTAAAAGACGCGTGAAGAATTTTCTACGAGTACCTACAGTGTATTATGGGTGGAGAAATATCTGTAATATTGTCTTTACAATTTGTATGGTAACTATTGGTAATAACTTCGAAAGTAAAACTCTTGATAGTATTTTATTGTTGCATAATGCGTAAAGACTATACTTTCCAGATCAGTACAAATAGTGACATATGCTGACGATGTGGCAATTCTCGCAAGGAATATAAGAGTTCTTGAGGAAAGTTATGTAGTGTTGGAAGAGAAAGTACAAGATCTAGGATTGGTAGTGAACGTTAGTAAAACCAAATATATGAAGATGGGAGGTGATGGAGATGCAAGAATTAGAGAATCTACAGTTAAATTACATGAGAAGTAATACCAAAGAGTGGAAAAATTTAAATACCTGGGATCTATAGTAACAGTAGACAATAAAACATCAGTGGAAATTCAAGAAAGAATAGCAAGTGGAAACAGGTGTTTCTATGCCTTGCAGAATATGTTTAAATAAAGGAACGTCAGTAGGAATACAAAAATTAAAATATATACAACTGTACTGAGTCCAATAGTAATGTATGGTTCAGAAAGCTGGGTGTTGGCAACCAGAGAAGAACAATGGTTATTACGGTGGGAAAGGAAGATCCTGAGAAATATATTTGGAGTAATAAGGGACTTGGACGGATGGAGAATGCGGACTAACTTGGAGTTAGTGTCTATTTGGACAACCAAATATAGTAGTGAAAATTAAACAAGGAAGAATAAGCTGGATTGGCCATGTGCAGAGAATGCCGGAAACCAGTGTAGTTAAGAAGATATTCATAGGAAAGCTGGATGGCAGAAGGAGAAGAGGAAGACCCAGGAAAAGATGGGTAGATGATGTAATGACTTGAGAAAGTTGGGGGTTAAAAGCTGGAGAAGAAAAGCAGAGGACCTAGTAGAATGGAAGAGGATGGTTAGGTAGACCAAGGGCCTACATGGCCTGTAGCGCCAACTATCATCATCATTATCATCATCAGCCCGCCCCCGTAGCGTAGAGGTAGCATATCTGCCTCACGTTCAAGAGGTCCCGAGTTCGTATCTCGGTCAGGGTGAGTTACCTGGATAAGGTTATTGCGGGGGTTTTCCCTTATCCTAAGAGACGAATGTCGGGTAACTCTAAGCTCTACGGATCCTGGACCCATTAGAGCATCATTTCACCTTATTCCATTCATCGTCCGATATGACATAAAAGTTGGACATATTGCAAAAAAAAAAAGAATCATCATAATGTGTAAAGCACAGTTAGAAGGAGTACACCAAAATATGGCATATCTCTATATTTCATTCATTCCGCATATGATTATTTAATAATAACTTATGCTTAATTTTGTTCATTAGCATTTCATTAATTTGATAAGTTCCTCATTGTAGAACAAATGATAAATAAATTTCTTTCATCTAAAATATTTCTGATTTTGTTGTATCTTTCGGAATTTAAAATATATTATTCTAATAAATGTATGATGTTTTAACTCGTTATAAATAACTATACATGAAGGTTAAGAGGCGAATTAAAAAGTTTAAATGAGTTTTGTAAAACTTTGTATATTTAGGCATACTATGTGTATACACACTACATTTAGGCTTTTATGGAGAATTTAAAGTTATGCACTTATACACAAAACGCATATTTCTCGTTGAACTTTTACTGCATATGAGACTCGTAATGGTTCAGAATTTAATCTCATCACGATTTACCCAATGAAGAATTCCATCTGAAGAAACGGTGTGTAAAAAATAAAGTGACACTCTGAAGTTTTATAATATACAGTTATCAGAATCCCATACACTCGTGTCAGATAATTGTGATTTACGATTTTTAAAGCAATGTTTGTATTCTTTGACTCGTAACTAATTTCAGGTAATTTCAGAAAAGCTAATTTTCGTTGCAATGAATTATTTCATTCACTGCTTAAAATGAACTTCATTTACGAGATAAAATGTCAAATTGAAATAATGGTTGAAATAAAGATATTAAAACAACAATTTTCATGCTTAAACATAGTATTTTCGAGTTCTGTTCCTTTATCAGTGTAATAAAGATATAAACATAACAGAATTTGTTTTACAAGGACTCGTTTACAAGGCGCAGAATGATTGAAACTACAGTGGTATTTCCTGATGCTAGAAATTCATATTGTACTCTATTTTAATTCAATTTCTCATAGAAAACAAGCAAATTAACAATAGATTAGAGGTATGGAGTGCCGAGTGGTTTATATTTACAGTGTTGTTTTTGCTGCGTCCTCTTCTACTCTCCCACATATGTATAGAAAAAAGTAGTCAGAAATTAGGTTTGTCATTTCTGATACTGACAGGCCATTTTACTTCCAATAAATACAGAAACTATAAGACTATAGAGGTTAATTTGAAATCAGTGATTCAAACACTGTCTTTCTTTTCACGAAAATCAGCGAAATGTGTGATGAACAGCCGAACATTTATGAGTATTGTCGCCGACCGCATTGTTGAAGGTGGCGCGGCCAATGCGCACAAAGACATAGTGCAACGCGGAGATAAAAGAACTTGCCGAAACAGATAAAGTTAGCGCGCAGATAAAAGACTTGCCAAAACAGATAAAGTTGGATGACTAGAAGGTTTTAGCGCCGTCTTGTTCATTCCAGAAATACGAGTAGAGGTATTGAAAGAAACTGCGACAGGCCAGGAGGGAATTCGTAATTAGAGAATCGAAATGGAACTTGATAATCGTGTGCGTACAACTATGTTTTGAAAGTGAACTCTTTTGTTTGTGGACGACGACCTTGACGATTGTATTTGTGTATGTTACGTAATTCTGCTACTGTAAGTGCTGACCAAAGTGAGCTTCTACGGAAATAAAGAGCATTTTGAAATTCTGCAACTTGGACTTCTAATTCTACGAATCCACAGAGTCACAGTATTCTTGATAATTTTGAAGTTTGTAAAAAAATATAATCATAATTCATTTATAATAAAATAGCTTTAATTATAAACTTTAGGAAAACCGATAGTTTCTTTCCATGCGCATTTAGATAAGCTACAAAGCAAATGAAACTCAAAATTCTCAGACACATACTTAATAATAGGCACGCCCACCTATGAACTACTTGTTTACTATTTTAAAATGTTTACTGTCTCTAAAAACTATGTAAAAGAAAGAACTGCTTTAGTACGAGGGCTAAAAATAATGAATGATCATAATTTTTGACATTCATAATTTTTCGCATTAAAATCCAATCTTATTATATTGTTAGCTTAATGTGAAACAAACATGGCGTAGTAGTTTCATCATTGGTACTCCTGGTTCACGCCTATCAGAACCAGGTAAGTTCAGACTTGTTCAGTATCGCCTACCGCTGCAATAGAAGTAACATTCGGTTAAAGTTGATGTTACAGAAAGATGCGGAGTTTATTTCTAACGCAATTACTGCTGAGGAAACTTGGCAAAATTATGTTGATCCTGAGAGCAAACAGCAAAGCTCAGTGGGGAAATATCCTTCATCACCAACCCCCCAAAAAGCAAAAGTGGTTGCTTCTGCTGGGAAAGTTATGGTTATCTCATTCTTTGATATTCATGGAATGGTTTATCAGCATGTTGTACCTGCACACACATCAGTAACTGGACAACACTACAGGGATGTCCTGAAAACATTGCAAGTCCATATCAGGCGCAAAAGACCACATTTCCGTGAAGCAAGCTGGATGCTGCCCCACGATAATACGTGGCCGCATATTGCCAAAGTTGTTGCCGAATATCCCGCAAAAATCAAGGTGAAGTGCATCCCTAACCTACCCTATAGTTCGAATTTAGCCCCGTGTGGCTTTTCTATTCCCTAACTTAAAGAAACGCCTTTGTCGGAGGCATTATCCATCATGAGAAGCAGTGGGGAAAGCTGCGGAGGCGATTTTGAAGGAGCTCTCAAAAATGGCAAAAATGAAGACTGTCAAAAATGCTTGGTCAGTTGCATCGCACTCAGGGGAGACTATATTGAGAAGGACCATCAAAATTATGAGGATGAGTAAAGGTATGTTGTCAAAAAATTGTGATCATTCTTTATGGAACAGCCCTCATAATTATCCATTTCAGAGGAATATTTTGCCGCCAGTCGCATTATTGCGATAGCGCGGCCGACGTGCACAAAGAGACAGACATTGCAACGCGGAGATTAAAGCTTGCCGAAACAGATAAGGATAAAGATAGGTCATTGGAAGATCCATCTTTCCTCTGATACTGTTTTGATTGTGACAAACATTCCGCAAAGTTCTGGAATCTAGAATGGGCAAAAAGCCGCGGTTAGTTGAGTGGACAGTCGTAATGAGAGAATTGTCCGCGTGCAGCTGCTTTTTGAAAGTGAACTCTTTGTGTTCGATAACCTTGACGATTATATTTATGTATGTTACGTAATTCTTCTATTGTAAGGGTTGACCAAAGTGTGTTTTTACGGGAAAAAAGATCATTTTGAATTTCTGCAACTTTCAGAGCCACAAAGCCAAAATATGATTAATTTAAAAAAAACTATAAAATACTGATGTTTCTTTAATAATAAGGATTTAACATTAAAAGGCCGATATAATATTTTTCCCAAACGTTTTGCTGTAAAACCCACATAGCTGACGCCATTTTTAAAAGTGAGTCATACAGAGAAATTCTATTATAAGGCTTAATTTTCGAAATGATTAATTAATATTTAAATAACGAGGCAAGCTATTGTAGTACATGGCCAAACAATTAAGGCTACAGTGTGTAATAAGTGTCATGAAGGTGTCGACTAATATGCTTTGTTTTTAGGTAATGTATCTCGAAATTTTGGAAAATCCACAGCATCTATGGATCAATAGATATTTTTTTCTAGAATAAACGCACGCCCAAATTTACTTTAGATTTTAAAGTGTCAATCACCTAGATGAAATTTCTATATCTTTACTTAACTCACACTTACAGCTCATGAATGTGATATGGATCCAGTTGTCACTGTGGTACTTCACATTTCTTTTGTGACAGGCATGCTGCATTCTTTTCTTCTGGATGGCTGATTCGCTTGAGGGTCAAAGGCACGACGCCTCCAATTTCTTGCAGTTGTCACTGACTCACTCGGAGAATATCGCTTTTTGTCGCAAGTGAAACCACTCATTATCTCACTAGACTTGCTAAAGAGCTTTAGAATGTTTGAGAAGGCGAAACTTCTAGAACATTCTAGTTAACTGGCGATAGTTTTTATCGCATTTACGATGTGTGAGAACGTTTATAGTTTGGAATGCTCAATGGCGATCTTCCGATAATCTTGTTGCCAGCATCAAAAAGTGTTTAAGGTGTGTTCATGTCTAATGAAGTAAAGCTTGAATTTACATGGAATTACCTCTGTAGAATTTTGAGTTAACTAGTAAAATATGAGACACAAAAATCCAAAATTTAGATTTCGTTAAAACGCAGCATAATTTGTTTACACTTTATTTGCACCGTTTACCATACCTTTTTATTGTTTTAATTTTCAAACACTTATACTTTTCTCAAATGTAAATATTATAACACAGATTATTATTAATTTACTTATTTGTTATTTATTTCCTCTGTCGATGCAAAGACAAGCGGAAATTTCAGAGTAATCCTATTGTAACTAACTCTTAATTGAAACCGCATTTTAAAACTGTTTATTTGAAATAAATTTATGCTCCAGAAAAAATAATTATTAATTTCGTAAACTTTTTCATGTTATTTATTTATGGAACATCATAATCAAATTGTGAAAGTGTTAAAACTCCTGTGTGATTAATAAGTGAGACTATTTAAATAGTATACGAAAAAGGAAAGGTGTGTGTGTCTGTGTGCGTGTGTGTGTGCCTGTGTGTGTGTGCACACTTTAAAAGCAATGAAACGTTTGGTTAAAGGTAATGGTGAGAAAAATCAGTAGTCCTTAGAGGGGGATGAGATATTATTATAATCCTGGATATTGTGGAAGTTAGATGCGTGGATAGATAAGAAAATTGCAAGGTCAAAGGAGACAGCAGCAGCGTGGACTCTTATAGGAGGGATAGCCCTAGAGAACATCATGAAAATGTACTCCAGGATTCTAACTCAGGGACTCCCTAAGTTAACAGAAACCTTTCTTCTCGAGGAACAATCTGGTTTCAGAAAGGATGAGCCATGATAAACTAGTAAACCTCCTGGAAGATATACGAGAAGCGCCATGACACCAAAGAGGGAAATTCTTCACAATATTTTTAGTCTTCCGCAAAGCATTTAACCTACTTAACAGGAAAATATTAGTGGAAATACTGGTCTAGACAATAGGAACAGGATATGCGCTGACCACGACAATCAAACAATATTCTAGCCTACAACAGAATGGAAATCGACGATGGGATAGCATACTCAGCTAGCATCATTCAGACAAATTGAATACCACAAGGGGACGCAATATGTCCCACACTCTTCAACGTAGCCACGGCAGACCTCTCTCTGATCAAATAAAATATACCAGTCTCTCTGAAAGTTTACTCAGATGGCATGGCGATCAGAGCAAGAAGCAGGGAATACCTTCAAAGTGCCATAAACAACCTAATAAAATGTGCAGAACAAAACGAGCTCCATTTAAGCAAAATCAAGACCGTCTGCATGATATTCAGGAATGGAGGAAAGATTGCAGTTGCAGACGCACTCACACGGCGTATATGGTAGCGTGTCTGTCTCACGTTCAAGAGGTCACGAGTTCATATCTTGGTCGGGGTGAGCTACACTGTTAAACTTTTTTCCATGGTTTTCCCTTATCATGAAAGGCCAATGTCAAGTAATTCTAAGTTCGATGGACTCTGGACACATTTGAACATCATGTCACACATTCCACTTATCATATGATATGACAACTTGCAATTACGTAAAAAAATCACGGTGAACAGCTTCAAAACTCTAGGTATTACCCTACAGCCAACAGGAACATCTTTCAAGACATATACAAGAGAAAGAGCAGCCGCTGCCATTAAGGGCCGATTGCATAAAAGTAATCTAAGTTCAAGCACATGAAAATGATATTCAGTCAAGCTGGACTTAGAATTTTGGTTGTATAAACATTGATCGAAGTTCATGGCCTCTTGATCTAAGATCAAATCTAACAGGTTAATTTTCTCCAGTTAACTTTATTGAACTTAGATCAGCAGAACTGCAGAATTTACACAACAGTTTCTGAGAAGAAATGGTAGTGCCGCTTTAAATAAATAGTAAATAAAGCATTTTGTGTGGTTATTTTCATAAATAAGTGACCTCTTTATTTCACAAATGTATGTTAAAGATTCATTATTTGTGTTCATAACCTATACATTTGCATTATTTTCAGAATTCAGGTTACTCTGATGTCACTGATGATTATAATTTTCAATTTAAAAGGTATCCTCGTGTTTTCCAACATAGAGGAAATCCCATCTCAGAACTAAATGACAGAAAATTCAAAATGAGATTTCGAGTATCAAAGTTTACAATCGAAGAACTGGAGCATAGGATACATGGACAATTTAAGAAAACAAACCGTGAGGAGATATGCACTTAATCCAATATTTTTTATCCTTCTCGCATTACGGATTTATGCAACTGAAAGCTTCCAGATGGTGATTAGGAATATATTCAATATAAATAAAGGAACTGTGTTTAGAATAATACAGAGTTACAAGGGACATTGCAGCTTTAAGATCTCATTTCATCAGGATACCTATGGACAAGAAGAGTCATGCGATATTTAAAGTTAGATGAATGCATCTTCTATTTTGCTTGAACTTCCATTTTTGTTTTCCAACTCACAGCATTGTAAACAGACGAAAATGGAAAAGATGTACATTGGGCACATAATGCAGATAAAGTAAGCTAAATAACTTTTGATAAATACTGTTTCAATATGGAATAAAGTCTTATACTGTTTATTTAAAACAACATTAGTTCTAGCGAAAGTCTTACTCACGTTGACGTATGGAATACAGGTAATCTAACATCAGAGTGAAAGTGGACCAATTTTTCAATTATGTAATATGTTTATTAATTATATATATACATTTAAGAACTGTAAAAGGGAACCTTGCACTCCCCGGGTGACAGTCTAGAAAGGACGGATGTAAAACAATAGAGTGGAATGCTAGCTATTTTGCTGTACCGTTACACAGGTCAATATTCTGTTAGTTTTTCCTTGTGACGCCGTGCTGAGTATATAATAGAGGGCAGTAACCCCCACTTAGCCCCACTGCAATCAAGTATATTGCATGCATTCGTCTGGTGTGTCCGATGGTTTATTCTTTCACTACGTGCCGCGTCACGTAAGATGTCTTGTGAAATGTCCGCCAATAAAAAACCAGTTATTTGAAGGTACCCGGGTTCCAAACAAGTGTAAGAACAAATTAAGCAGTTCAGAGACTATCGAATGTTTGTGTTGTCTCAAACTTAACACCCTAAGAACCCAAAAAGGGTCCATTCAGGAGAAAGCAGCCGGACGTAAGGATGAAGCAGGCAGCGGAAGACGTGGAGACCGAGGAAGGAGTTCCGACGTCGAATTCATGTACGTGCAGCCGTAAGGCTATAGAAAGTACTGCCGCAGGAGCTAGACATAAAATAAAAGGAAAAGGACAAATTCCTAAAAAGAATACTAGGCATATACAACTCAGCGCTCTCTAGACTGGCATACGTCCTAGCACAGGAGTCCTTCCTCATAAAAGATTTCAGAAAACAGCTAGCAGCAGGCTCATCTCAAACGACAGAGAAAAGGAGGAAGAAATTTGGATGGGGTTTTATTCGACCGACGCTATGCTATTCAGGATTGGATGAGAGCAAATCAGCACATGCGTAGCGCAATTAATAGGCTTCTTGTACATGGACTCCAATACGAGTTTTTAAACAAGGCAACGTATCATGAACCAGCGAACATCGCGTGTGCACTTTGTGTGGAAAAGCGTGTGAAATAAAATATATTAAAACATGTGTGAGAAGAAAAGGATATAACTTAGCGAATACAGTCACGAATAATAAGAACAAAACCATGAGCATTCATATGCTTTTATTTTTTATATAGAGACAGCTAGCACTTAATAATTGGTACAAATCAAGATTCAGACCAGTTTATCAGATCAAAGTAATTTTAAGAGTGTGGCAACAAATTTAAGGATAAGGAGTTAGGTAAATCATTATCTATACTACACATATATCATTACGATGAAACGTATAAGAGAAAAAATTAAATCATCGAATTCGAAAAAGAAATACAAGGAAGGCAAAGCAAGAATACACACTTCCAAAAGCCATTTAAATTGCGTTGCATAAATATTTACAAATGCCTTTCTAGTGTATTCTTCTAGTTCCCTTCTAATCACAAAAAACGTGTAGTTAATCAGTCTGTGCAAATGCACTTATCTGTTTAACATATAAATCTCAATGTCCACCTATTTTGTTCAGGACTGGAACCGGATAGAAACTTCTGTTTTTTTAAATACACGTGGACTCTTTGCGAATGCGTGACAGAGATGGCAGCACTGTACACAGCATAGAACTCTCCTGGCAGCGACCAGAGTAAGGACTGTTTTTGTTACTTAAAATGGTGACGCTTTCATTGCAAGAAAAGCGTGTAATCATTCGTTTTCTCCATTTTCGTCTATTGAAATTCATCGCCAGTTGAGAGAGACATGTGGTGATGGTACCATGGATGTGTCTAATGTTCGTTCCAGTTCAATGAAGGCAGAACATCTGTGACAACAAACTAAGACAGTCACGGCCTCGCATCTGCCGGTCTGACGACATGACCCAGCGAGTGGAGAACGTTGTTTTGGAGGATCGCTGATTGAGCGTTGCAGAGATTGCCTCCAAAATTGGTTATTTCGCCAGACCGGCAGGTGCGAGGCCGTGATTGTCTTGCTTTGTTGTCACACGAAGTTTTGTCTTCATTGAACTGTAGCCGCAAGGAACGCACATCAGACACATCCATGGTACCAACACCACATGCCTCTCTCAACTGGTGATGAATTTCAGTAGGTGCCACCACGAAAATGGAGAAAAAAATGATTTAAGCTGTTCTTGCAATGAAAACATGTCATTTTAAGTATCAAAAACAGTCCTAACACTCATCGCTGCCACTATATTTCTATGCATTGTACAGTGCTACCATCTCTCACACATTTACGAAGAGTCCACGTGTATTTATAAAGAACCTGAAGTTCCTATCAGGTTCCAGTCCTGAACAAAATAGGTGTTGTGATAACTTGAACGCACCTAGTATATTGGTGGAAAGGACTGTGTGATATAAGACACTGAAGCAAAATTGTAGAATACTGAAGTTTCACAGCAGTCTCACCTTTAAGACCTCGAGGACTATCTATATACTTTAATTAAATATTAACAAAAAATAAACCATATTCTCCTGGAATAATCATAAATGATTTATAAGAATTCTTAATAATAATTCTAAATTCTATTTCGTTTCGTTGTTTTAAAGTACATAGTTCTATCACAGCCTCCTCAAAAACCTCGTGATCTAAAACTCCTTAAGTGTTGCGCAGACTTGGTGAAATTTCTAAATATGTCTTCCTTCTCTTCCTTCTATGACTCAGAGCCAGAGCTGTCGTCACCTGTGGTTGAAAGAGCATCCTGGACCATCTTACGTATCTTGGTGGAAGGAGAGTACTGTTCTGGTACTTTGCGCTGCTTTGATGGTGGCAAAATGACCTTAAAATTTTTGTCCGGTTTCTCAGGAGGATTCTCAGACTTCTCGAGGGTTGCTCTGGATTGATTGAGCACTTTCAAACACTCTTCTGTATAACTGGGTTTCTTTGCATTCTTGGCTTCTTCGATGCTCAGTCGCTTCATTTTTTCTTTCAAGAAATTGACTCTGTTCTTGGATACTGCTTTGTTTACCTTATCCGATTTAACCAAGGACTGAATTTGAGGTTTCTTTGCATTCGAGGTCGCCGATGAACCTTCCTGATTTCTGACTGGAGCTCTCAGCCGGTTTGTTGTGGTTTTTCTGTTTTGGGTTAACTTGGGTTCACTATTAAATCTTTCTCTGGCTAAATTTGTTTTATTCGGTTTTTTGTTGACCAATGGTGCTTGAGATTTTAGACTTGTTATACTTTTTCTCGATTTTCCACGTATTGGTCGTACATTTGGTTTTGTTTTCTCTTCTGACATAGCAGTTTTCAGATGTTCTAAACTGCTGGTGCTGGTCACCTCACTTCCCTTCTGCGCTGATACTGGCGGGGATATATCGGCATTTCCGGACATTACTCTCCTGTGGGTCTCCAAGAAAGAGGCGATGGTATCCTCATTTCGCTTTTCTATACTTTTTCTGGAGAACTCTTCACGGAGACGCTGTGAGTTGGTGGTTTTATGTGGACGTAGTATTACTATTTCACGGGTCGAAGTAGGCGGTGATCTTGCTTTAAAGGTCGTTTTGTACGAAGAATCACGACGGTGTTGTTCTTCTAGTACCCTCGACGCTAACATCTCACGAAGGCGCTGAGTTTTAGTGGTTCCCACAGATACTGATGTTGGAGTGGTTAGGATGTGTCTAGGGTATGGCTCCAATGGTTCTTGAGAAGATTTCTTGAGCAATTCCTCGCGGAGTTTGCTCGTCCGAGTCGCATGGGGAGATTTAAGTGGTTGGTTATCTGGTTTGAAATCAAAAGGTAAAGCTGTCTGTGGATCGTACCATAGATATGGCCACTTCTTCTTCATCTTTATTTCGGTTGACATCGTTGTTACAAAAGTTCGCACGATCAGAGGAGGCTATTTTCTGGAACAAAAATATTATTTTGTTACAACATGATTTTTAAATGAAAGCCTACACTTTAAATGAGTTCGGATTACAAGCTTACAGGTGAAGAATACACCTACAAGATCAGAGTTTCCATTGAACTGAATTTTACTCTAAAGTTATGTAGCAATTTAGATTATCCTACTAACAAGTGTTTAAGCCAATTCAAACATGAACTAAACTATTGGACTGCTATCCAAAAACAGAGATGCAAACACACCTACCCATCAACAGAACATACAGAATTGTAATGGGTGGGTAGGCCTGAGCATCTCTTTTAGTTACTTAAAATTGAAAACTGTCAAACAAAATTGCCTGAAAGTTATTGCTTTCTCCTAAGAAATAGAAACTATTATATGATAATGTAATATTTCATGTCCTTACATAAGTTCAAAGGTCCAAAAAAGGAACAGTTATATCTTCGATTATGTCACTCCCTGATAAGTATATATTGTTTTAGCGCCGCTAGTGTGCCGAAATTTTGACCTGCAGGAGTTCTATTAAATATCATGCTGAAACGTATCTGTTGCTTTTCAGCACGTTGAACCCTTTAAAGCATGGTGGTTTCAGGTGGTAACCATATGCTTTATTCACCTTGAATAATGTTTTAGTGCGATTCTTTTGTTATTATAGTATTCTACTGGCCTTTGTCAATTATACACACAAGATTTTAAGGCCCTTGAATGGTAAACATTATATTACTTTTACAATAACATTGTGGGGCTTTTTTAAGTATAAAATGCAAAATCCAAGCTACTGCAGTCAAATGATACCCCATCAACATCCAAGCATGTCATCACACCGATTATTTTACTTGGGCTCTCTCCGTCTTTTACCGCAAGCACATTTGACTGCAGTTGCCGAGATTCGAATCCATGACCTTCAGCTTTGAATGGATGACCAGACCAAACGTGTCGCTTTAACGATTATGGCTATTCGAATCGATTGCGTTGAGACACCGCAGAAAGTGATATGATTAGCAAGTACAGCAAGACCGGCATAAGTAGAAAAATAATTCCTGTAGCAAAGGGTTAAGTCATTTTCTGGATCATCTTTAAACTCTTGACCCTGAGAAATGAAATGTATAGCGTTTAACATCCACTTTTACTACATGCGGCACCGCAGCCGGTGAAACTGATACATGAGAAAGACGGAGTACCGGTGGAATCAGATGTGTGGGAAACCAGATATTCCGGAGTAAAGCCGCCCCAGCACCGTGTTGTCCACCACAAATCACACTTTGCGGTCGCCTGAGTTAAACCCGCGCCGCCTTGGTGAGCGCCGAGCGGTCTAACCACTCAGCCGCCGCGGGTCCTCTCCGACCTTAAAATTAATAAGTCTGTGTCCAGCTGAGCTAGACATACCGACATTTTAATCTATGAATGTGTAATTTTAAAACTTTGTTGTTGTTGCAAAATACGCTTTACCTCCATGTAAGCTATGAAAATGATTTGTCACAATATGATTAAGATATTATTTCTACATAATAATTACACATTACAGGACCCTTAATAGTCAGTGGTTACACACATCCCTCTCTGTCCCTCTCTCTCTCTTTCTCTCTCTCTCTTCCTCTCTCATTCAAAATTCAAGAATGTACTTAAACTTCAATTGACATCTCAACTATGTATTATAAGTGCTGGAGGTCTATTTCTTTATTGAATTATTATATAATACTATTATAAATAAATCGAAATAAATGTTTATGCTTTGCTTGAATTTGCCTACAAAGAAAAAGGCAAACAGCAACTGTAAGTATTGTATTCCGCTCCCCAAAATTAAATAACATTTTGATATCCCCTGAATTAAAATAATGTTTAGAATGTCTTGTGTCTGTGGATATGTTTTGGTATATAAGTGCAGAATTTCTAAGAATGCGACATCATGATTTTATGAAACTCCATTGTCTTAAACTTCCTTGGCCGTGGAAAATGTTTCGAAAGTTTTGAATTTCTGAAGAACAGACTAATGATTTTGATTAAAATCTTATGTTTAAAATATTTCTGACAGTGTATATCTTGAAGTTTTTGGGAATAGACTATAACGTAATGTTTATGATGAATGGCATTTATTTCAGAGCTAGGATAAGCTAAACTGTTCAGCAGAAGAAATGTTGATCGCGTACGATACACTTTTATGTCAAATAAAATATTTTGTAGAGCTAACCTTTCTGAGATATTCTTTATTATACATTTTAATGTTAAATTATTAGAACTTTCTCAGATAGAAAGGCATTCAAATTTATCTCCCGTCTGTGTAAAAAGAGCGAAATTTCACAGCCACTAAATAGCGTCTAGCTCTTACAATATTTTTGTATCTTATATATTTTATTTACTTTTATCTACAAGGAAATATTAAATAAGATAAATTCTGTAGAATTTTATGTCTATTAACATTATAAAATAAATTTCTATAGAATATTCTATAGAAAAGTAGACAAAATCATCAAATTGCATATGTAAGACATATAAATAAATAAATAAATAAATAAATAAATAATCCTTAATAAATCTTAAATGGTTAATCGAATTCTAATTTCCTTGTTTGAGAGTGTAATTATTGCCTTTATATTTTACATATATTGCATAACAATCACCCAAGTACACCAGGATAAACTAGAAGATCTGGAACAAACGCTGTATCATCATAGATTATATACACCGTTCTACACAATATCGCTGCCGTCAAATCTCAACAGGGATGGAGATGCTGGCGAAAGGTCAAACAAAGATAGGTTTACACAGACCTTTCCATTTGGGTTGTACTGAAGCGGACCTAGATTCGAATCTGGTTTTGTTGCTTCTTCGCTGTGTACATGCACGCACCTTCATGTTTGGATACACGGTACCTCAATGAATGTTTGTTAGTATATAAATTATTCACAATTACATGCAATAAGTGCATGCAATAACTACTCATCAAAAAGAAATAAGTTGTGGTTTCAGATGACGCCGTATTATTCTGTTTGGAAACAGCAGTTGTGGACATGTTCTTGACAAAAGCTCTATATATTATATCAATCACATAAATAAAGGTAGGAAGATAAGACTTTACATATTTTATGAAGTAAGTTTTCGCCTCTCTTGCGTTTTACCACTTAGGCAAATGTCATCTAGATGAAGATTTAAAAGCCTATTCCCAGAAACATGCGTTTCATATCTCATGGAATTTTTTTTAACATTTGGCATCTTAATGAAGATCAAGTAGATAAAATCAATTTAAAAAAAATTGGCATATTAAGTGCAGTTTATAAAATAGATGCTTTTTATTTGTTTAAATATTCTTCGACGTTTTTTTTTTAAGTTAGACTGCCCATAAACAAACTCATCAGACCTTCTCCTAAAAATAGATTTTCCGATTCGGTAGCTTTGAACACTATTTCTGGTGAATTCGTGGCCACAAATTTTGTGTAGCATACGAAATGCTTGTTCTGTTTGTTATAAACACATAATATGGAAATTAACACGTATGGCTTTTCGGTGTATGCATAAAATGTGGTTTAAAATAGGAAATGATTGCAAAAATGTTGTTCCAGACTAGAATTTTAATTACTTACCAGGTGATGCAATTTTATTACGATAAAAATCTAAATTATAAAAGAAAGAATATTTTGAAAATATATGAGAAAATAACATGAGCATTAAAGCTAGAAAATGCCGAATGGTGAAGTTTCAAAATGCTATTGTACTATTCAAACTGATTTACGGATCATGAAACGAGGCAGTGAACTGCTCAGAGGGAAGCTAAACCTAATGGGATACGTATACCCATTTTATGTATCCAGAATATTTAAAAGCAGTTATTAAAGGCACATAATTATCTATTTTAATACTTTTAGTCTATATTTTATGATTTACCCTTTGTATAAATTTATAAAATATTTCTTCCGGTTGAAAATCAGTTCAAAGATTGTCCTCAGGAAATACAAGATACACATTTTATTTGACGTGTGAATACCTTAAATATATGGCACATCCATAAAAAGTAAGAGCCATTTTTGGGACATTCAAAAAACATAAGCGATGGTTCCATATGAACCTTAGTTTGGGATGTCGGATCCTCTTAAAAATCTTCATGTCTCCTCTTTGGGAGAGGCTGAACTAAATTCCAAAGGAACTTAAAAGAACTGCATACATTTCCGTTTGACTGACGTTTTGAGTTAAATACTGTATTTCTACCCACTTTGTTGTCCCCCGTAATCTGGGACAACATGTCAGGCTCTGGCTCCCTTCGTCGCGACTTCAAACCCAACGGAGGATTTTCGATTTTCTGCATATATTTATGGACGTTTAAGAACCTCAGGTTAATTTTGGCTTCTGTGCCAAGTTGAGCATTCGTTCATGCCCAGTATAAAATGGAACGCTGGGAACTATAGCTGTTACGCATAAATAAAAACACTTTGGGCTTTAATGTAAGCTTTAAACGAAATAACGAAGAAATAAATTATAAAGTGAGTTAATTCCAATATATTTTCCGGAATAATAGCGCGTAACTTGACAAGAGAAACACAAAAGTATACAAATCTAATATTCTATAGAACAATGGCTGTCCGGATTTTCTGTATGGATCAGAAACATGAACATTAAAAAATGGAGCAAGCGCCAGAAATGACATATCTCTAAGCAGTAAAGGGATGCACAAAAAAAATCATGTTAAACATTAAGAAATAAGGAATTAGGTATATTTTCAATAAAAAAAGATACAAATAAATCGAAAAAGAAAATGCAAAAGCCAGTTGCAGAGAATACACAGCTCTCGCAGTCCATTACATTCATAACCCTCTGGTTACACAACAAGAGGAAGACCAATAGAAAGCTGGGAAGAAATATGAGACTGGAACAGAAGAATTCTTCTAAACCACGAAGAGTTGATGGAGATGATTTTATTTTCCTTTCTCTTATACAAAAATATTAAGGAAACGGTGAAAAGGTAATTTAATATCTGTTGCGGGATGCATTTAATCAAGAGCATAATCGAAAGAAACATCAGATCGTAAGACCTGAAGCTTTCCTGGCGACGAATATGTTCTTGATTTTCTTGGGAAACAAGCCAGGTGAAAAGACGACTAGAAATCGACATTTCGGGAGCGTACATCTCTCCCATCATTAGGATATTTTAATAACTGTAGTCTTCTCACCTGCCTCGTTTCCCGAGAATCACTTTCAACACGCCATATTTGAACATACTAAGGAATTCGGGACATTGGAGGTATCTGATGCGGAAAAGACCTGAAAGCTCTCCTTGCAGATGTTGATCCTGAGCAAGATCCTGAGAACGTCTCAGCTTAGATATTGTAGTGAGTCGGGAAGTTTAGGAAAATCAGTTTCGGATATACTCCGAAACAGGTCCTGGTAAGTAAGGTGTATATCTCAGGGTGCTATTTGTTGAATTAAATCCGTTTCTCCTCCTTATGCTGTTTATTTTGAAGCTGCGTATATAATTTCTTATTAACTACTTCCCACTTCCACACAAGCGTTACCCTAATTTAGAAATCTTTTATGCATAATCTATTGGCTCACTCGTTAGTACTCCCGTTTCTTATCTTCGTATTTGATACAATTATCTAACTGTCCTCTACGCATAAAAAATGCCACGTTGTAAAACTGATTACAAATTAGAAGTTACACTCAACTTTGTACGGTGTTATAATTGAGCATGCGCACAAACTAATTTCCAGCACAACGATATAGCTATGTACAGTAATAATCTTTCCTATGACTTGCAGTTCGCCCCGGGTCTAGAAAATTCTCTCTCAAATGTCCATTTTCTTTTAAAACCATGCCTCTTTGCTAGGCATCTGATTTATTACATAAATAATTGATTTACATCTCTCTCACTGCAAGATTCACTGGATCTCACACTGAGTTAAAATTCCACGTGCCTAGCGTCATTCAGTAGCACCCTCTTTGTATCTAGACTATCCTATGATCATGAAATGCTCCCCTATTGCATCTCAGGTTTTCAGGTTTTTCCCTCTTATACCAAACTCTTTTGTTCAAGATTACATCTCATGGGACTCCACGTAACTATTGTATTACGTTTCCTGCTCATTTCTTATCTGTCTTTTCCTAGAAGTCTATAATTCAGATTTTTTCTTCCTAACCCTTCGAGTTTATTTGCGTATTAATAGTTCATATTTCACTTTCATGTATTATATTCGTTACCTTTATTCCTCTAACCTACTTCTTTACTTGAAGAGGCGGATAATACTACTTCAAGATGTGCTAGAAAATGTGTTTGAAATGAGTACCTACTAACCAATATATAATTTGTACAAATGACAACTTGTCACAGATACGCAGATTTATCATTCACTAGAGATGATTTACTGCCTCTGTGCAATGCCTAACATGACTTTCCCAAGCGAGTTAGGAATCTGTTTAGTATTGCATAGATCCATACACATTAAGTCGCGGGCATGCGTTTGGATATTCATGAGCTCTCCGTCTGTGTAACACTCTACACTAGACTAGTCTACATCTCTGATACTGAACCCAAATAGTGATAGCATGCTGTTAAATGCCATGGTTTACTTGGTCGTATTAGCAATTGTACGTCTGTGGCTTCAGAAATAACGCGTTTGAAAGCCTTTAATAACTATATGTACCTTAACAAATTATTTCATAGTAATAGTGATCTTCAGATAATACAAGTAAACAGCATCAGAAAGAGATGAGAAGATTCGACTCTCGCATACAGAATTATGCCATATTATGACGGTTTATTTTGAACTGTATAAAAACGTAGCTAGTTTTAGGGTATCATTCCATGTCCAAATGGAACAACATCTAGAATTATAGAAGTTAATGAAAAAGCTGATTCAAGTTTCCCAAGAAAACGTGTCACAGCTATAAAATATAGTATCCAAAACTCCATTTTAATTGACAATTCTAATTCGTTGCAATCATATAACTAATATTAATACAAAGGCTTATTGTTCTACATACTCTTGGTGAGTATAGATACATTTTCTGACACATTACATATTTTGTACCACAAAACGTTTAAAAAACCTTCACTAAATAATGGTTTTGAAATTCCATATCCCTTGGACGAGCGGGAAAAGAAACCAGTATGAAGGCTCTGTTCAGCATGTACAAATATTAGATTCAGGAAACGCACGTGAAGTATAAATTACGGTCTTCTGAGTTAAGAAAACGGGCGCTCGGTTACATCTTAAACGTTAACTTAATCACTGTTGGTAGAAGCGCATGAAGTATAAGTAACCAAAATTTCGTTACCATACATTGAATAGTTATTGTGTATGTAGAAGTTATAGTAGTGTTATTGGTTAGTTTACTTACTTCCTAATGACATTCAAAGTCCCTAATAATTTTGCGTACTAAGAAATGTATCTGATAAGTTACTTACAATTCGTGGTAAGGCAAATTCTTTTTAAAGTATTTAAAAAACCGTAAAAAGCACTAATAAATCAAAAATTGCTACTATTCTGTTAGGAATTACGTCATTTTATATCGATACTGTTATTATCCTGTTGGGTATTACGTCACTTCCTAATGTTATCGTAAGTATTGAAAACTAGAACGTATTAATGACCCGTTTGATTCTCGTTGCCATGGAAAATGTATTGTAAATGTAGCTTACATAACCAAATACATAGTCATAATGATTAACTTTCAATTCAAGTTTTGCAAAATAAAATTTGATTTATCTCATATCCTGTACAAATTGACGTAATGAAACATAAATATTATTTAGTTAGCCCTGTCCATGATGTTATATGAACCATGCTAAGTTTTGCCCAACATTAACCTTATAAGTATTGCACATACGAAGTAAATAGAAGCGCCCAAACTCTAGCACACAGGATCAAAAGAAAGAATCTGTACACCAGTAAAGAATTCGTCGCTTCCCATCGGACCTCCGGAGCCAAATTTCTATACACTATAAAAGAACTCCTGTAAGGTGAAAATGAAACAGAAAAACAATAAATTATGAAAAGGAAATGGTGTAGATTAAAAACCATTCTAGCATTCTCTTACTGATCAGCTAAAACTAGTAAAACCCAAGTTTGGAATGATGGATCGATGGGAATCAAACAAAAGACCTTCCAAATGTCAGCCTAGTGTGTTTACTTGGAATCTTTCTTCCCTGTACTGATTTTATGTTTAATTTTTATGAAAATTTCTCATTTTTGTAGCAAATTTTGTCTTAAAACTGCATTTATTACATCTGATAATTTAAGTAATTCCTGCATTATATATAGAATAACTTTAAACTATAACAGCTGAAGCAGTAATATAAAGTTCAAATTATATTCTCTTCCCTTGTTATAACTAAAAGAAACTACACGTTTTAGTTTGTGGCTTCAAAAAAAAAAAAAAAAAAAAAAAAGTCAACCGCTGCTCAAAGAGGAGGCAATATTTCCTTTAAACCGGTAAATTCTGTTTGAAATGGCTAGAGCAAATATTGAAGCTAGATGACTCATTTAAATGTTAGCTGCACGTTTAGTGGATGAAACTTCCGATAAGCCAATAGCGGTAGCCAATATTGTTTCGGCGCTTCATAAATGTTTTTACTGCTGGACTTTCGGAATTCAACTCCCAGGAACGAGTGCATATCGCATATAAAGTCAAAGGGAAAACGTTAGCAGCGCAGGGCTGTTAGTACGCGGTGAAATTTAAGAAATCATGGATACTTGAATATTTAGAAAATCGGCATTCCAACACTCGTTAAAATACCTCCTTGTTGTTTATTTAATACAATTTGAAACAAATGGTGATTCCAGAATTATTGAATTATGTTAAAATCAATGCACAATAAAGTGCGATCCAAATAAACTGCAACCATTTCAATAGATCATAACTTTTGAACCAATAATAAGACACACGTGCAACTTTGGGAGAATATAATACTCAATTGAGAGATTACATTACACTATTTACATCTCAGAGAAAATGTTGGAAGTGTCCTCCATCAGCATCTATACATGTTTGTACTCGTCTCACCATATTCTCAGAAGTTTTACGGTGAACATCCTCGCCATTGTTGCTTATTTCGGTTCGAATGAATTCCTTGAGAAAAGCAATTTCCGTGGCCTATTCCTGTACACTCTATTTTAGATACCTCCACAAAAAAAATTAAGTGACGTTAGGTCAGGAGATCTGGGTGCCACAGAATATTTGAGATGATTCGATTATCAAAGAAACTGTTTACAAGTTCCATGGTGTCATTAGATGTATGGCACGTTGCTCCATCTTGCTGGAAATAACCTCTCAATTCGATATCATCCAGCTGCTCCACAAATGACTTGAAGATAACCATATAAACTTCAGTGTCTACAGTTGTATCATAGAAAATGGGACCAACGTTCCATGGATGCTAATGGAGGACACTTCCAACATTTTCTGTAATATTTAAATAGTGTAATGTAATCTCCCAATTGTGTACTATATTTTCCCAAAGTTGTACGTTTGTCCTATAGCCTATTGAAGTGCTTCAAGTTTATATGGATCGCACTATATATTACACACGACCTGAAATTGTTTCAAGGTATAAGAAGCCATTAGTGATACAATTTGAATGTTAGGGATAAGCATTTCGTTATAAATCAAGTGTACTTAGGACAATTAGGTCAAAACATCAATTGCATCATTAATTAACACCGAGTACGGTCAGAAATCATAGTTTCCTGCAAATACTCAGGCGATCTACTTCTGAAAATTCGAAACTAGAAATAATTGTTATACTTTAGCAAGTCACAGAATATAAAGTTTGTTTCAGATGGAAAAAAGGCAGCCTAAGTAATGTCAACGTAGAGACTTTGGTGAAATATTCATGACGTCGAGGGCATAGGTTGAGAAGAGCGTTTATTTATAAAATTTGTGTATATCCTGTCTTAGACTTCTGCCTACTACAGAAGTATTTTTCTGTGATCGATTGTTGGCACAGGATAGCGCCTAAAGACCGTGATCGGGTAACTAACATGTGCAGTTGTAAAATATTTTTGCTATGGTTTACTGCATCGTATCCTTCTCATTGTTATTACTGAAACAGTTACATTTTCGTATTGTGACTTTGTGGGTACGTAGAAATAAAAGACCGAGTTGCAGAAATTAAAAATCTCCTTTATTTTCGTAGAAATACTCTTATAGATTACAGCAGCATTACGTTACGTCACCATCAGTCTACCAAGGTCGATCACAATAACAAACAGTGACAGCAGATTAGCTCTCGTTACAATAACACTTCTAGCTGTCTCTCGTTCAAAACACTGTCTCACAACTAACTTTGCGAGCCGTCACGTCCTTAAATACCTAATTCGTAATTCTAGATTGTTCTACAACAAACCAAAACCCGAACAATCTCTATCAGTCCAGAAATTTCCGGAAGAACAAAGAAACCAAATAGTCTATCAAATTCCAGAAGCGTAACTTAATTTATGCCGGCAAGTCCTTTACCTCAGTTATCTCTGCTTGCCGGCGCTTGTTTACAATAGCCGCCCTATCATTAACTGCTTAGTAAGACTCATTATTATCATGAAACTATCCGCCGATTGTTTTCTTATTTGTGCCGAAACTTTTATGTCTGTTGCCCTGACACTATTAATGCTTCAGATGTTAGCAAATAAATTTAATCCTTCAAAATCACACATCTAATGCCAATAATCAAGAGCAGTTTACTTCTTCAACCTCAGACATTTGAAATCCACTTCAATTATACCACGTATTAGCCTCCATTAAATTTATCAATCAATATAACTGTTGTCTACTTTCACATCTATGCGGTTATACCCTGAGAGCAGAACTGTAGCAGCTTCCAGGAGATTTATCATGAACATGTTGGAAAGGGCATAAAAAAGTTGCATACTTGGTAATAATCTTTCTAGGAGTGTACACATCACTCAAATAGCTTAGGGTACAATAGTCTCAGTTCGATGGGGAAAACATCAATAGTAAGGTGGTTTAAAATGGAAGAATTCATTTATTGTGATTTGGGAAAATAGGACAAAGCTTCCATAAACATCTATGAGTTGAATGGCGTAAACATATTTAATTGCAAAGGATTATTTATAAGTAAAATTCCTCAATAATCAATGATAATTGAGATTTCTTTATTTTAAAATGCCTTTGTAGCTGAGCATATCAGAATCCTAAAGAAATATTTTAAACTATCAACAGAAGAATAAACTTGGAATTAATTTCAGGCCATTTACTGTGACAATATATCTAGACATTTCTAAATATTTCTCACCTGCAACGTCCCAGTTATCACATTACCAGCTTCCAATCACGTTAAATGTATCATTTTAACTACTTAGGTAGATGGGAGATATAAGTTAAACGCTCAGATTTTCTTGTTATACAAAACGGTGTATTACTTCTTAAATATATGAGTGACACGGAGGATTTTGTTGTTCCTACCTGCTGTAGAGGAAGTCGATCGAAGATAAGGCTATAGGCATGTTGGGCGCTGCTGGTAGGCAGGGAAGATAAGTGACTGGGTACATTTCCGAATTAGGCTGATAATTTAAAGGTATCATTTTAGGGTTAAAGAAGGATTAGTTAAGAGTGTTAATTTTTACCTCTGTTTAGATCTTCTTCCATTGATACCACTCTCGTAAACTTTGTTAATTGTTTCTTATACCTTTTTAATTATACAACTCAAATATTTATTTCTATTTTATTTTTTCATGCTTTATGGATAGTTTCAGTATCGTTTATTTCATTATTAATCTTTACGTTTTAAAGGCCCTAAAGACTTTCGAAAAACAGAACCTTTTGGTTCCTTGTAACTAAAATGATGGGAACGTCTTTGTAATCCTTGTCAAGATATTAATCCAAAGATTACATGCATGGTGATTCAGGAATCTATTATTAATCCGGTAAACCATGATCTAAGAGGAAAGAGTATAAAACATGTTTTTTTCAAAGCATTAGCACATTAAACGAATATTAAATGTAAAAATGTTCTATGTCTACTGAGTTTCACTTGCTTTCAAACCAGCAAAATGAATTATGAGTACCAATTTCATGGGTTTTCCTGTCAGAATTATACAGGGAAATGTCAGATTTCTAATAAGGTAAAGTTTTCTAATGTGCTTTGATAATTTAATGTTATCTCTTGACGTCACTACTTGCTCATTTTTGTATTATGCTTTCGTACATTTTCTGCCTAAAATATTAACATGAGATAAAAATTTCACGTTTTGCAATAATAACTAAAAGGAAAGGCCAGCGCTGCACCCAGGCGAAATGCTGCCACATGGAGCGGAATCGATCCCCGGAACAGAGGATGTAGCAAGGTAAATGGGGATTCCCCTGGGAGGACAAAAGCTTCCAGAGTGCAGTGGAGTAGTTAGCTTCCGTGAGCTCTTGTCCCATAGACCACGTCCCCCGCCCCATCCACCACTCTCTCACTCTAATGTTTTGGGAATGCGCATGATTATAAGATTAATGCAATATTTTTCCCTCACGTTCCGAATTTGTCTTCAGCAGCCTATCAGATCGTTGAGTTAGGGTTAGAAAATTCCCATTCTCGTTCCATATCCATGGCAATGTTTATCTATAAGTATCAGTAATCTAATGCATCTAGTTGGCATCATAATTTCAAAACTAGATATATTTTTCATCTTATCTCCTATTTACCAGTAGTAATGTATTAAATTACATATAAACATTCAATACGACGGTTTTACTGAAAATGCATTTCCTCGAAAAGGAAATTAAATATTTTCTCACTTTCACGTCTTCTAAGGATATGATATATTTTCAAGAAATTTCACAACTACAACAACTCTCTTTTAACAACATTTTCCTTATTTTAATTATATCAAAGATACCTTTAAAGAATTAGAATGAAAACACCACATTTTAGGTTATTTGCTACATGATGGACACTAATGTCTTTCTGGTATCAAGTTATATGTCGTCTCAGTGTTCCTAGGTGACAGGGGCTGCGTCAGGGGATGAAAAGTTATACTTTGGAAGCATATTTTGTAAAAAAGAAAAAAAAACTAGGGTGGAAAAATTCGTGTGAGCGTAACACCGAATTTTTTCCTGCTTTGCTTTCTTTCTAAATGTAAACTATTAGTGAAAAGTGAGGAGATGAACATCGGATACTGCTTTTAGAAGTACCCGCAATTAATTGAATGATTTCGTATGCAATTACGTAACGCAGTTCGATTTAAACAAATGATAAAATGTATGACTGTGAGATAAATTAATTGAGAGAGAGGCAATATCCTGCTTTCGGAGAGATTGGAAAGCGGAGTTATTCTTTATTTGCGTATTTGCAGTGCAGTACAACGGCTAAATAAATTGTTGCTTTTTATATTAACTAAAACTCCGCCTAATCACATTGCCACGTGTTCTGAATGCATTCGAAACTCATCTTAGATGTGCTGATTATGTGTATTTATAAAAAGTAATGCTGGGGGATGCATTTAAAATTTAAAATGCTAATAAACAAAATACTAGCGGCCTGCTATCGCCAGAGCTGGTGTGCATGTTGGGGAAAAAAATTAAAACAAGAGAATTGCTTTCAGAGGAACTCTTTCTATGGCGAATATAACGGCTTTGAATTATTCTACTAGACATTGTACCAATTAAATCCACTCTCGTTGCAGTAAAGAGAGAGAGAGAGACAGAGCAACAAAAATTAGAGTTTACTCTTATGAGCAGAGTCATCGACAGTCTACTGTAGTCTCCACCACACAGGCGGTTGGTATTTCATTAAAGCGATTATTGTGTATCATACGAAAAGGAAAGAGAGTGTATGTGTGTGTACTTTTTCTCTTTTGCTACCTCTCTACCGTTCTGTTGGTTCTCCCCGTCCCTTTTCTGTATTTTATTTGAGATCCAGGGACGCTGGACCGGCGTCAAATAACTGTCCGTGGTTCTTGGGACGCGACGCCCGCGAAGTCTGCTATGGAATACTAAACCGGCGCTTAGCTCATGTTGCAAGAGTGCATAATCAGCAGGGAGGATAAAAAAAGGGGCCTTCATGAACATGATTCGGAATATGTGCGGGGTAGGGGGAAGTACCTGCATGTTTGTTATGCCCTAATCCACCGTCCACAAGAGAGCGGGCCCTATACGTAAAACAAACGCACGGTGACCTCTCCAGACCAACCCCATCGCCCACCAAAACACACGTGGGTGGGGATCCGCAAACCAACAGGCCGAGAAGAAACCGTGGTGCGTTCATTACTCTTTGCAAAACCTATAACACTGCTCCCTACGTAATGTGCCTCCCTCGTGATATATTTTTGTTTTTCGTGTACAGAATCCCAAGTACGCATAATCGCTTCCAGTGGCGATTTCTCTCCCATGGCTTTTATGGCATTTCTTTTGTGCACATTCTAAACCCGGAAACCATACCATTATCTTTTACTAAGATATATTTTTGCTCCACGCCTCAACTGTCACGTGACTAGACACCACACATTGGCTATTAACATGTTCATTTACTTACTTATTTTAACATGATAATTTTTTCTTGTATGTGTGACAAGTATATAATTTACATAATCGTATGAATTAAATGTATTACGTAACTGAGTCAATGTTCTGGAGCATATGTCAAGTCTTATCAAGAAATATTTTGGTATAAGTGTAATATAGGGCAGAAAGGGGATTTATTGAATATGTGCATGAGGCATCAGTAAAGCATTAAAATACAAATAGTTGGTGGTCGAAATTGGAAAGAATGGTATCGAATATAGGCACAGTGGAGTCAAATTATAGCGGTTTTTGGAAGGAAGTGAGAACCAGGGTACAAGACATAGATAGGAAGGCAATTTGGGAGAGTATAGAAGAAAAGAAATATTTGAAATTGTATAAGCAATTAAAGACAGAACGGGATAGGGAAAAATATACAGATTAGTCTGACAAAACTGGAAGAGGAGGCATAGCATGGAGATGAAGAGAGCACTGTTCATTACTAGCTTTCATTCCCACATTTATTTAAAATGTGAAAAAAGCTAGAGTTTATTCAGAAACATGGCCAAATATGCCCGCCATAGTAGCGTGTCCTCCTCACGTTCTAGAGGTCCCAAGTTCAAATCTCGGTCAGGGTGAGTTATCTGCATAAGGCTTTTTCCGGGGTTTTCCCTTATGATGGACAAATTTCGGGTGACTAAGCTCTATGGACCCCGGACTCATTGAGCATCACTGCAACCATTTCATTCATCGTCCGATATAACCTGACGTTGGAGGACGTAAATTTAAAGAAAAAAGAACTATTGTGATGCACATCTATGTAACAGTTTTTGAAGAAAGTGCAAAGTGTGAAAAGATAAGTTGCGGTAAATTGAGAAATTAGAATAAAAAATTGCAAAATCATCGTTAAGCACCAACAAGTTTAAATTGGTATTTAATGGACTAAATTGGCCAACAAGTCTAATGATGCATACATATTTTGAAATCTAAAGAATAATATTTTGTATCGTGAGGACTAAGAAGTTGAAGACCAATACATTTTCCAAAAATGACCTTTAAAGGGAACTAAAATTATCCCAAAAAGGGCATAAAAATTGCAAAAAAAAAAAAAAAAAAATCTTTAAGACATTTTACCAGGCATAGTTTTTCGCACGTTTGTGGCCAGCCTTTCTTTCATAAACTTTGAAACTGCATAGAAACCAGCCTAACCACTCGAAGACATTGTCACGATGCTGGTAAAAAATAACGCGATATTTAGAGAGGAATTACTAGGTTCTCTGCTGCTACTAAAGACTTGAATAAAATAGAAAGGTCCTCTCACCTGCTGTAGCCAGTCTTAAGGGTGCATATTAGAAATTGGAATCAAAGCTAAATTCTGTTGAACAGGAAAAAGATATAAATTAATTGTTCTTTCACACTGGCCGTGTGTAGGCTAAATTGTGGAAACGTAGAGAGACTGAAAAATTCAATGCCATAGCCGGGATTTAAACCATGGATCTTCTGGTCTCCGTCCAGCCACTCTAACCATTGAGCTACTATGGCCAACGTGCCGATATGGCATTAAATTCTCCGGTAAACCACTTAGGAGTTCTCATAAACACATGTGCCCGGGCCTTAAAGTACTTACATGTTGTAAGTCGCCATTAAGGTAGTTGTCTCATGTGTTTGAGAACATAAACAATGGCTTATCTCTTAACAGTTTAATCGTGATTAATGCGCCGTAAAATAAATGCCGGACTCCTTTGATATTGCATCGTTCAATATAATCTGCTCGTTGAAGGGACGTGAGCTAAACAAAATAATTTGTCTTAAATGTCCAGTTTTTTCCAGCAGCCTCTATCGTTACTTAAAAATAGGATTGTATCTTCGAATATTATGATCTCGCTGAAATGAGAATTTCTCCTCAGTCTTGCCATAGCAGTCCACAGTAGTACAGGTTTGTTGTTGTGTAACTTCTCATAATTTACGAAAACCACTGCCAAATATATTGCAAAATTTGCTGTGTCCAACTTACGTTCATTTCTCTTCGCAAGCACTTCATGAATTTAGATTTCTTTCTTTAACTGATTCGTGCAAGACAACTGTGTAATATGAAGATTCAAAGCTGTTGAAACACACTTTTCCTAAGAGTTATTCTTTGTATTACAATAAAAGCAAATTTGATATTTTGTTGTAAGGAGATCTGTAGGGCCTCAATTAAAGTGTAGATAAGAATTCCTATATTACACTCCCTATTGAAGCACATGTCTATCGAGTAACCCTCTTTGGCTTCATTTTTTACAGAATTTCTATGAGAACTTTCTTCCAACATTCCAGTAGTTAATTTCCTTCTAATCCTTCTAGGGCTTACATTTTACTTACATTGTTCTCACTATTCCTAAAATGAATTTAAAGGCATGATTACTCTAGCCATGCTGCTGTTGGCAATACTGAAAGCATCAGGTAGCAATACTCTTCTTGCATCAAGTACCTACTATCGTTGCCTAATTTTCAATCACCGAATGCGAATTTGCATCCTGATATTCTAAAATATCATAAAGGTGTAATAAATGTATAACTGTTCTATCATTTCTACACGTTCTTAAAAGTTGCAAGATACAGCAACTTCCATAAAGCGTTCGGAAAGAAAGAGCCGCATTAGATTTATCACTTAAATAGGGGAACAAATAAAAAACAACTGTCGCTTACTACGTAAGGCACCGCAGGCGGTGATACTGAGGATGCATGGAGTGAAGATGCAGCACCGGTGGAATGAGATAGCGAGGGAAACCCACCCCGACGCCGTTTTCTCCAGTACAAATCTCACATGTAGGATCGAACCCGGGCCGCTTTGGTGAGAGTCGAGTGTTCTAACCACTCGGCCACGGCGCGGCCGCGACGTAATCTTTGAACAAATATGTGTTTTGGAACCAAAGCACACCAATAAAAATAGTAACTTAAAGAGAAGTTTGAAAGAATGGGGGTTATAAGTTCATCATATCAGTTGTATGGAGGGTTAGCTGTATAACTATGCTCTAGTTGATAAGTTTGAAGTATAGGGGCCAAAGAAATTTCGGCATCGAGATGGTATCCAGAAACTCCCTTCCGTACTATTAATAGTAGGGAACAGAAAAGAAGCAACGAATCTGATACATTTTAAATAATAAGCATAAATTTGTTTCCATTTTAAACTGAAGCTTTAATGAACAACGTGAGTCTGGGGATAGTGAGAAAGTAATATAAACGACGTGAGTCTTAGGCTAAATACGACTCAATCAGACTGCAAAATGCAATGTTAAAGCATTTGAACCATTGATTCAAGGCTTACCAGGTCACGCTCTACCCACTGAGCTATCGCAGCAACATGTCGTGATACCGAAATTAAGGGATGCAATGAGTAAAGAATCTTTGTTACAACACGTGCAGGAAGGGGGTTGAGTAGTTTAACAAAAGTCACGGGAGAAAGAGGGTTTTCATAGGAGCAATTTTAAATGGGCAACACTTGACTCCGTTTGAAAAGGCATTGTTCGGACCCTTAATGGCACTACCGAGACTAATAATCACAATAGATAAAATAGTCACAAAGGGAATTTTTGTGTAAATAAAGACAGGGCTTCAAGTGGTGAAAGTCACACACACGCAGCTGTAGTGAACGCAGACCATGGCTGGCAGCCCATTAAGACGGTCATCTGCTTCTGTCTTGGGCGAAGGCAGACCAGAAGCGACGAGATAATCGTGATATATCGGTAACCCTTGGTCGGCAACTTCGAGTTTGATGTAATGGTAAAACGAAGCCGTCATTAAACCAGTTTGAAACGGGCATTCCAGTGTCATTGGAACCATCGTTACTCCCATACTTATCCACGCATACCCTTTGACGGAACGCATTGGATAAATTGCTCTATCTTGCTCTACCCATCAAGCAACAATTTGTCGCGCCAACGTGAAACTCTTTGCTCAACCCGGCTCTACCCACAAAATTCGTTACAGTCAGCACGACCCTAAATTCCTCAACTGCAATTCTACACACTGCACGTATAGAGGGACAGTTAATTATCATTGATTTAAAGTACGTACGAGTTTGTACTATCAACATTAGGGTATCTTATCTCAAAATAAATTTTAGATCACTTGCAAAAATGGGATAAGTCAAATCTTGTTTCAAACTCCAGTTACCACCACCACATGTGTGGTAAAACAAATAAGATTTTGTTTGTTTTATCTTTCCTTTTTGAAAGACTTACCTACATATACGAATGTAGAATGAGAGACAAGTGTCATTTTTTTCTAAAGCTGTTTTGGATTCAGGTGTATGACGAAACGTCATATTTACACCATCTTATACTTACAAGGGAACTATCGTTGTACTCACATCGCTACACACCTGAAAATTTGATGGTATTTATGACTGCTGTATATATACCATGTGAACAAAAAATCTGTTGTGGAGCAAAACGGCAAGGCCCAAAACTGAAGTCTAGAATGTGCCGCATGTGCCCACTTGCAAGTAACTACTGGATATTCTTCGTCAGCTCTGTGTCAGGTATGGGAGAAGGAGCTCCTTATCTATGCTATGTGTGGACCGTTTCCCGTCAGGGGTAGACAATTCCTCATGCACACAGCTGTGTTATTATGTCTGTATGTTCCTAGGTGTTCTGGACACATTTTCGGATACTTCCAGCTATACAAAGTGCGTTCAAGTTGTAACACCTATTTTTTTAAAGACTGGGACTAGAAAAGAACTTCTGTATTTTTTTATGCACGTGGACTCTTTGTGAATGAGTGATAGAGATGGCAGCACTGTACAGTGAATAGAACTCTAGTGGCAGCGACGAGAGTTAAGACTGTTTTTTGAACCTTAAAATGGAGACGTTTTCATTGCAAGAACAGCGCGTAATCATTCCATTTTCGTGGTGAGACACCTATTGAAACTTATCGCTGGTTGAGTGAGACAACTGGTGACAGTCACAGCCTCACACCATCCAGTCTAACGACATGATCCAGCGAGTGGAGAACGTTTTTTGGAGGCTCGCCGATTGAGCATTTTGAGATCTTCATGCAGGATCTGTGCACAGATCTCAAGGAAATGCCAATTTTGGAGGCTATGTCTGCAACTGTCTTGGTTTGTTGTCGCACCTTCACTGAACTGTCGCACATAGAAACGCACATAAGGCACATCCAATGTACCATCACGACATGCCTCAATCAACTGACGATGAATTTCAATAGGTGTGACACCACGAAAATGGAGAAAACGAATTACACGTTTTTCCTGCAATGAAAACGTCGCCATTTGCAGTATCAAAAGACAGTTCTTGCTCTCGTCACCGCCACTAGAGGTCTATGCTCTGTACAGTGCTGCCATCTCTGTCACGCATTCACAAAGAGTCCATGTGTATTTAAAAACACAGAAGTTCTTATCTGATCCCAGTCCTGAAATAAAATAGCTGTTATAACTTGAATGTACCTTGTACTCCACACTTAGGCCCCACATAGAGCAGACATGATGCTATCACACACTCAAAGGAATACAGGTATAAGCATAGTGATAGTTCCCTTGTAAGGTGGTACTAAAAATGGCACATTTCAACCTACATATAGCTCTATTGTGGCTACCAATCCTAATAGGAAAGGATGAAGTGAAACTCCAGGTTACACAGACGCGCGGAAGTTCTTAAAGTGTTTCACAAAGACTCAAACAATTTTTCATAGGGCGTTGAACGACCCAATGATGCAAGCATTGACCATCACACGCTAAGAAACCCGAAAACTGAATACGAAATAAATAGAGCAGATGGAAAACCATTACAGCATTCACCTTACAGCTGGAAGAATGACTAAGAGCCCAAGATCTAAATGGATGCAGGCGGTAACCGAACCGGGTGTGAGTCACCTCACAGGGTTTAAGTAAATGCTACACTACATTGTTTATTTCTGAACAAACAACACTACAGTCGCGACGTGGACAGCTGACAAAAGCATCCCCACATTATCGGAACCCGATTCGCCACTGCTCACATTGGCTCTCCAACCAAATGGAAGCACAACTCCGATTCAGGAGAAAGTCGGCGGCGAGCTATGTACTTTGTCAGGCTTAATGCTCAGGATTTATAAGGCCTTCTTTTTAAGAATGAAATTATGGCTGCCTCCGTAATTACGTAAGCTAATAACAAATGTTCTCGCGTTTATTTTTATGAGCCATCCACGCGAGAATAAAATGGTCGCGCGGCAGAAATGCTCGCGGCTAAATCAAAATATATATTTTTGCTACAAGTTTCACCATTTTCATTTCATTTAATTCCGGCTGATATCGAGGGGCAAGGTACTCTGCGACGATTAAATCCAGGAACCTCGACCCATTCGGTAATTTCACCACCAGATGGTACCCTCCTAACAGGTTTGTTTACATAACAAGTCCTGAATTGTGATTTGTGTTGGGAAGTAAATACAAGAAAAAGCTATGGCTGTGGCTCGCTCGCTTTTTCGCTATATTTGTAACAACAAACGCTACTACAATATGATTTTTGTAAATAAGAAATCCACTTTTGGCTGCCTCCGTAGCTCAGTCAGCTACTTCGTAATACCTGCCTGCCATGCTAGGGGTCCCGGGTTCGATTACCGGCTGGGCTGGGGATTTTTCTCCAACCAAGATGATTCCCCATCTTCCCCAGAGTCTGGAAGTATGAATGAGAGAGCGGATGTGTGTGTGATCTAATGATTAAAACCCAACAAATACGAGTTAACACCTTCGATATGTTCCAAAGAAGAATGGCCGCCGATATGACCATTGGAGTTAAATGCTGGAAAAACGGAACCAGTTGAAACAGTATTTCTTATTTTGAAATAAATTAATATAATTTGTTCCATTATAAGAAGACAGTGCTTTAATAATTGTTAGTTTTCAGATCAAGTTTTATGCAGAAAAGCGAAATTTATTTTTAGTTAATTAGAAATATATATATATATATATTAAAATACATTTTTCTAACGTGGCGCTAGTAAATAAACAACAGCAGCTGAAGTCATTTTGGTATCAAAACTTTACTTCAGGGAGATAGGAAGACGGTTTCCTATGCGATGTGACTGGTTGCAAAAGAGCATTCTAGAAAGAAACAATATTTCAATCATTCTTTAGGATCTCTTTTTCTCTTGCCGAATATTTGTGGAGCTTACGAAACAAGGGAATAATTACCCAACTTAACTGATTTATTCTGTATAGCTAAAATCTGCCAATTAATTATTTAATTTTTTTTAAAACAATCTTAATATACCAGGAGCCCGCTATCCAACTCCTGTTTGACGAAGCATGTACACGAAATATTAAGAAAAGAAAAGTCGTGATACATTCAGATAAGTTTCTTTGCATATTCCTAAAAAATTATTCATTATCTTTCACGGATTAGGTCTTCACCTGTTCCAATCTCGCATCTGTTAAACCCAGCGCTTTCTTGGCCTTCCTACCGATCTTCCTACTCTAGGTTTATGTACCAGTCCCATCTTAGTATCCTATTCTTTGCAGATGGTCTATTCAGTTGCTCCTATGTCCTTCAATTTGTTTTTCGAAAGGCTTGTACTTTTAGTTTATCTCTCACATTCTTATTTCTAATGTGATCTTATCTTTCACAACGTTTCACAGTTCGTAGGAAGTACATTTCTGCAGCTTGAATTACGTGTGCACTATTCTCATTCTATCAACCAGTGGGACCTCGCACAACAAATTTTGATGCAAAAGTAACGGCTATTCATATTTCACTGTAACACCTTCTATATAGAATAGATAAACTTAAAATTGCTGTCATACTTTCTGAGTATAAAGCAGTATTGCGTGCAATAGTTCATATAAAATGTCAATCCACATTAAAGAATGTCACAAAATGATCCAGAAACTTAAACTACAGAAAAGAATTCAATTACATTGGATACCTGCACATTGTGAAATTGCTAGAAATGAATTTTGCTGACTTTCTTGTCAGAAAGGTGCAAATTTAATTCAGAACAAAAATAAAAACTTAACCTTTACATCCATAAAAAGACTAATTAAAAACAAACCTAAAAACAAACAAAACCAATCAATATCTAACAAAGCCAAAGATAAAAAATGGAACATTTTAATTAAAAATCCAGAAATTATTCCAGAAATCCCATGTAAAGCTGCAGTAGCAAATTTTAGATTACTTACGGAACATGATTATTTGGCCAAACACTTACACAGCATAGGAATTTATACAAGTCCAAATTGTCCTCTGTGCAACAAAGAAGAGGAAATGACTGAAGAACGTGTTTTAACCTGTGAAGCCCTACCTGCCGGACTCACTACACAGAAATATTGGAGAACAAGAGAGCTAATGGCTTCATTGCCAAAGCCTAGCATTTGACAACAAAGAAGAGGAAATGACTGAAGAACATCTAACCTGTGAAGCCCTACCTGCCGGATCCACCACACAGAAATATTGGAGAGCAAGAGAGCTAATAGCTTCATTGCCAAAGCCTAGCATTTGACAACAAAGAAGAGGAAATGACTGAAGAACATCTAACCTGTGAAGCCCTACCTGCCGGATCCACTACACAGAAATATTGGAGATCAAGAGAGCTAGTGGCTTCATTTCCAAAGCCTAGCATTTGACAACAAAGAAGAGGAAATGACTGAAGAACATCTTCTAATCTGTGAAGCCCAACCTGCCGGATCCACTACACAGAAATATTGGAGAGCAAGAGAGCTAGTGGCTTCATTTCCAAAGCCTAGCATTTGACAACAAAGAAGAGGAAATGACTGAAGAACATCTTCTAATCTGTGAAGCCCTACCTGCCGGATCCACTACACAGAAATATTGGAGATCAAGAGAGCTAATGGCTTCACTGCCAAAGCCTAGCATTTGAAAACAAAGAAAAGGAAATGACTGAAGAACATCTTCTAACCTGTGAAGCCCTACCTGCCGGATCCACTACACAGAAATATTGGAGAGCAAGAGAGCTAGTGGCTTCATTTCCAAAGTCTAGCATTTGAAAACTTTTTTCCCCCCAATTTAGGACCCAGACCTCACTTTCATACATTGCCACTGGTAGTGTAATTTTTAAATAAAATCTTAGCTGCGTACATAATATTTCTAATTTTGTTCCTCAGTGTTCCTCTAATTGTTCCATAAATATGATGAAAATTTCTGCATTTTCTTGTTTGTATCTTTTTCTTCATTATAACTTACATCCCTGGATGTCTGAAACCTATTCCAATATTCCAAGTTTTCTTGGGCTTCAAGCCAGTTGTAGATGTGGTGATGTACCGACGTTTCGGGAGCTTACATTGTTCCCGAAATGTCGGTAGATCACATCTATACCTGGCTTGAAGCCCGAGAAAACTTGGAATATGCACGCCGCTAGGAAAGCTTCAGCTCCAATTAGCATTCCAATATGTTATTTTCTATTACTATTTTTATTCTTACTGGGTATCCTTCATGGAACACCATTACTTTAGCTTTTGATTTTGAAATTACTATGTTATATTTCTTACCAATGTTATTTAATTGGACTGCTTTTTGTAGCCTGTCCTCTTTGTTAAAAAGACTAGTAGAAAATTGTTCTTAAGATCCATATTTTTTATTCTGCAGGTTAATCAAGATAAACATTTGTATAAATGGTACAAAAGTAGGTACAAGAGTAATACGGTAATGCAGCCAAACCTTTATATCTGATTGCTATGCGATGGGTTTTGAAATTCTGTGATATTTGCATGATCAAGAGGAGAGGGGAGAGATTGAGAAAGAATATATACATTTGATAGAAATTTGATGTTTTAACAAGTTCTACGTAGCCCCCCTCACCCTCCCTTTTCTTTGGTAGAGTAAGTTTTGCTCATCTTTTCCTGCCAGTTATGAAAAATCCTCCAGAATTAAGAGCATCCCTGAGTATATTTTCATAAAATTCAATAAATAGATATATTTCATATACATTTTGAAAATTACTTTTTCTATTTTCATTATTCAGGGCGTCTTAATCCTATATATTTCTGGTGAAATCAAGAATGAAATCAAATTTCATGAGTGGAATTCAATACTTCCGGTGCTTATTGTACATAATACAGAAGGTAAAACGGTTTTTGGATATCATCAGCTTTTTTTGAAATTAATTTTCTGAAAGGTAAGAAAAATAGACTCGTACCAAAAGTTAATAAACATTGCGGGAAAAAGAGTGAGTGAGTGTGTGAGAGAGTGAATAGAGTTAAAGGGTCCACTGACGAGGCCATTTAGTCCCGAGGAAGAGAGATGTATTGGAAATTATACCTTATGCTGATGATGAGCAGACGTTATGTTAGTTTACCATGAAGTTTTATTAACTATTGTTCCCGTTCTATTTATTCTTGTCTTTTATTCTGTAATCTTCAAAAATGAAAAATTGCAGAGTAAAAAATATAAATAAGAATAATGAGAACAAGTTTCTTCAAGTCAAAAGTCTTCTTAATATTCTTCTTTAATTTTTGGCACTTAGTACTCCAAAGAAGATTAAATGAATTCAGAAAAGTGTGATTTGTGTAACCATTAGCATGTTTAGCCCTCTTCCTAAACATCTTATGCTAAAATTTTAAAAGTGCTTTTAAAGAATATCGTTGATTCAAGTCAATTTATTCTGTAGAATATTATTTTAGCGGCAATTATCTCCATCATTACACATATATGTACTTCTGTTAAAAGTTTTTGATTTTTAAGACAAATCATCTGACTTAGGATGCCTGCTTTAAAAGTAATATAGATATGCTATGAAATAGGTATATAGGTATTTTTATGTATTGCAAATATTGAAAGTAAACACACAAGCAATGGTAACTATATCGTGCAAATAGGAAATGATGAGACCCATACACTTCTAAACTTCCATTGAAAATATAAAAGTATTATGTATTTACATGCACATATATTATCTCTGTAACTTACGAGATATACTTCAATATTTTGATGTGCCTTAAACTGTCTTTATTGCAGTTGATTTGTTTGTGTTTTACCTTAATTTATTTTTGTACGTGCTTTGTGCACTTTTAGTGTTTAAGCTTATTCATCGTTGTTATAAAACTCCTGGATATATTCTCTGTTTACCGAATCATTATTAAACATATAGAAGTATAATGCAATCCAAATCCAACTATCCGCTTACCCGCTTCTTCCCATCACCATAGAACTGGTTTTTTTCTCACTACTCATATAGCTGACCTCTGAACAAGCTACTGCCATCTGGTGGCGATGCTAGCGCCATTGGATATTAACCGCAGTTGGAGCGTGTGCCACGAGATGGCGACCAAAAATAAAATGGCACCCCAAGGTGTATTCGAAACCAGTATTTCTGTATATAGAGGCCGGAAAATGTGTTCAAATTCAAACGCCACATTTTCTCAAAAAGGCTCTATACTCTGCCGAAGCCTGTAACTTTACTCATCAAATATTATGTTCGTTATACATGATCCTATATCGAAGTGAAGTAACATGTGAGGAAACTTTAAAACAGATAAACTCCTTAAAATGTAAACGCTCGTGTGGATTAGATGAATTCACAAATGAAATGTTAAAGTACTGTAAATACGAACTTGCTGATATAATTACATATATAGGTAAGTAATCAATCATTTATAACAGGAACATTTCCTAAAGCACTAAAAAAAAGTAATAGTTAGACCAATATATAAGAAAAAATATTCAAAACTAGCATTACAAAATTATAGACCTATAACATTGTGCTCAAGTTTTTCAAAAATAATAGAAGGACTATTTCTAGATCAGTTACAAGGTTTTTGTAGGAAATATAAAATAATTTCAGACTATCAATTCGGTTTTCAAAAAAAGAAATCAATTGTACAGGCAATATATAAAGGAAATGACATCATTATAAATGCATTCAACAGAAAAGAACATATAGTGGCAATTTTTCTGGATTTGACAAAAGCTTTTGATTGCGTAAACATAAATCAACTAATTACCAAAATAGAAAATTATGGGATAAGAGGCATACCATTAGATTGGCTGAAATCATATCTTCAGGACAGGGAGCAGTGTGTGGAAATTATACATAATTCAAATGGTAAATTGGACAAAATTAGATCCTCATTTAAGAAAATAACTTACGGTGTACCCCAAGGCTCGAAACTTGGGCCCTATTTATTCCTTATATATATGTTTATATATATATATATATATATATATATATATATAAACAGTATATTCAAAACAGTAGTAGAAGCAGGGGAATTGGCCATTGGATATGCCGATGACACCACAATCATAGTGAAGGGAAAAACGGAAAGTGAAGTACAAAATAAATCCAATCTTACACTTGAAAAAATTAGTAGTGAGTAAGGAAAACTAGGCATTGTAATAAATACAAGCAAAACAGAATGGATGCAAATCACCTTAAACAAAGAAACACAAGCACATATGCAACTAACATTAGATAATAAAAAAATACTCGAAGTAACAAAAACTAACTTCCTTGGAGTAATAACAGATAACAAACTAAATTGGAAATAACACATTGAAAAAATAGTAAAGAAAATAAATATGGGACTATATATTTTAAAACAGGCAGCACAACAAATGGATAGAGAAACTCTAATACAAATTTACTATGCAGTCATACACTCTCATTTATGCTATGGGGTGGTATTATGGGGAAATGTACAGAAAAAAGCAATGGTAAGAATATTAAGACTCCAGAAATATGCCATCAGAATAATTTGTAGATTAAAAAGGAAGGATTCGTGTAGAAATGTCTATAAAACATTAAATGTATTAACATTTACAGCATTGTATATATATATATATATGAGTGCATTAAATACGTAACAAAAAATTCTAGCAACCAAAATAAAAACATGTACATACACTAACACAAGAACAAAACAAAATTATTTCTTAAACGGATTAAGAGGAACATTAAGTAACAAAAATATAGAAAATAAATCTAAATAATTGTACAATCATTTACCGAATCAAATAAAACAGATAACAGAAGAAAAATTTAAACTTAAATCAATTAAAAAGTACCTCGTAGAAAACCCAGTCTACTCTATAGATGAGTATAAATGGTTAAATAAAGCTTAAATAGTAAAGGTACCCTCTGCATATTTTATTATATTTTATTATTTTAATATTGTTATGTACAGATTGTATTTGTTAAACCTGTTGACGTATCCTATGTATTTGGATCATATGGATGAAATAAAATGAAAAGTAGATAGTCTTAAATAAAGAGAAACCCAAAACTTAACTTTCTTTAACACGAGTAAAACATAATCAATAATTTCTAAAATAACATTCAAATGTGTAAAATAATTTTCTAAGTTCTAGGTATTATCTAATTATTATCTATATTTTGCCTATTAAATAAACAAATAAGAATATATGCATAGGAACTGAAGGAACTGAATTTTTTTCATATTCACTATACTATCCTAACTTCTGTTGTTCACTTGACTATAGCCACCACAAAACAGAGATTTTGCTTCAGATACCTTTAGACCACCAAATACCTTCCTTTGCTTCTGTTCTACTTGTTTTCTTTTGAAAATGATATTTGAGTATTTCTTATAAAACAAACAAGTAGCCGATAGACAACCATTGAGGTATTGATTGGCAGACACAATACCCTGTAAACTAACCAAATATTCAGATAAAGTCTTCAGTCCAGACAAATGTCTCCTCAGGTAACGACTACTTTCGAAGAGTTTTTGAAATCCGGAAACCGTTTCTTTTGTGGTATGTTACAAAGATGATAAAGTATTTTTGGAGATTTCTGTGATGAAGTGCAAATTATTTCACACAATCTTATAAGTTCTAAATGTGATAATGAAATGATTTTCAGAAATTCATTCATGGTAGCACACTTTATTTTTACAGGGGAAGTAGAATCAGCCCATTAGGAGCGGGAGGGGGGGGGCTATCGCTTTTTATAATTTTGCATCTCTATCATAATGTGCAAAAGAAACTTGTTAAAATGTATGATTTTTACATTTTGCTGGACAACAGTCAGCAAAGAGATGAAGCATCTCGATCTTGTGAGATAAGACGATTAAGAATCCGGTGAGAATAACGCAATTTCTTTGGGGTCTCTCTTTGCTTATCCATTATGGTACAGGTAACATCCTGCTGATCAGTTTACATCTTTATATTAAAAATACATTAAAATTTATTTACATATATCTTGAGCTGGACTATTTGAGGTGTACTGATTGTAATGAAATACTAAAGGACTTTCCCAGACCTTTTTGTTAATTTTAATGATTTCTCCATTGCTTTATGGAACTTTCTGTTGCCTCCGATTAGCCATTAATTCGTAGTACAAATTCGTTCTTATTTCATTTAGAAAATTGTTTTTCAGTTAAGAGTTTTGTCCTCACAAAAGCAGGTGTAAACCTGGAATTTCCAAAACCTAAGGCTAATGCTGTGAAATGGCCGTGCTTATTGTAAAAGCTATACTTGATTACTGTGTCCAGGTGTTTAAACTGCTTTGACACAAAAATATCGAATGATAGATTCTGGTGTTACCAGAAATACAGCTACAAATGCATTTATTTAATAAGAAAGTAAATAGGTATGGAAAGTAAATATGTGCTGGCGACATATCTTCAATGAGTGACTTTATAAGGCGTCTTACTCTTTTGCAGAACACAGCGTACAACTAAAAAATATCTCTATAGACGTATTTTCCTGGCATCTACAGGAATGTATTTGAGGGACCTCTCTCTTACAGCGGAGTTTTCTTTCACCCCATTCTCCTTAACATCACTAGCTCCGATTGTTCATTGAAGGTGTAAGTCATGTTCATCAAAATGTTTGGTGTGTCGACTTCAGTAAAATAATCAAAATACTTCCTTGGACATCTAACATAAGTTGATAAAGTAGTTGAGAATGTAATACTACCAGTCAGAGTGCCATATGTATATTTCTACCAATTTGCATACTCGAGGTTATTTTTTTTTCATATTTCCATTTTAATATTTGTCCAAGGTAACTGAACTGTTATTATTACAAAAAGCGATAGATTTAGATATCAAAGATCCTTCCAATAAATAAATTAACTGATAATTAACTGATGAACGTCGGCTTCTTATCAAAAGAATAAAGATTACTGACATCCAATTTCTCTTGTCTCACTAAGTTAAACTCAAATTCAGCGTCACAGTAGTACAGTAATGAAAAAAAAAAAAAAAATGCGGAAAGCAAATTCAGCAATATTAGGATCTTACTACAACACAGATATCAAAATAAAGTAGTAATAAATTCTAAAACTGAAAATCTGAAACAAGGTTACCAATCACAACAACCTGCAAAAAGTTGATGTTGCACTCATATAAATTTCTCTGCTCGCTGTTACACAAACTATACTTACAAACGCTTATCCTTGCTGTACTTCACGATAGTTGAGAGGATGTAAAAAGAGTGTTATTAATGTTATTAAACATAATTAAACACAAAATATCGTACACATACCTACAGCAATTTACTCAAAATCATTTGCCATATTTGAATCAAAACTTGCGAAAAATGTTTCACATCAAATACTGTAACTTCAGGATATCATAATGGAAATATATTTGTGTCATAAAATATCTTGTCTTATAAAGGTGGCTTAAGCTTCTCGCGGAGTAAAAATTGTTACCTCACAGAAAGAAATCTATTGCGACGCTATCGCTATACTCAAGATTATTGGGAGATATAAGGCGCTCAAACGTGAACACATAAGCGTAATCGCGAGATAACTGGAATCACCTGGCTGTTTCTCCATCTCGAACGTCCTGGAACTGTATAGATGTTTTCAGTGGACGAACTTCCCAAGCGAGTTAGCGGAGTCAGTCAAGTGTTGTGTGGTGTTTAAGGGCCCGTCGACAACAAGGTCATTTGGGCCCCAGGGAGTCAGTCAATGATTACGAAAAGTGCTCTCCCGCCAGCGAATTTATGACCACTGTGTTCACGTGCACCTACTGCTTTTACTACAATGGATTATATTATATTAGATCTTGAGTTCGGAAAGATGCTCGAAACAGATGTGAGAATTATAGGGGAATAAGTATTTTAAACACAGGATATAAATTATATGCAAGAATCTTAAGTAAAAGGTTACAAACCATTACAGATGTTCTACTTTTAGAACAGGACGATCCTGTACAGATGCTACCTTTACAGTTAGGCAGATAATAGAAAAAATAAGAGAATTTAATCTGGAAACACATATAGCTTTTACTGATTATGAAAAAGCGTTTGATCGTATAAATAGGAAAAAATTGTGGGAAATCATGACTCGAAGAGGCTACCCAAATCATCTCATTAATGTTCTAATATATATATATATATATATATATATATATATATATATATATATATATATATATATATAAGGATACAACAATCAGCATACATATTGGAAATGGAATGTAGAGTAAATGGATACATAAACATCAAGGTGTAAGACAGGGTTGCAGTTTGTCTCCTATCTTATTCATAATTTATATAGATGATCTGATTAGAGAGTGGATGTTTAAGATGAATGGAGGCATTCATTTTGCACCAAATTTTATTCTTAAGACGATGCTATTTGCGGATGACCAAATAATTATAAGTAAAACTGAAGACGAGCTGCAAAGAGCAGTATATATTTTACAGAAGTTATATAAGGATTATAATTTCAAAATTTCCACAAATAAAACAAAAACAATGGCGTTTCGAGGTAAAGACACTGTTAGAACAAAAACAGTAATTGATGATATTATCTTAGAGCAAGTTATGGGTTTTAAATATTTGGGAACATATGTCAGTTATAAATATGAAAATGATTTTAAAAATAAATTACCAATGTTTCAACAAATATGCGGCATAATAAATAGAAGCCTAAAAACTAAAACCAGAAAAGAAACACGGATGAAATGTTATAAAGTAATGGCTGTGCCTGCTTTTGTTTTTCGTTCTGAAACATGGACATTAACAAAAGCAGACAAAAACAAGAGACAGGCTGACGAAATGAGATTTTTAAGAGCAGTAAAGGGATGTACTCTTTTAAATAAAATTCCAAATGAAAAAATAAGAGAAGATTTGGAAATAAGTTATTTAGAAGAAAAAATAATAAATTATAGAAATGAATGGAGAGAGCATATTGAGAGAATGCCGAGAGATAGGATCCCAAGAAGAGTTATAAACTATAAACCTAGAGGAAAGGGGCATCCGGGAAGACCACGAAAACGAGGGTCAGACATGTTTTAAGCCGGAACAGGCAGCATTGCCTAGCCCTTGGAGTGAAGGAGGAGGAGGAGGAGGAGGAGGAGGAGGAGGAGGAGGAGGAGGAGGAGGAGGAGGAGGAGAAGGGGGAGGAGAAGGAGAAGAAGGAGGAGGTGGATTCCCAGCGAGTGAACCATTTGGATGTCAAAATTTAAGGGTTGTGAAGATATCAATTTCATTGCCAGGAGAAAGAAAAAAGAAAAAAAGACATTTTCTTTGTCCATCTTTAAGGGTTCCCGGTTATGCAAAGCCGATTTAGAATAAGAAGTACTTCAGTGGCTATTTCTGCAAAATTCAGGTACCACCTTTTCGTTTTGAGCTAATTTTTTCACGGAAATCCATACATTTTCTCCTGTGTCAAAACGTATATTTACAATATTTTTGGTGGAATGCAATTCTTTCTGTACTGTTAATGCACGGAGTAGAGAAAATTTATATTAATAGTTTTTAAAACAGGTAGGAAAACAAATGGTAATATGGAGATAAATTCATGTTAATGTTTTATCTGTGTTACCTAATTTTACCAAAACTGCTTTGTTTGTAAAACCTCGAGATACTATGAGCCTTAACCGGTAGTTAAATCCCATACTTGGCATGCATGCTATAGCTCTGTATGTTTGTAAAGCAATGCAGCCTGAATATAACATGAACTCGGTGAAGCCTCCGAGGTTTGTTGATTTTATTTATTTACTTAGGTGGATACGTATAAAATATAATTGTTCCGTTCCGTTTAGAATAATCGCCGTTACATTTACAAACATAAAATAACGAACATATCAAGAGTGACACGTGTTTTACTTTTGGGGTTGAGTGGAGATAAATAATCAAATCGACGACGAATGTTTTAGGGTTGAACTTCCAAGGCCTGTGTGTATTTACTGGAAATAGCGCGGCGTATGTGTGTGAGTGCGCGCCTCAGGCGTGTGTCGGGTAACGAAACAACGCCCTCAGGTTATCTGCAGCGCGCGTTCTTGTTTTCCTATGGAAACGGATGAACCGACCGACCAACCGACACCTTGCCAATCAAATACGCAAGCACAGGAACAAGAAGCGTTACGGGTTGTTGGTATTCCATCAATTAATTTTTTTATTATTTTGCGGGGAGATAATATTTTTATTTCGCTTGATGTACGGTGTCACCTTTCCATCGCCCGCCAATCCAAACGTCCAGCCTTCTATATTTGATAGCCGTGGTGCAAGATCAAACGGCGTGGTGCTGTCTGCTAAAATCCAATGAGCGGAATACAGGTCACTCACTCACTTTCCCGAAAATCGCAGCAATTTGTTGTCATGCATTTAAAGCTGTAACAGATTATTGGTTTAGGTTATGAATGAAATTGTACTTGTAAAACAGGGGGGTGGGGTGGGGAAAACGTTTGGGTTAAAATATGAATGCACTTGCTACGTCTATATTTTATGGACGAGTGTTTCAAAAGAAACATCTATTCTTCCTGGTAACACCTCTCTGGTTAGACCTCTAACCTCTGAACAAGTGTTCGATCCTAGCGTATGTATATAGTTGACAATTTGGCAAGCTCTCTCAGGGTTAACCAGTTTCCCCAGCCATTCATTACACCAACTGTTCCATACTCGTCTTTCCTTTCATCCATTTTGCACCATTTCATGTCATCTCCACCTCATTCTCACAATAGGCTTTTGATTGACCACACATCCTGGCTAATCTCTCAGGCCTTCACAGGCATCGAACAAAGTCCCCATTTATAAGTCACTAGGGGGGTAAATAGAAAATGTAGAACAGCAGTTCCTTTGAGTACCATAAATCTTCGACAGAAGTCACCAGATTCCGAAGGAAGCCATGCTAAAAGTGTTTACACCAAAAAAAGATCCACCAAGATCCTGGTTTGAAACCCAGGACTTGAACCAGATGCTAGCATGTTCCCCTAATCATGTTCCCCTAAGCCCGTTCATATTCTGGAGATTATTGTTTCAAACATTTGTAAAGGCGACTAATAACTATAGTGCGATCCATATATACCTGAACCATTTTAACAGGGGATAACTTTTGAGCCAATAAATAGACACACGTGCAACTTTGGGAGAATACATCACACAATTGGGAGATTACATTACACTACTTACATCATAGAAAAAATGTTGGAAGTGTCCTTCACCAGCATCTATGAACCGTTGCTCCAATTTTCTTTGATACGACTCTAGACTCTGAAGTTAATATGGGTATTTTCAAGACATTTGTGGAGCAGCTGGATGATATCGAATTGAGAGAAGGTTATATCCAACAACATGGATCAACGTGCCATACATCTAATGACACCATGGAGTTTGTAACCAGTTTCTTTGATAATCGAATAGTCTCAAAAGGTCCGTGGCCCACCAGATTCACTGATCTAACCCCACCTGATTTTTTCTTGTGGAGGTATCTAAAAATTAGAGTGTACAAGAATAGGCCACGGGCAATTGATGTTCTCAAGGAATCCATTCGAACCGAAATAAGTAACATTGGCGAGGATACTCTCCGTAAAACTTCAGAGAATATGGTGAGACTAGTGAAAACATGTATAGATGCTGGTGGAGGACACTTTCAACATTTTCTCTGAGATGTAAATAGTGTAATGTAATCTCCCAATTGTGTTTTCTATTCTCCCAAAGTTGCACGTGTGTCCTATTATTGGATCAAAAGTTATGGCCCTTTTTTTAATTTACGTCCTCCAACTTTGTCATATCGGACCATGAAAGAAATGGGTGAAATAATGCTCACATGAGCCCGGGGTCCATGGAGCTTAGAGTTACCTGGCATTTGTCTTTCAACATAAGGGGAAATCCTGGAAAAAACCTTATCCATGTAACTCATCCTGACCAAGGTTCGAACTCGGGACGTCTTGAACGTGAGGCAGACACGCTGCCATAGTAATGGCCTATTGAAATGGTTCAGGTTTATATGGATCGCACTGTATTTCTTTCAGTGATTTCTGTCATTCTCAATATAGTTTGTGCATTTAGATATTTAGTAGCATGTATCATATTTCAATATTTTGAACACTTTGCTGCACACGCTAAGGAATTGTAACATTTAATAGAACTATTTAACTTTATATTCTCTTGAACATATTTTATAAATAACGTGTTAGATATAAATACAAATTAATGTATATTGTTCGAATTTGAAAGTTAATAGAAGTCAATATTTTTGTACTTATGAAATTCCTAAGTTTTTCCTCTTCCAGTCTTTATACAAATAATCAGCATTACAAAAGGAATGCCAAATTATACATTTTGCTTCTTTGGTATGTCACTAACGAATTCTAGAATATTAAAAGTACAGCATCAGATGAAACAAAGAGATAAAAAACCTGCTACAGATTCCAGCTTGGCACTTTGATAAAAAGAGCACAACAAATAGGTAGTGTTTTGTGTGTACATGGTGCCGCGCTGTATACACACTGTAAATAAGAGTGGTTTCAATTACTTAAAAGCATAAACAAATAATAACAGAGGGCCGGTGCAATAAATATCATCGCCGCTATGCACTCAATAGAATGGAGTCGAAGATAGCGATACAGGGATCTCCCAGAGTTCATCAGACATATAGAGAGCATTCTACCTATCGTAAATTATTGTATCTTTCACTTTAAACACGCGTGCTTCTAACAATCGAATTAGCTAATTATTTAACCAGCCCAAAAAAATTAAAAACAAAAGGAATTACATAACCATTTAAGTTTATTTTGCTACTATTAGGCAAGCATTTTACACTCTTGTACACTAATACACATAATAACCTACTGCTATCTACCAACTTGTGAAATTAAAAAAATATCCAATTTGTGCACTAGGCTCTAATTGTTAATGTTGTAAAGACGAATGAGTACGTAATAGTGCAGAAGATGAAATTATTATTGTGATTCAACGTAGGAGAGCAGTTTCGAACTCTAAAAATCAGTTCCATATACTCTAAATGGTTCCATATACTCATATATACTCATATACTTCCATATAAGTCTCAAAATCAGTTCCATATACTCTCTAATATTTCTCAGATTTTTTCAGTGCTCATTGTTACTTATTTTGATTCTTGTGCTGCAAACGTTTGCCAGAATGCTTCAAAACTTCACCAAGAGCTCTTAAGATGATACATAAAAGTAATCATCTGCAATTTTGAAGAGTGGAAATAATAAAGGAGATGACTTTTGAAATAATTTTATTGAGATTCTAAAAGGTAAAACTTGTAAATAACTGGTTTCCTAATTTTATTTGAAAGTCTTGTGACAAGTCTGTAAGATGGATTAATTTGGAAATAAAAATGTAGTTCCAGAAGTTAAAACAAACTCTATCGAAAGTAGATTTTTCAATAAATCATTAAAAAGTAAACATTAAAATACGCTTTAGTTAATTGATGGAAATTAACTATTTCTCCACACTAGTCGTATATAGGCTAAGGTTATTGATAGAGTCAACATGAAAAATTCAGTGTCATGGCCGGAATTTGAACCACGGATCTCCTGGTTTCCGTCCAGTCGCTCTTAAGCTTTCAGCTACCATGGCCATGGTTCAAATCCCGGCCATGGCATTGAATTTTTCATGTTGACTCTATCAAAATACGTTGGTTTTTTTTTTTTTCAAAAAAAGTAGGACATTAAAAATGTATAGTTTTGTCCCTATAAAATGTGAATCAGTTGCAAAATTAAACATGGCATGTCAGCATCCTTTTATCTAAGTCCTCTCGTTAAGTCATATCGGACTATTTATGAAATGGATGCAATGATGCTCAAATGAGTCCGGATTTCACAGAGCTTAGAGCTATCCCATATTCATTTTACAGGATATGGGGAAACCCTTATCCAACTAACTCACCCTGAACGAAATTCGAACTTGGCACTTCTTGAATGTGAAGCAGCATGCTACCCACATAGAGGCGCACATGCTAACTTTGCCAAGTATAATGCATGAAAAAGTTTATGTTATATATCTACAGAATTGTTTAAATTTCCTGCAAATGAGACATGCCAAAATAATTTAATTTCATTGTATCAAACAATCCTAAGAAGATTAGTGCATTAAATATAATAAAATAATATCAATTTAGATAGCAAAATTTTTGCAGTTGATTAACGTGAGTAAAATTTATTCATATGAAACAGTAAAGGAGGCAGTGATGACAAGTTCTGCAGCTGAATTTAAAATTTTGTGAGTGCAAACATTCATTGTTATTTTACACAATCACTAGGTTTTAACATTATTTTTATATTCCCTTTACGTTAACTGGGTAAAATATTTTCCACTGACTCTTCTCAAATTACAAACAAACCCATTTTGTGGGCAGAAGAAACAAGAATTGCGCTTTACAAAAATACTACATGTGGTACACAGTGCACTAGATGTGGAAGATAGGACAACAAATTTGGAAATGGCTAACGATACAATAAAGGTTATTTTATCCTAATTTTTTATTATACCCTAGGTGTTTTTAATCTATATTTCATATTCTCCCACCTACATAATACTGAAAATTTCATAAAAGGATTCAAAATATTAGGACGTTTTTCTTACAAGCTCAAGTTTGTTCAAATAATATTCGTTGAATATGTCTGTGAAAGAATAAATTAAAATTAATTATAAACGTTTTTCTTTTCTAATTTTATTTAAATATTCCAGAAATGTGCAAAACCAAAATCAAACCAAATCGAAAAAATGTCGATATTAGGCAGCTGCTTCTATATCGGAATAACACTTCCATAGTCTTTATTAATATTTACGTAGACATGGACGAGGTATAGCGTTCCCGGGTAAACAAGACAGGAAAATTTCCCTACAATCAATTTAACATTCTCAAAATACTCTGGACTTATACACAAACTCTCATATTTATATAAAATGTCGCTTTTAATAGATTTATGTTAAACATGCTCATAACCTAATATAGATCATCCAGTATTATATAAACTTATAAAATGCATTTTAGCACAAATTTCAATCATAGTATGAACATATTCAAGTGAATACTAAATATGAACTGTACTGTATTTTCAAATAATTATTTAAGAATTCTAACCTGAGCATAAGTACTATTGCCATGTTTGTCGTTCCGGCTGGGACATAGAGACATCTACCGGTGAGTTTTGCGATCAGTTTGTGTTCTAGAGGTGCTTGCCACTGTCACCAGAGACGCGACTCAACTTAAGCTAGAGGTACTAGACAGTTTTGTTCAGGTACCCGTTTTTAGAGAATAAAGTTAGGATGCACAAACATTGCATGAAATGAGGTCACCTAATTTCGGCAGGAACCTATCTTAAAGACATTTTACTCTGATAGAATGCAATACTTCCTCTCAAGTTTGAACTCTGTTAGGTTTATGATCGTGTGTTTATGTTTTAGTACCGAAATTACAGTTTTGATAGTGTATAGATGAACCGCTTGGTCGGTTTATGACAAAATCAGCATTTACGTGGAATCCTTTTTATCTAGAAATCATATACTCCAAATAATCACTGTCACTGTATTGACAGACGAGCGTTGCCAACTTTGCACTTAGTGGTAACTTATATAACTGCCCATATCATTAAACACCAACCGTATAAAATATAATACACATTCTAAATTCGTCAAGATATCTCGAAGTTAAGCAATAAATAAATTAGTAATAGACTTATTGGTTTTAATTCTTATTCATTTTATCCCAGTAAATCAATTTTCTTCAGTTACACCAGTCGCTTCTTGAAACATGACAATAGATGTCACTAGTGTTGAAGTTGAATGCAATTAATGTAAGAAAGGGATAAACAATGAATAATTTGTGTAAATTTGCAAAATATTTATTTTAAATTGAGTAATTATTGTCAAGGGTTATTTATGAACCGAAGGATTGCTTAAAATAGCTATAGTTACACGGCAATTTTTTGTGATTTTTATTTTACTCATAGGAACACAATATTCGCCAACTATGTATAGTAAAACACATGTCTAGATCACAAAATCCTACCTTTACGAAAGTTATGTTAGTCTTACACTATTAATCTGCAATTCCAAATGAATAATGGTGTTGAATTATTAGACCAAACTATTACAAATGTTCTGATAAATCTCCAGTAATATTGCAGTGGCATGTAGTTGAAACCTCCAATCATTGTTTTATCCAAACATATCTGTTTTGAGACATATTCAGGGAATATATGTATATATATACACTTTAAGAGGCATATATGTTGAATTAACTGCACTATATGCCGACTTTTCTTTAGATTTATGATTAAAATATATTGGACTGTAAAGAGAATTTTGCTATGATTTATATTACTTACGAAAACAAATTTTAATATTAAAATCCATAAAGTATTACCTTCTTACAGCATAAGGAAGTCCCTCCATAACCGTTTATACTTTCCGAGATGAGCTAACTATGTGATCACAAGATAAAACTTCAGAACGAGCCGCTAATATTTGAAACAGCAGTCTTGTTTAGCTAATAAAATTCACAACAAATATAGATTTCATATGCTTACCTTCTATATAAATCTATAAGATACAGAAGGCATTGCCATCCAACCAAACAAAATTAAATAACTAGAATTCATAACAAATGAATCTTTTAAAGATTTCTAGAAAAAGAATTTGTACTTACACGTGTAAGTCGAATAAATACCTTCCATAACTCACACGTTTTTTCAAGGACATTCATTAACCATAATTGCTCTCTACGAGAAACATTATTAAAATTCTTTATTTTCTCAAAAATTATCAATTATTATGATTAAAATGTCGTACGACTTACACATTTATACACCAAATAGAAAGCATTTACTTGGAATCCTTTTGATCTAGAAGTCATATACTCCAAATACTCACAACTGTGCACATAATTAAACACAAACCGTATAAAAATGTAATACACATTCTAAATTCGTCAAGCTATCACGAAGTTAAGCAATAAATAAATTAGTAGTAGACTTATTGGGTTTTAATTTTTGTTCATTCTATCAGAGTAAATCAATTTTCTTCTGTTATGCTAGTCGCTTCTTGAAACATGTCAAAGATGTCACTGGTGTTAACGTTGAATGTAATGAATGTATGAAAGGGGTAAACAATGAATAATTTGTGTAACGGGGCAAATATTTATTTTAAATTGAGTAATTATTGTCACGGATTATTTATGAACCGAAGGAGCTATAGTTACACGGCAGTTTTGTGTGATTTGTATTTTATTCATAGGAACACCATATTCGCATTTGACTGCATATCGTAAAATACAAGTAAAATAAAATAAAATGTTACTTGTACCACTTTTTTGTAAAATATCATGGAGTTTCTTCTTGGAAGGCATGAAAAGCCGATTGTCTCGTGTTGTGAAAGACCAGAGGGTTTGTAAAATACCCTAAAATCTGAGTAAAACTAAACGGTCTTTGATATCCAAAATGTAACGGCATGCTCAGAACCATTGCAATTAAACAGCATCCATAAACCAGAATTCAATTTATTTAACAGTATGCGAAGCAAGAAAGTTATGTGAACTAAAGATGGTTAATACACTCTTTAAATTGCTATGGAATCCTAAACTTTCAACTTTCCTAAATTTCAAGCTTCTCAAACAGCAACCCTAGATTACAAAATCGTGGCTTTACGAAAGTTATCGCATTAGTTTTACACTATTAATCAATATAAATGAATAATAGTGTTGAATTATCAGACCAAACTATTACAAATGTTTTGATAAATCTCCAGTAATATTGCAACGTCAAGAAGTTGAAACCCCCAATCATGTTTTATCCAAACATTTCTGTTTTGGTACATATTCAGGAAATACAGTCTCAATTGCTATTTTGAAGAACTGGATAATTTAATGCATTTTTGTTATTCTTCAGAAGTACTTATTTCTGTGGATTTGTTTTTCTCAGCAATTTCGTATTTAAGGATCATGGGCTTTTGATGAAATAACTCGCTTCAGGAAGATCTTATACAGATCATGAAAAGTTTGCATTTGCTGAAAACTTGCGAACGCATACTGTATAAAATGAAGGAGCTTATCATCCATGCAAAGTATGCCTAAGCATAACGTAACCCAACAAGCTGATTATATATATATATATATATATAGGGGGAGAGAGAGGGAGGCAGATGTGTTGAATGAACTACACTATACAGCGACTTTTCTTTAGAATTTAAGATTAAAATACATTGGACTGCGAAGAGAATTTTGCTATGATTTATATTACTTACGAAAACAAATTTAAATTTTAAAATTCATAAAGTATTACCTTCTCTCAGCATAAGGAGGCACTATACGTCGACTTTGCTTTAGAATTTAAGATTAAAATATATAGGACTGTGGAGAGAATTTTGCTATGATTTATATTACTTACGAAAGCAGATTTAAATTTTAAAATTCATAAAGTAGTACCTTCTCAGAGCATAAGGAGGCAGATATGTTGAATGAACTGCACTATACGCCGACTTTGCTTTAGAATTTAAGATTAAAATACATTGGACTGTGGAGAGAATTCTTCTATGATTTACATTACTTACGAAAACAAATTTAAATATTAAAATCCATAAAGTATTACCTTCTTACAGCATAAGGAAGTCCCTCCATAAAGTTTTATACCTTCCGAGATGAGCTACGCATGCTATCACAAGCTAAAACTTCAGAAGAAGTAATATTTGAAAGAGTTGCTAAGGCTTGTTTAACTAATAAAATTCACAACAATGTAGATTTCATATTTTTACCTTCTATATAAATCTAGAAGATACAGAAGGCATTGGAATTCAACGAAACAAAATCAATGGCCAGAATTTATAACAAATTAATATTTTAAAGATTTCTAGAAAAATAAATTGTACTTATGCGTGTAAGTCGAAGAAATGCAAAAATTGATAATATAAGATCGATAATTTCGAAAACTGACACGATTTTCAAGAATATTCATTAACACTAATTGCCCTCTACGGGAAAAATTATTAAAATTCTTGATTTTCAGAAAAATTATGAACGATTTTGATTAACCCAAGCTGACATTTACAAATAGAATTGTTAAACCTTTTTATTTCCTCAAAAAAGATAAACAATTCTGATTAAAATGTCATATAACTGAGACATATCCACACCAAATAAAATGTATACCTTGAATTTTCTGAGAATAGCTACTTATTCTTTACTCTTAACTTGAAAAAAGTCCTTAATTTAGTCTTATATAAGATTTAAATGTTTAGAAACAGAAAAATAAGACCACAAAAATCTTAGATTCTTTAAGACCCATAATTATTTTAAAAATCTTACTTCTGAGGCATTAGCCACTTCCAATAAATTCGTTATTAAGGTTCGGATTACATTTTTAAACCCTTCTCGATGTTCGTTATTCTTCGTTATTTCTTGGGAAGAGCATGGAATTTTAAGGCTAGTATATAAGGGAAGGACGTGCAGTATCGGCCGAGTTAATGGGAATCTCACTGTGTTTCTGTAAATGTATTACGCTTATTAAAGTGAAGCATAGAGAAAAAATAAACTTTCGTAAGAAGTGTTCATAGTCATTAATAAACTATACGTAAATGACAGGCTAATTTATGTGCATTAAACTATCCAGATATTTTAAATGATGACAAAAATAATCAAAGTTAGCAATGCTTGATGGATTATAGCTTCTTGATCCGTGCGAATAGTAATTTTGATGCACAAAAATGCTTTCCTTTAGTCTATGGGTGTTTATTCATAATTTTTTAGTTCGCAAGATACGACTTATTATCTGTAATTACTTCGCAATGCTATGAGTGCATTACCTTAATGACATTACGCCAACACAGCGCGAAGAAAAATGTTAGCTAGAAAAGTTAAGCGGTCAGCCGCTAATTATAATTTCCAAATCGATTTCTGCCCAATCTTCGGCAGCAATCAACCCATCAAAATTACCGCCACTTTCAGTACCAAAATAGATTACCATCATCCGATAAACACGTACACCGCAGGTTGCACGCCGTTACCAAAATAGGCTACGAGCTATAATAAGCCCGCGGATGTGCAAATTGTTTTGCTTAACCGGCAATTAAAAGTGTCTCGGACGCTGTGTAATTAATTAAATAATGATATTACTTTGTGTCGTTTCTGAAAACGAGTTTTATATTATTTATTGTTAGAATTTATTAAACTAACCAAGAGCGACATAGAAAAATATCAAAAATTTATCACAGAATATGGATGTAATTGCAGGTCTATGCAAGGCATTTAAGGTACAGGGTTTGTTAAAAACCAGTAACACAAACAGTTTTTAAGCACAATCTACGGTATTTGATAGGGATTAATTCTTGTACCTTCATTTTTACTTTCCGTACCACGTTAGAGAAAAACATTCACAAATTGAGTTTTTACTCACCGACATTCTTTCACTATGATCCTGAACGACCCATTCCATATTGGGGTGAGTGAATGAGTGTGTAGTGTTTTAGGGCCGCTTGCTTTCCATTCGGAGGAAAGTATGCTAGGATTTCTATGCCCAAAAGAAATAGTCCATCCTCTCGACAGATTTGAACACACGATCTGGAGGTTAGCATGTTACCCATAGGCAAAGGAGGACGATGACGTTAGGGAAGAAGTTATTGTATTCCACCAGAAAATTCGATGTCGAGATTTCACCTATTATGTGTTACAAATGGGAAGAGTTATCGCCTGTAGCGAATCAGATGCGTTAGAGCCTTCAGCGTTGCCACCTCGCTATCCCCACTCTTTTTATATTTCCCTCTCTATCGCACACTTGCGAGTGCTCGTGGCGCTAGACGTAAGAGAACCTAAACTGAATTTTACAAAGTTTTATAATAGTGCACTTGTTGTAATCGAACTTGCAACATGAATATTCGCATATTACTCAAATTTTTAAATATTTAGTTCAACATTAATTATAATTTTTGAATTACTTATTTTTCTAATCCAACGAAATTACCAGCGGTGCATCCGTATAGCTGTGAATGTTACGTTAAGAGATAATTCGTCATTGTCATTGTCTTCAACGTCTGAGTACTGCAAATTTATGATGATAGGTTCCAAAACCTCGTTACGTGCTATTTCTTTCCAAAAGTCGTCTTCTTGTAGTTTATCTGATGTTTCACACAGTTTTTCCGGTCTTGTATCCCTTGTCAATTTCTTCGTGAATAAGTCGTTCAACGTCAGTCAGTTTAAATATATTATTTCTGTTTGCAACATAATTTGAACCCACATTAACTCAATTGGATTATTCTAGCACTAGTAAGGGAGGGGAGAAGGTGGTTCGCGTCTCATTGATCCAGCTGATACACTTTTGCATGGAAGAGTAACTGAATTATGTTATTTTGAACTCTAGAGTAAATAGAGATTACGAACCATTCATAAACAAAGATATAATGTGACTAGACACGTTCTGCCTGACTAGCAAGAAGTCTATCGTTTCCTCTCATCGAATTCAACAAACACCATGGCTTATTCAAAGTACATATTTCTTTTACCACGTCATGTCAAATGTTTACGTTTTAGTTCTAAGTAAGTTCAAATATACGTTCACGCATACATGCCAACCAATAATGATATTTATTATAGTACTTACGTCGCAATGCATTGTTATAATATAATGGTATCTACTTTATTTATTTGTATTAGAAAAACTATTTGAGCTAAAATACGGGGTTTTTACGGTTATATTAAATACCATACTCTCTCCTTCCTCATGGATCAGGTTTTGCAAAATCTGAATTTTTGTCTTAGCGCGAATAGTATTTATTAGAGATTAATTACTTTGGCGCATGTCACACACCACTTACGGGGAATGCAATATGATAACACCGCAGGATTCCGATTGTTTACTCACCTAGTAGAGCTCAAGGACAAACACCTTCCCATTTGAAACACTTAATAAAATACTGTTTGAGTTATTAAGACAAAACCAAAACTAAATAAACAAGAAAATCCACAACTCCGTGAACAGCCTAATGCCAAACTTAGCATTAAAGTTCAGTGTCTTAAAAAGATGCAGTGCAAAAGTTTTCAACAAAATTCCTCCATCACAAATAGCCCTTTAATTGAAATTCATATGAGTATTACACGGCAATTTATTCTTTTTCTGAAGTCACTGATCACAGCCATATCCTTTGTTGTGCAATTTTTTTTTTCAAGTGGCACTCTTAAAAATATTTTTAAAATGTTATTTTATTAACTGTTTCTTTATTTATCATTTTGATTCTGGATTTATTTAATTATGAACGGATTTGTCGTCCAATAAACTGATAATACATGACGATGCTATAAGCCATATCAAAAAGAATAGAATTCAAGACTGGAAACACAATTAACTAGAAACTAATGTACAATATATATCTTACAATAAAATATAATTGTGACAAATTTCACATTTCTATTTGAAAAATTTTAAATTTTTAAGGAATAGTTTCTTAAATGCATTATTTGTATTTTCTACCGAATTGTCAATTTTTATGTTATCGTTACTGCCGATAGGTGACGGAATATTTTTCGTTTTATTAACAACCTCTGAAAGTAAAACAAATTTATTGACAGAATCGATTGTCTGTGTTTCATATTTCATCAGAGATTCCTGTTTTTCAAGATAAACATTTTCTCCCAAACCATTAAATTGACCATCTAATTCCTTTAATTGTTTAATTTTTTATTAATTAATTTTTTTGTTGAAGAATTCATAATTTTTCAAACAGATAAATGTAATTTGTCAGAATTATTATATTTTTATAACATTTGAATCGCTTCACTGTAATTAGCTGCAGTTCTTTCGAAAATTATATCCTGTCAAGTATCAAAGCAAACTTAAAAATAGTCCCAAAAAGCCTATATAGTAAATTTGATAATACGAAGAAAGCTGCAATACAAGGGAGTTCCTGTATGAAGAAAAAAATGTTCGGTAATCATGATTCATGCGTAGTATTTGTTCAGTTTTCAGTACAATCCTCTAGCAGTTTCTTTTAAAACTGCATTTAAGGAGAGAGAGAGAAATGGTATCAGTGAGGTCAGCTATTTTTTATTTTGTGAACTCCCCTAAAAGTTGTTGTTGAAATGTATGTTTGAAATCTTAATGTCTAATCTTTAAAGAAATTTTCAAACACGTTCCATTTAAAGGGTGTTTTCTATCCCGATTTCTGTATTCAGTGGGTGTAAAAACATTTATTTCCAATAAAATCTCGGTATCTAAATTTTGAATAGAATACAATATTTTCTTTACCTACAGTAAGACATAGTAGAGAAAGTAAATGCACTCCGAAGATTGTCTTTTGCTATAAAGATATTGCTTCTCCTATAAAGCTGGCCGTAAAGCGTTTGTAACACAAGGTCGGAAGCAAATTGCTCTCCTAATAGCAGTCCAATTGCCTGGCAAGCGATGTGAATTCCGATGCATCATAACGTTAACTCCGATTAGCAATAAACAGCAGGAGACCTCGTCCGCATGTATGTATACAAATCCACGTGTTTGTGTTTACTATACTCTGTCTCTGTTCCACATCGGCGGCCGTCAAAACAGTGCGCTGTTTTGTTGACCGAGCAGAGGCACGCGATCGATGAAGTTCTGATACTCGCCACCAGAGTCGGACTGAGCTGGACCTTTTTCTGTTGCATCTTTCACGACCGGTTTACAACCGCACATAACTTGCTACGCAACTTGGACGATTGGCGGGTTAGGATTTCTTAATTTCGTTTTATGCCAGTAGAGGTCTCTAAAATCCAGTACAGAATGATCTATCAACCTCTGAACTTCGCGAAAATGAAATTGTTTTTTTATAAATTCACCAATACTTATTTCTTCTTACTCTGAAATAAGTGAAATTAAGGAACGATTTTCTTTTCATTCCTTTCTTTCTTTTTGTTCATATTCTTTTTGTAATTTTACTAAATAAATTATCAGAGAAATTGCATTCCAGCTACAGTTTATTTTTATATCTGTTACATTATATTAAAACGAGACAAATCTTAGAACTATGGACTTTTTACTTGTCATGTTGTAGGTAATTGGGGAAAAGATATAAAATCGGACATCTTATGTGGAATGTTTGAAATTTATGGTGAGAAAAGGAATAGAGGATTCGCATTCCAAAAAATAAAACAAAATGAAATGAAATAAAATGAAAATACAAACCCTCAACAACGAATATCTGGGAAAGATTTAGTGCTCCAAAATAATTATTTTACTCAAGTTTTGCTTTACCAAGAACTGCATGCCCGCCTCGGTAGCGTGGTGGTAGCGTGTCTGCCTCACGTTCAAGAGGTCCCGAGTTTGAATGTCGGTCAGGGTGAGTTACCTGGATAAGGTTTATTCTGGGGGTTTCCCTTTTCCTTAAAGGCGAATGTCGGGTAACTCTAAGCTCTATGGACCCTGGGCTCATTTGAGCATCATTTCTACCATATCATTCATCGTCCGATATGTCAACGTTGGAACACATAAATTACAAGGAAAAAAAATATGAAACATGTGATCTATTTCTTTTGGTTTGCCACTTAATTCTACCATATTCCTGAAGAATAAAGGTGATTTTATTGCATATCACAAGAAAGTTCAAGACACAAGTACGTTTTCTTTAGCTGAGCAAATATCTGAAACACGTAATTTTTAATATCTACAAATTATTATGGAGCACAAATACACTCGCACGGAAATTTTCGAAAAAAAAAAATCCTGAATATTTTAATTGTAAATCCACTTGTTTTCCTTAGGTTTTCATAGGAAAAATGGTAGAAAAAATGAAAAGAAAAAGTAGATAAATACAAAGATGTGAAGTTATTAACAACGCATTCGGGTCTTTAGAAAAATTACCTGACATTGAAGATGTGTTCGCTTGCAGGAAATATAATATTATCTTAAAAATGATCGAGTCAAAATTTTGTACAATATACAGTGAGTATAAGAAGTATTAGTACTCTTTTAAAAATAATATAATCTAGTTCACAAATTAACAGAGACAGTTATATTTTAATATAAAGAAATGATATTTCAGTTGGTGTGTTCTGGCATGTTTCAGTACATTCAGATTTCAATTATTTTTATAAATATAAGTATGATAAATCGTGTGCTTGCTTACAAAATTATTTTATTCACGTTCATAAACGTTTTCATATAATACTTAAAATAAACCAAAATTATCTAAATCAGGAATCAGCAATGATTTTACTGAACGTTCTCAGTAGCATCTTAGTTCTAATGATCTTACAAATTTATATCCTATGTCGATGAAACTGTTAAATATTATATAAAAATAGTAAGCATATAAATCCATTTAAAAGATATTGTAAGCGCCACAGTTTAGAACGTCTTGAAGTCGGCCTAGTTATCAAAATTTATTAAGTAAATACATTTGAAATTGTGAGGATGAAACGCCAAAATAAAAACTAACACTATTTATCTCTGTGTTTTAAAGTTGAGAAGATAGTTTCCATTGAATTTGCTGCTTTACGAACATTTTATGAAGTCACTGTGATTTTAGCATAACTGCCGAGATTCAGACAAAAAATGAAAGCAGCAAGCATTATTTCAAAGCATTTGTAATTTAAGATGTATTTAAACACCAAGAATAAATTGTTGCATATTTTAAAGTACTCTACATATTAGACAAAAATACAATAATAAAAATTTTAGTAGATTTTCATCTTGAAGAATAAAGTGGACTTGATTCTCAATATAAAGAAAAATACATGTATAAATATCAGTTTCTGAAAAGCTTAAACACATAAGATACCATATGAATTTGCAAACATATATTTATATTTTCAAGAAATTGTTAAAAAAGCAGACATAAAGTACTTGCATACATAAGAAAACTGTTGAATACAAAAGTAATGAACTGGTGGTAAAATATTATTGCAGATTATTTTTAGTTATTAACAATTAATATAATTAAATCTTCCTTTCGTTATCTAGAATTATTCAAAACAAAGAAAACCGCCATCCTTGCTGGTAAATTGTAAGCAAGAGTGATTTATCTGACTTGATTTATTTCGAACTTAGATTTTATTACTTTCTCTTGACCAATGTATAAAATTTCTTTTGTGGGATTTTATAAAGTACAGCATATTCACTTTTAATCATTCCTTACAATCTTATTCGAACACATATGTCAGCTTATACCTACTAAAACAAAAATGTATAAATGTATGCGAACATATAGGCAAATTTAAAAATTATCTCCTAATTTTCTTGCTTTAGTTTAGCCAGAAAATGAATGCCTTCAAGTTAACCCATTATAATTAGGAGGGAAGCACAACATGTAATTCAGTTAATTGCTGGAAATTAATCATTTATTCACACCAGCCTTATATTATAGGCTAAGGTTTTAGATTTATGGAATCAACTTGAAACATTCAAAGCCATGGCCGGTATTTGAACCATGGATCTCCTGGTTTCCGTCCTGTCGCTCTTACCCATTGAGTTACCATAGCCAGCGTGCCGTCCTGACATTAAATTCTCCAATTGACTCATATATATATTATCCCGGTAAACCACTATGAGTTCTTGTATTTGACCGTTTGTGGCGACTTACTATTGTGAGTACTTGAATCCCAGGCTTCATCATTTAACTCTTACTATTTTAGTTAATTGGTAGACGGAGACCAGGAGATTCGTGGTTCAGATCCCGGCCATGGCTTTGAATTTTTTAAGTGGACTCCATCAATCCGAAACCTTAACCTGCGAAGTACGGCTTGTGTTAAAAAAGAATTTCCATCAATTAACTCAATAATAAGTGTTTAATGGTGAAGCCTGAGATTTAAGTACTTGACAGGACGGAAACCAGAAGATCCGTGGTTCAAATCCCGGCCATGCCATTGCATTTTTCAGGTTGACTCTCTCAACATGTAATTAATTTTGGAATGAAGATGCGTGCACATGGGGTACAAGTTTCTTAGATCTGGTTTTAAAATTACCCTCAGAATTGCAGTCATAAGTGCAGCAGTATATTTACACGTTTATTACAAAATTATTTTCTAAAACTTAAAAACAAAAAGCACTGAGCGATGCCAATTTTGTTAAGTTAAAATATTCGTTATGGGCTTCTTTCTTATAGTTTATAAGATGAATGCCTTAGTTTAAAGAATAAGTGTGAATGGATTTTAAACAGCGAAAATGCTAAATTCGTATGAAAATCTGTAATAATGTCTGTTCTCTCAAAGAACTTTGAAATACATAGGCTATAGCTTAGATAAGAAGGCTGTGGAATAGTTAGGTGGACAACGAAATAAACTTGTCTTTTGAAAATTATAAAAGTAATTTAGTAATTTATTCAGCTACATATTATTATTTTAAAAATAGGAATACTAATCATTTTATGCATAAATAATAGGAGTTAATTTAATACGAAAATTAAAAGTATACAGGTTCCACTGCCATATCAGCGCAAAACAGATATGCTCGAGAAATATTTTAGTCAATATGGAGTAGCTGTATAAGAATTCTGAGTAATTAAAGAGATGCTTAAGCATAGGATGTTAGCACGGAAATTGACCCGCCTTTGCTTTTAAGCGATCTTACTTAGGTATAGAGCATCTTTAGACGGAATAGGTCTAAACGCACGCTTTCTCGTTTGCATCTTAACGTATGCATCTTAGTTTAACGAAACTAAACTTAATCTTATCCACCATGAAACTAAACCGAAGGGTATATAGCTAATCATAGTATCGTGAAGGAACATACGCTGGTTTCGCTTGTGTTTTGGTACATTTGAACATTTGAAATCCTGAACTAATAACGCTAGCTTTATAACATTTATGTCACCGATGTAACTTAGGGTAAATATTATACGGCCAAAGTTTTATCAATTTAACTTAAATAGTTTGGACTATATAGATAAATTTATTTATTTTTGGTTACGTCACCTAAAAAATCCCTTGCGACAAAATAACTTAAATTTTGGTCTAATATTTTAACAACAGGTTCCCAAAACATCCATTTTTTAATTTAACCTAGGCTTCTCTGTATCTCAGTAACTTTAGCTTCGAGAAATTTTTAAATCTATGAATACCTATGGCTTTTTTACCCGAAATTTGTAATTGTCGTGGTTTGAAGTGTTTTTTTAAACGTCCTCCAACGTTAAGATATATCGGACGATGAATGAAATGGGTGAAATGATACTCATATGAGTCCGGGTTCTATGGAGCTTAGAGTTACCTGAGATTCGTCTATCAGGATAAGGTAAAAATCCGTATCCAGGTAACTCACCCTAACCGAGATTCGAGCTCGGGTTCCGCCTCGGTAGCGTAGATGGTAGCGTGTCTGCCTCACGTTCAAGAGGTCCGAGTTCGAATATCGGTCAGGATGAGTTATCTTGATAAGGCTTTTTCAAGGTTTCCAGACGAATGTCGGGTAGCTTTAAGCTCTATGGATACTGGGCTCATTTGAGCATCATTTCATCCATTCCATTCATTGACCGATATGACTTACCTAACGTCGGAGGACGTAAATTACAAAAAGAATCGACCTATTGAACCTGAGGCAGACACACTACCACTACCACCCACGCTACCGAGGCAGGCAAGTTTGAAGTAAAGAAAGTGTGCTTAAAATGCATCTCACAATAAAACCCAGAGCAACTTCTATTCACTGCATCTCTATGAACGTGTTTGGTAAGTTTCATTAGTCTAACACTAAAACTGCAATGCAAGGAGCATCTTAAATAATGAAAAATGATGAAAATTTTCAATAGCGAGAAAACAAGGTTAAAGAATTAGAATTCATTTCTAACACTAGCTTTCACGTAACTTTCAAACTAGATTATATCACTTAAAATGGCTTTTGGATGCTAACTAAGCATTCTTTCGATTCAGGAAGGCTTGCACTATTTTATAGACTAAAAAGAGGAAAATATTATTTTTTTAAAAATGTTCATGAAATATATATCTACAAATATAACAATTTTTAACTTAAAGCTTCAGTTATCTTATAAGAAATGATAATTCTTATAAATTCTCCTGTAAAATTTAAATTTAATGCATGTATGTTATTATAAGCGAAATTGTCCATAGTAACCTAAAAACGAAAGTAACAAGAGCAAAATGCTTCAAATTAGAAACTAATAAATGCGTAAAATATGAAGCTATTAACAGAGAAGCAAACAGATGTATACAAATATAACAATTTTTAACTTAAATCTTCACTTATCTCATCAGAAATGATGATAATTCTTATAAATTCTCCGGAGAATTTACCTATAAGAATTAACATCATTTCTTACAAGTGAAATCTTAAGTTACAAATTGTTATATTTGTATATAATCACTCTTAATAGCTTCATATTTTACGTAGTTATTATGTTCATGAAATTTCAGTCGTACATATCTTTAGACCATAAAGGAATTGTGTAGTGAGTTGGAACTTTTCTCAGATAGGAATAATAACCGAACGTTAACGGTAAAATGAATAACACGTGAAGTGAAAACCAGGTTTCACAGAGAATAATCCAACAGGAATCTTTCACTTTTTCAAACTTTTAAATATAAAACATCAATTTGTTGACCTACAGCTCAATGCTCAATGCTATATCTTCAGTCTCTTAGTTACAAATAGAAATAAGATTCTATAGCCCAAGAGCTTACTGATTCTGTTAGCTGAATATTACCCATCTGAAATGTATATAATAATTTGTAAAGAGAAGTTTATATATTACCTCAATGAACTCACCTCAAATAAGAAGACGTAGCAAATAAATCAGCTTACAGGAACTCGATTTTGAGCTAGAAAATCAAACGATACTACTTACTATTTTGCACTTACTAACACATTTCTACAAAACAAAAGAATGCAAGAAGTTTGAAAATTGGTTACCAGGCAGTAACAATGTCATGGCCAGCTGAGATAATACCATTGGGTTTCTATGTTCGAGGAGTTTAGTAAATTATTTGTTCGCTGTGGAAGTTTGTCTTAGAGTTTACTAAAGAAGCTGTAGTGACGAGGGCACCACTATCACGTAAGTAACATAGGTTTAAAGGTGCATAATTCGAATTCCCAAAATAATGAAAGGAATGAATTTCTAAGAACGTAGTTTTTATAATCCGTAGTTTTTAACACAACCATCTTCCAAAGATACAGTTTTTGTGGATTATTTGTATAATCCTTTTGGCCTCTTTGACCATGTGACTTTGACTTGAGAAACAACTGATGGTGTATTACTAATATTAGGTAAACCCGCTTATATTCGCTCCCACATTCATATTTGCACTCTTCGGAAATAGACAATTATTTAGGTTAAATAAAAATACGCAACCCCAGTGATGAATCGAGAAGGGGACCCCCGGGTTGAGAATCCGGAACACGAAGTTTGAATATGAAGTTTATGTATAACATGAACATATGTAAATCCAGCAAACATGGCCATTCGCTGGAAGTAGATGATCTAAGGTATCATAAGGCAGTTGTGTATCGAGGTGTCTGTAACCCTCAAGGTACAATTTTTAAGCTTCATAATTAATTATCGCTTAATTATGGCCTAGCCTAATGGGTATTGGCTATTGCAAGAATGAGTGAAAACGAAAATTGAATGATGGGACTGTTTAAAACTAGAAATTGCGTTGAGTATTTCACTAAGTCTGCTTTCATATCGCAATTCTTATAATTTTACTGTGAAATTTGTACTGAAGGTGTTACAAACTTCAGCGAATGATGTGAAATAATGGTGGTCCAGTCAACTTTCATCTTATTAGTCCTTCTCGCGACTTAAGCAGAGTCTGATATCTAGAACTAAGGTGAAACAGTTTTCTAAAGCTCTGCTACTTCCAAACTCTCAAGCTGTTGCACTTTAACCTATTTGCTAGGCCCCTCTACCTTCTCTCCTACAATATATTTGGCAGAAACAGTAGCTTTTCCTCACCTTAGGAGCGTCGTATGGAATTTTTCCTTCATAGTAAAATGATCGCTAAGCGGTAACAACATGGCTAGTTTCCCGCAACTGATCATGCGCAGTGTGAACTGACAACCTAAACAAGCGAAATGCTTTGGTTTATTGACGTTAAGACTTGCAGTTTTCTATTCGAGTCCAATAAAATGGTGAGAAGCAAATAATTATAGTAATATAATATATCATGTAATTTTAACATTTATGCTAGAAAATCTGAACTTACAACCAAAACATTCTTTGCAGAACTTGCTTGATTCTTAGCCAAAATTATGTATAATCTCTTCAGTTTTAAATGAATTACCAGACTTAATCCAAAAGCAAATTAGGAGAATTAAGTTTCTTTTTAATTCTAGACTCTGCTTGAGGTTCTTTTACATTCCTTATATCTACAACATGGTACCACCGGCTTTACTTTGCTTCCAAAGGAGGCAGTGCTAAGGATGTTCACGCCCGAAAATATCCTTCACCTTCCCCTGGGATTTTGATCCCCGACCTCAGCAACCGGAGGTTACCTTTAGATCACGGACGAAAACACAAATTGCAATTCTGAGGTTCATGCACCTTCTTTGATCAACACAGTCATGACAAATTGCTTTATTACCAACAGAAACTGAATGGGAATATCAATACGTGACAGTAACATCCAGTAGCGGGATGTCTGCAAGAGATGTTACAGCTTACCCATGTCAATAACTAAATGTTTTACTTCAATACTCTAAAATTCTTAACATCGAGAACGACAACTTCAAAGGTTGTGAAGGCACAATTTCGACACAACTGGTATTCCAAAATAATGAGTTGCCACTCTTCAAAGAGTTAATGGTCAGGATGTTCACCTCCGGAATTATGACAACCAACAGTTTATTAAATATTTGTGTTCTCGCAGAGGATAAACATCTTTTAAGAATTTTACTTGCAGAGAAATATGTGGAATAATTTGTATCCCATCTCTCCTTTCATCCTAGGTGCCTAAATGTAATGGAAATACTCAAATATATATTGTACGTATATATGTCAATATATATGACTGTTGTGACATGAAGTAAGAAGTTATGGATGTGGTATTGATTAAATAACAATTCTTCTAATCCCTCTATGATTTCTCATACCAAAGATGTTTGATGCACATCATTCTGCTAAAATATCTGAGATATAATGTAATAAAACGTCATCACCGTGAGAAAATATTTGGAACTTCACAATCAGGTTCACTCTAATTCGAAGCTTGAAAGAATGCAAGAAGTTGTCAATCTAACGAATTAATCTTCCCAAATTAAAGTCTTGATCTTCCAACTTATTCCAAATTCCCCAGTAAGTCATTAATTTCTACAAGAAGGTGTGTTCCTCATAGAGGGTTTAATTATATTGTAATTGTCTTACGGTTAGCAGGAAACAAAGATGCTCAACATAGTTCATATATTTGGCATGGTTTGAATAACCACTACAGAGAATAATTTCTTAATCAGTTCCGCTATTTCATCAGTAAAAGCTACACACTTGAAGTGATTATATGTGACGATTTTTCAGTGAGATTCTATCTACCCGCAGAATTTTAGATTAAAACTACAACGACCAGTCGGCCATATACCTAAAAGGTTTGAAAGCAGAAGACTTTTAGAAAACAATTTATTTCAATATCAATTTTACGTTAAATTCTTGAACTTCGCTCATAAATTCACGATAAAGAGTAATACCAACACAAAGATCAAAGTTTACTGAATTAAATTTACTTCATAAAAATGTTACTTTCCCTGTAGCTTTCTTGATTTTTTGGAAAAGCAGCAGTAAATTTTATTTACAGTGATACTTAAAAGTGAAATAAGATTCTTCGAGATATCACTAATAAAAAGTAACCTACAGCCATACTTCCGTAGCAAACGTCTTTAGATTGTTTAACAGAATTCAGCAAAACTGTTGGAATTCTGTATTTTGTTGCTATCATAATTTTATGAGAGCGTAATATTATTTAGTTTTCATTAGGTATCTTACATATATTTGTATAAGTCCAAGGAAGGCTTAAAAGGTGAGAAAAAACCTGATGTGAAAATGCACCGGGTTATTAACTACATAGAAAAGTACACACTCAAACTTTTAAGAAACACAGACAACTTCTTTTATTTTCGACAAACAAAAGCATTACTGGGTAGAAAGATATTCCACTCCTTGCCAAAGACATCAAAGATATTTCACTTAACATATTTTATTAAACAACGTTTATCGTTATCAAGAAGAAACAAATTACCCACAGATTTGGAGCCCAAATGGCCTTGTTGTCGACGGGCCCTAAAACACCACACACTCACTCAGTCACCCCACAGATTTGTCACTTCATAGACTCGAAAGAAGGGCTTATTAGCTTGTTTTACCGGACATAACGCAGCAGTAGACTAACCATAATTGGTTGAGTGAAAGAGCAATATTGGCAGCAAAAAATAAAGATGTCGATGATACAGAATTTTGTTCCGGAGGAGTTGTTTTCGTACAAATCAGCTGACACAGTTATAAACCAGGATGACGTAGTCAACTATGCCAAAGAGTTTTTAAATTCATTACAATTGTCTCGATTCCCACCTAACAATTTAAAATTAAAAGTAGGATCAGTTGTGATCGTGCTGCGTCACATTAACCAACCACGATTGTGTAATGAAACGAGACTAACTGTGAAAAAGCTAATGAGTAATATCATCGAGGCAACAATCATTAAGGGAAAGTACAAAGGAGAGGACATCTTTATCCCGCGTATTCCGAGGATTCCAATAGGTTTACCTTTTGATTTTAAGCGTCTACTACTTCTTTGCGTTTGGCCTTTGCGATGACCATAAATCGCAAGGATGGTCGTCCCGTGTTCACGCGTCCGAAAACCATCCAAAAATATTGTTTATCAGAAAGCTTTAAATTGATTAACTTAATTGTAACTGTGTTATATTTAAGCTTCACCCCCAATTACAAAATAAATAACTAGTCCGAATTTGGTTTATTTATACAGATAAGACCAGAAAACTTTTATTGGCGGTCTGAAATTCGCCATGTCAGTTAGTAGTATTGCAAAATCCACTTTATCGTTTATAAAATCTTTGGAAACTAGGGTCTTAATATTTATCTTATAAATATTAATATTTAAAAACTTTTTATCAAATTCAACAAATTACTAATTCGTTATACTGCAACATCAAAAATGGCCATTCCTTTTTACTGGAGTTATACTAGAACAGAACACCTGGAGGGCACTAAAAAGCACAGAGTATGAATTGGAATCATAGTTTTATAAAATACTGTAATTTCCCAGATAATAGAGATTTTATTTGGCATTTATGATTTAAAATCACACAGATAAAGGACATAGTTCCTCTTAGAAACACAATATAGATAATTAATTTTGAAATTACATTACATAAAAAAGAACTGGACTAGCTTCCACTACTAACAAATCCTTGATAACATTTAATAAAATGCCATGTGTACATTCCTTCTTGGATTATCAGATATAAAATGACGTTCTCCACGTAAGCTTAGTAATTTTTTCATTAATTTTCTTTGCATTTTTCATTTATCTCATTTATTATTGTTTAGTTTGGTTTAATAGCCCAGACCAAAAGCAAATCTCTTATTTCCGATATCAATTTCCTTTATATTGGTACAATTCTTTCAAATTTTTCTTTCAAACTTTATGGTGGTCGGATACTTAGGGATATCTGTGTTATGATATCTCATCGTGAGGAAATTTTGATATCTGTATGTTTGGATCACTTTATGGGCTTTTAGAAAATTGTATTTCCACTTGTTCTTTGGTTCTGAAGAAAATACCAAACTGAAATGGTTTTTAAGATGGGTAATGGAAGTACATGTAAGTAAATTTCAGCCAAATACTTCGGTTAATTGATTGAAATTAATCATTTCTTCATACTAGCCATATATAGGCTACTGTTTGATAGATAGTCAACATGAACAATTCAATGCCACGGCCGGGATTTGAACCACGGATCTCCTGGTTTCCGTCCAGTCTCTCTAACCCATTGAGATACCATGGCCAACTTGCCGTCATGACATTAAATTCTCCATTTGACTCGTATAGTGGTTTACCGGGAAATCCGTGGTTCAAATACAGGCCGTGGTATTAAATTTTTCATGTTGACTCTATCAAATCTCTAGCCAAATACTTCTTTGCTATTTTGATATTTTTTTTCGATACTGCAGTGAAATTACTCAAATATACTCACGTAAAGTTTTTGGAGCTTTATATTTGTGCTTATATTTGCATATAACTGGATTGTGAACAACAATTAGGAAGGTATACCAGCTCCGAAATCTCTGAAAAATGTTGTTGTGCCCTTCATAATAATTTTGTAATGGTGGTCACTGAAAGCTGTTCGGCTATGAATTTTCTGCTTGGAGAAGGAGCAAGGTATGAGAGAGATCATGTCTACGGTTTCAGATGAGATGCAGGAGAACCCGAGCAGTTCATCATATGATTCAAGAATGCACTATCATTATGAACTTTTCCATAAGCTTAATTTTTAACGCACTATTTTCCTGTTACTATAAAGATACGGGGACGAAGCTTTCGTTACTTATTTTTACTACAACAGTCTTATTTCAAATATACTTTAACTATTCAAAGCGTTAAGTATTTTAAATAGAATTTATATGTCCAAAATTTGCGTTTATATAAGGCTGCATGCAAAATGTGTCGTATTCCTGAAGATATTGCACTTTGGTAAACAATTTCTGCAGAAAATAATTAAGAATGTAAAACCCACTGGTTAATGTATGTTCATGTCATTTAAAAAATCAATTCTGGGAGCAATGGTTTCAAAAAGGTACTCCTAATTTATTAAATTTAACTTTCTTAAGATTAGCAACCCATATGCAGTAACATCAATTGCTACAGCGTTTCACCTCTGCAAAAATAGAGAAACTTCAATTTCTCCTTGTGAATATAGGGGAAACTATGTGGTCTAATTATTGCAAATCTTATTTTTCAAGGTGACCTATTATGTATTTTTGAAGCTAATTTTATCTTCTCTGATAGACATTTCTTTTTATTTTGCTAGTAAGAATATATTTCCCATATACTAAGTAACTGGTAAACAAAATTCTAATTATTTACTTGTTTGCACACACGTTTCTTTTGTTTCTAGCACAGAAGAACAAAATAAAAAAGGAGTATAGAAGAAGAGAAGATAAACAAGGAAAAAGGTTCATCCTATACCTCTATTAGAAAAAAGTGCCATATTTTTCGTTTATCTCAGTTGCATTTTTGTCACAAATATTTATAGAAAATATTTTAATAGAAATAGACGAAAAAATGTATAAAAAGCAATAACTATAACTAAACGTTTGTTATTCCTCATAGAGTATATAATATATTTTATTTTCCTTTGTTTTATTTATATCGAGGTGTTCCATGTTTTGATAGAGCCAAATATTTTTATTGAAAGTAATAATGAATACTAAAACCAATTTCTATTATATGCAGGCAAGTAGAAAGATTTATCTCTGAAAGAATTGAGAAGATAACCAAATCTTAATGTTGAAAGATGTGTTTACAGTGCAAAACAGTAATTTTAATTTAAATATTTTATTCTATATTTAGATGCAGTCATTAAGAAACTCTTTAGAGTAGGAATGTCGTAATACAAATCGGTTTCAGTTAAAGAATAAAATTGTGTTAAATTTTGAAGTAAACATGTAGGTTTTTGTAATAAGCGTGAATCGTGAGGCCTTTTTAAAATATTTTTATCTAGAGTTTTAAGGCTATGCAGAAATATAATGAATATTTTAGGCCTGAATATTCATGTATGCTTACTCTGTATAATACATTTCAAGAAATTAGAAGTTCTGGTGAAGTGATGGTGAATATTCCGCCCTTGTACACAATAAATAAATATTTTAAACTGTCAAAATAAACTATTAAAATATATTTACAACAAGCAAAATAGCACAACATTTTTCATTTTCTAAATTTTACAGTTTCGGCACAGCAACATTTGGGACTGAACACAATTTTGAAACAGATACATTTAATAGAAGAAATGATGGTGACAGTTGCACTGCTTTAATTTATTCTGTAGAGCGAAGACGCAATCAAATAATTGTACAATCTCAGATCTGTTATCTGTGAAATGCATATTCACTATCCTACTACGCTTTTACAGGAATTCGCTACAATTTAGCATGTCACGTTTTTTCCTAATGAACTCTCGAACACAGACATTAGTGACGTCAAAAGCACCTCTATCCTGAAGCACATAGGCTAGCGGTCACGTAACGCTCAAATAGCTTGTACAATATTTTTAATGAATGTAGATGCAGAATATCATCGGCAATAACTTAATTGATCATGAACATGTTTCTGACATAAGAGTAAGTTTTCCAAAGAAGGAAGTGAATTTAGTTGCTGAAAATTCTTCTTTACAACACACAAAAATTGAATCTTTCTGTATATCGATATAAAAGCTATTTTTTGTTTGAAGAGAATTCATGGTAAAATTTGGTAGAAAATTGTAAATTTAAGATGTTATGTTTTTGTTTTGTTTAATTTCATTTGTTTTTATTTCCTTATATATACATACTTGAACGTGCATTTAAATGGCGTTTTAATATAAGACGTTTTTAAGCTGTATATAGGATTTAGGAAAAGCACCGCGCTAAAGTTTGAACTTAATTTTTTGTATTTTTCCTAAGTTTTTATTTTTTTTATTTTTGAATCTATCCTTGTACGAAACTTTATTAACCTAGTAACTTTAAATACTTAGGGGAGATTCGAGTAAAATACATTTAAAATTGCTATGCCTTACATTAAAAATACAGATTACTTCTGCTGAAACAATTGCTTTGCATAAATGAAATTGATAGAGACGTTGAAACGTTCAGTAACATGTTAACTTTCATTTAATTTAGCACCTTATAGAAACACGAAAATTCAACTACAACAATAAAGCTGTATCGCGAATAAACATTGAGAAATGCATTGAAAGTACAAAATACAAAATAGATAAACAAAAATATACAACTACGTTTTCAGTCACTAAGATACGTTAACTTTACTTTGAATTTAAACATTGGTAAAGTTGATCATTTTCCTGTGGTGTCGTTGATTACCCAAAACAGTAACTCCATACTTAAGTCGCTGGTGAATGTATCTTGGGCATACAGTAGGCAGATGATGAACAGTGAGAGTAGAGTCTCACACAATACATGTAGGAATGAGTAGGCGCAGAGTGACTATGCATTAATACCTGGTCTCGGCGGGTTAGTGCTCTACTAGTTGTAGACAGGTTGGGTATTGGACAGATGTTGGATGTAGTTGTCTAATGTGTCTCCCATTGGTGTAGGATAATTCTTTTAAGATGTCGTAAATAGTCTTCATGTGGAAGCTTATGATCTGGTCACTTTGAAGGATGTTCTGTAGCTTCTTTTGCGACAGTGACAGCAAGATCATTAGGTACCTGGTATGGTATCCATGCCAATATCAGTTGTTTGATGAAATAAGGTCATCGTATAATTCACATAGCTCCCTTACCAAGGTGTGTGAGTTATTGTGTAGCCATTAATGCACTCAGGGAATCTGTGTAATTAATGAATGACCTGAAGTATTCATTCCTTGATATATAATCCAAGGCAAAACGGATACAAACACTTCAGTGGAGAAAATAGTGAAAGTGTGTGGTAAACTAAAACTTCACAACCATTAATCTTGCCACACTGGGAATCATCGGTATAAATTGGTTCATAATTGGAATACGTGTTACATTATTCTTAGAACAGCACGATAAAAAGAGGCTTTTGGGTATCAGCCTTCAGATATTTCGTCAAATTAGTGTTGATGGACGTGATTTGAGTCTCCATGGTATAACAGGAGGCCTTGGATGATTGAGAGGTGCAAGTTTCATTTAATACGTATATTTAAGAATATTATAATAAAGGGCATGTTGTTCTTGTGCTACGAGTGAAGGGTGCTTCTGTACCCAGTCTGAGTTCGACTCGAGCCGCTTGGATTTCAACGTAAACCCAACAACAAACTAAGGTAACCTAAAATATCTTCTCAAACGATCAACCCAAATCAAAGTTAATTCCGCAATTGCTAAGAGTGGACCAACTAAGGATCATACCACTGTAATTGAAACATATGATGGTATATCTTTATTGCTAACAGTGAGTTCACAGATTTCAAGATTTATTATTTTTACAATAGACTTCTCCTTACAACTGTTCAACATGCACACACTGAGCGTTATCTGCAAATGATTTAAGATACGTTTCATTTCAGCATAATCATTAATAGGGTAATTCTTAACACTTTTAATCATCGTCTACAATTTGCTGCATTGTCAATATTCCCACAGACAGTCAAAAGTTTGATCTCCACAGCAACAACGACATTTATAGTTTTCTAATATTCTTAATAACTAAAAACATGGACAGCTATTACTGTTTCCAGTTAATATTGTTATGTTTATTGTAGTTATAATGTTAGTCTTCATTATATCTGTCTTTGATAGTAAGAATTTCTTAGTATGCGCCAATTTTGTGTCAGATCATACCCTTTGCTACTTTTAATACGTTTCTTTGTCTCTATTTCTGTTATTTTGCTTTTGAACATCTTCCTAATTCGTATTTTAATGAATATTAGGATATATCTGAATAACATTTTCTTTTGTAAACTAAACTCAAATTAAAAATTTTAATGTAGATATGATAAATCGACCGTCAAAGCAGAATTTCATATTACGTTTTAAAATATAGTTACCTGTTAATAAGAATAAATATATATCTTAGTGATACTTTTACATAGTTTGACAGAATTTTGTGTCCACTATATGTTTTATGTGAAATGATCGAAGCAGTCGGTAGGAAACTAGATATTTTCTTCCCCATTTTTACTGAGAACTAACGTTTGCGTAAATTATCCTAATAACCTCCTTCAACTAAGTATCATATGCCAATTTCTCTAAAGTAAGAACAAAGAACTGATCGCGATATCGCAATGTAAGCCGATAAATGAGGCACAATGTCTTATGTATCTATGTCGGAATCTAAACCGAGAGAAAACCTGACTGACATCTTTGTCATACAGTCTTATTTTATTACAATTAATAGGCGTCTTTGTTTAAGTTAAATGATGCTAACTAACCATTTCTGCTTAGCCACATATAGGCTAAGGTTTCTGATAGTCGACATGAAAAATTTAATGCCATGGCTGGGATTTGAACCATGGATCTCCTGGTTTGCGTCCAGTCGCTGTTACCCACTGAGCTACCGGGGATTGGGATTGGGATTTCATTACGTAGGGGATTCGGTACGTAGGCCACCATGTGACGCCCATTGTTCCTATGCCCCCAAGTGCGGCACCCTTGGGAGGAAGGATGAGGCGAAGGAGATAGAGAGCGGCCGACACAAGGAGCCAGGATAGTATAGAGGGCAGAGTCGCTACAGTTTACTTGGACAGAAACTTCCCCCGACAGGCCAGGACAATGAACTCGCTCCGCTACTGCGGGACGGCAACGAGCCTCAAAGGTCCCTGACTGGCGGTCCCAAATGGTCCCAGCACAGAAACGGAGACCGACAACCGACCTACCGGTGCAGGAAGTAGTTGACCTCAGAGCATATTATCCTGCCATGCACCGCCGAGACTCCCGCCGACACGTCTACCCTAAAAGAGACCACCAGATGAGTGATGATATGGAGATGAAATGGAGGGACAGCAAATTTGGGAGATGTAATTAACCTACCCAGCATTCACCTAGTGACCCGGGAAAACCCCCGAAAAAAACATGGGTCAGGTAGGTTGACCACGGGAATCGAACCCGGGCCTCCCGAATGTGGGCCACAGACGAAAACGCCGGGGTGAACTACGAGTCAAATGGAGAATTTAATGTCATGACGGCAAGTTGGCCATGGTAGCTCAATAGTAAAGAGCGACTGGACGAAAACCAGGGGATCCGTGGTTCAAATCCCGGCCATGGCATTGAATTTTTCATGTTCACTCTATATAAAAGGCTTCTTTGTATTTGGAAAAATTGTAACTTTGTGACAGGTAGTACTAGGATCTTTGACATATCCTTAACTGAAAAGTTTCTGAAAACAGTACATCAACGCTTTTTCATAATTATTGGGAAGTCTCATCAGTAAAGTCGGTTTTTTGAATTTGGTGTTTTGGAAAATTTATTGGGTTTCGTTGGTTTGGGAATGATATTTATAGGATGCCATGGTTAGTATTGGTGCACTGCGAACATGTACCAGTCTATTTTCCAAGTTTCTATTTTCCAAAAAAATGCAATGCCAGTATTTTCAAGACAATCCCACAGTGCACAGTATCCTTTACATGAAACAATCTCACATATTTTTTATTTCCTAAAAATGGTTAATGATTCTGTTTGAAACTCAATAGGTCTAATATATTTAAGTGACAGTTAAATATATTGTAATTTCTGAGAATAGTAGGCGAAGTCCTCTTTTTGACGAAGAAAGTTTTATAATTTTGGATAAACAGAACAGAAAGACTGAGTTATACTACAGAAAACTGTAGCCCATACCATATTTTTTCCAATTACCTGTGTTGTAGAATTATTCATTTTCTAGACATTGTTATTATTGGTTTGAACTTGTCAATTATTTAGTATTTCATAATACTATTTAATTTACTTTTTTCTGTGCTGTTATGAAAAAGTACTTTATTGTTTTAGATTAGATTATTTATTGGGCATATTCAAAAAGTTTGTAATTTACAACTTTAGGCTACATTTGTTTGTCTTTACCTTGTTGCTGCCTTGGCTTACATGACAACCTGGTCTTCTGCTTTGTCAGGTAGCTCTTAACCTCCATGTCTCCTTATTACTTAGTCCCTGCCCCTCAGCTTGCTTACTTATATTCTTTATATTTCTTGTCTATTTTTCTTTTACTTTCTGCAAGAACTCACCAATACTTCTTACCTTATTTTCCTTATTTCCTGTTAACATTTTTTTAGCTACTGTCCTCTTCTCTACTTTCTCCCATTTTTCCTCCCTAACCTTTCTTCTCCACATTGCAACCTCCTTGCATTCTGTTACATAGTGCTCTAAGCTTTCTTTCCCCCCACATAATTCACAAATTCCCTTTTCCCTACCGCTTATCCCTCTTAGAAATATTGTTCCTGTTCTCATCCAAGCTAGCCCTTCTCCCTCTTGTCTATTGCAGTAATCTACATCTGCTTCTCCTCCCCTTTTTCTTTCTATTTGCTTGTAAAATTGTAATGATTTCATATTTTCCTAGACTTCTCCATATTTCCTGTCTTTCTACATCTTCTATTCTGCATTTTGCCAATTTACCCACATCGCTTGTATTCCTTTCCCAGGCATTTCAAGGCATTTCTGTTCAGTTTTCTCTAGCTTCCTTGTACCTACAAGTAAATGTTCAATGAAACAATTTCTCAAACGTTTATTTCGAAATTATTGGAGAGATGAATACTCTTTCGTTACAAGAGTTTGTAGAGGCTATAAAAATAAAATATACTGGTTAAATAATGAATACGAATGTAGCAATTATTTAAATTATATAACAGCCTATGTATCTTATTTAATTCCAAATAAGAGTGTTTTGTGACAAGGAAGTAATTAAATAACTTTTAAATTTTGTAACTTGTTTCTCGCAATAGAATAAGATACACTTTCAGTGTGTTTCGTTTAAAATGTTGTTTTTATATGCATAAAGGTTTAAATAAAACAATAAAACAAATTTGATTAATTCCTCTTTCTTCTTTATTTTCAGGTAAGGACGGTGGTGCTACAACGAGGCTGTGGTAATAATTCCAGAAATTAGAACGTATATATATATATATATTGATTTTTGAAAACAAATTAAGCAACGTAAAATGAGCTAAGACTACAGCAAAATATATTGCATTTCCATAAAGAGAGGGGTTTGTAAATCTGAATAAATATTTATTTATGACATTAAAGATTCATCATCTGGAGTTCTAGCACAGGCAAAGGTAAAAGTAACAGAAAACATCGCCACGGTCAACTTCCTAGAAAACCATAAAGAATGTAAATTGGGTGATGATTAATAAACCACTGCAGTACTTGGTTTACGTATGAAGCGAAACAAAGAATTTTTAATGAGAATAAGGAGAACTGAGATGAGGTTTTTCAGGAAGGACAAAAGAGTATGTACGCTCAATAAATGAACGCACACAGGCGTAAAAAGGCAAGGTTTTAGGCTTATGGTTAGAATGGACTGAATTAGATCCAAACAGTTCATTAACTCCCTCAGAGCAATTTAGCAGAAAATAATATATATGAAGAAGAACAATGATCTAGATATTTATTATGAACTGTTAAATTTTACCTTGAAGTCGCAGAAATGTATAGAGTGAATTTGAAATGCAGAATACATTTTTACAAACCAAATTTTAAATGTGAATATTTAAGTGCAATGTGTCTTCAGGTTGGTGAAATAAGAAGGCAGTAGTCATCAAATTAAAATGTTATTCACATGATATATTTCAACGAGTTACCCTAAACTTACACTCCAGAGGATTTACAAAACATGCAAATGTAGAATTGGTATGTCGAGGACTAAGTAAACTTTGATAAATTATCTAGAATTGGTGACCAGACCAATATTTGGTATGGTGGTAAAGAAGAACAAATGGAACACAGTAATGAAAGGGGTGATCCAAAAATTCGGTAACCAAATATTCAATTAAGTATTTGGCTAAAAAGCAGAAAAAAAAATCGAAAAAAATATTTTCAAAGTTTTGAACACTAAATCCAAGTTTCAAGCCTTACCGCGGTTCACTTCTCTTATTCATACGATTTTATTAATATAATTTGTTAAGATGTTAATAAGTGCAGAAGATAACAACATTAAAACCAACTTCGGAGAAAGCTTGGACAACAAGAACAATTAATTGAGCAAAATAGTATGAGAATATTATAAGATTTTATTTACACACACATACATATATTTAGTATGCCTAAACCCACATGCTCTACAGTTCTCCGGCAATCACGAAATCTTTCTTTTTAACAAAAAAAAAAAAAAAAAAAAAAAAACACTGATTTCAAGGGGGTAAAAAATGCCTCATTGAATAATTGTGCTTTCGACGAACACAAAATGTATCTTCGATTTAAAATAATTATAGAAAGTAAATACCCCAAACAAGATCATGATTTTAAATATATGTGATACACAATGTATTCAAATGGAATATTAGATCATGTACATAAGTACATATAACCATTTAAGGCAAGGCTACACTGAAAATTCCAACTTCTATAATGATAAACTTGTCATTATGAAAATTTAGCCACATAATTGGAGTATCATTTTAAACTTGCATGAATATTTTCGTGTTGCTACACCAAATGGTTTATTAATTATTAACTATTTTTTTGTGAAAATTTTGAAACATTAAAAATATCTTACGCGTCAAAAAAATTTGAGCTTTTAAGTTGAATTTTTATTTTTAGCTAGTACAGAGCAATTTAAAAAGACCCACATTCATATTTTTTGGATGATTCTTGCAACATTTGTTCTGAAATATTTTTCATGCGTTAGCTCTCAAAATTTTGAAAATATTAACTTTTTTTGTTCCTTAAGACCATATAATTATGAAAACATGAGCATTAACAAAAAAGGGGGAATGTGAAGTTTCGTTTATATATTATGGACCTGCAAGTTTCGCCAAGTTAAATGAAAAACTTTGACGCGTGAGGCATTTTGTATATGGAAAAGTGTTAGAAAAATAGTTTCTCAGAAAATTAAAGTAGTGATTGTTACTTTTAACGACTGTTAAAATCTCTTTAAATTGTCACGTAATGGCCTAAAGTGGTGTAAATGGTAAAATTAGCACGCCATCGTTTACTCTGAACCCTAAGTTATCAAAAATGCTAAAAAAGAAAATTCCATGAATTTCAGCATTTTCGGTGAATTTTCAGTGTGGCCTTGCCTTAAAGGCAACAATAAGAAAGATACTGGAAAATAAAATAACAAATACAGCATATATTGATGTGCTATGTATTTTTATTTAAACTCTAATTATTATAAGGGTGTAAGAAATAAAATTAAAGCTAATTGTAAAAGGAAAATGAGCCAAATTCGGTTTTTAAGAGCGATTTTGGAATACAATTTTAAGAAATTGTAAAACAAATAAATATAGAAGTAAAGTGATACCTCGTCTACAAAATACAAATTTTGCCAGACAATATAAAATATGGCTTATAAACATATATGTAGAAGCAAAATTGAACGTCCCAGAGTGTCATGAAGTTCTAGAAATGTAAAATTCTCCAGGCAACAATACGGCTTAAGGCATGAAGAATATCTTGTGCTAAATCAAGAACCTTAAGAGAGTAAAATGGTAAACAATGTTTTAAGATGTGTGTTCCAAATACAACGCCAAAGAAAATAAACTCCGCATTGAAAGAGACGAGTGGATGCTCTGAAAGTGGGATATGATTGGTGACACCTACTCTTATTTTTCACATAAAATAAAATTTGGACAAGTCTGATCACCACATTCTAAGGACATTTCCTCGCTAACGCGTAAGTAATGAGGAGTATGCCGTCGCATTCTCATTGCATAAGCAGTTCCTTCTGGGATGAATAACAGGTACTTTGAAAGAAACGTTGGTGTTTTTCTTTTTCTCAAATATAGGGATCATAGCATCCCTTAAAAGTTCTTGACATCAACTTGATCACAAAATATTGTCGCGACTGGCGGTAACGTGCAAAAAGAGACAGTGCAGCGTGGAGAGATAAGCGACTGATAGTGCAGCACGCAAATGATAAAGAGCATGCCGAAACAGATAAATATAGCGCGGAGATAAAAGGTATGCCGAAACAAATAAAGCTAGATAAATGGAAAATTCTAGTGGCATCTTGATTGATGGAGAACATTCTACAACCGTCTGGAATCATGAATGGCCGTATACAAGAAACCGTGGCTAGTTTATCGGACAGTCATAAAGAGAGTCGTAAACGGAGTCGAAATGAGAGTGTAATCAGAACTGAGTATCGTGTGCCTGCAATTGTGTTTTGAAAGTGAACGCTTTTGTTTGTGGTAACGACCTTGGAAGGTTGTATTTGTGTATGTTACGTAATTCTGCTACTGTAAGGTGTAACCAAAGTGTATTTCTACGCAAATAAAGAATTTTGAATTTCTGCAACTTGGGCTATTAATTCTACGAACACACAAAGTCACAATACTGTTTATTTGGAACTAATGGATAATACAAGCTTCGTGTTTGTCGATAAGCATTATTTATAATTGTATTATAATTATCATGTGCTTTTAAGGTAAAGACCGTGTCATTGTGTGCGTGCGTGTGTCAAATTAATACTACTGCCAACATTAGTAAGCAATAGAGTAGGCTGCGGCGAAATTTTCCCTATACACTGTTAATATTCTGGCCCTAGATCATCGCACAAGAAACAGAATTTCAATTTCAACCAATAACGGTCATTTAGCTCTTCTATATTATTTAAATGCATTATTGTAGAAAATTTCAGCATATGCTTTTAATAGCATATGGCTTATAAGAACTCCAAGACGAAGAAAAGCATTTCCAAGATTTAAAATTATATTTCTGTGGTTTACAAAATATTACATCTAAATTTGTAAAGGATTTACAAACAATACAAAATGTATACTATACTCACACTGTTTGTAGATGATAACTAAAGCTGTAACCGTGTCTATATAGATACTTCAAAAAACTAGCATGACAGAGGTGCTGTTACACTCCAATAATATATTTAAAGTAAATTTATTTAATTTTCTAACAATTTTATATAAATAATTTTTCTAGTGGTAGAGGATATCTGCATTACCATTTCATGAAGTGTAACAGTATAACATTCAATTTTTGTGGAAACCTGTTCACTACATGTCCTTAACATGTACCATTTTGAGTTCATGTCCAAGTACAGAACTGCCTTTAAATCAGATATAAATTAAGGCAGAATAGACTTTTATTTCAACAGCTACAGCCAGGTTGTGTCTATTCTGTTTACTGTCAAGAGTATATGCAGCTAATAGTTTCCGCAATCATAAAAGGAAGATGCTGAATACACAGGGCTGTGAGTCCTAAGAAATATCAAAAATGTTCTTGTGAGGCACAGAATGGATTTAAATTGTGTTATACAGAATATAAATATTTGGCAACTTCTTGAAACATACGTAACTAAGATAATAATTGTTTTTAAATTCAATCAACTTCTGTATGCATGTTATAATTTGAATTATATTCTAGCAACTCAAAGTTGCCTAATTTTAAAACATGTCATAAAAATAAATATTGTTAATATTGTGACTTTGTAGGTTCGTAGAATTAAAAGTCCGAGTTGCAGATATTCGAAGTGTTCTTTATTTCCGTAGAAATACACTGTTCAATTCTCACGTAATAACATTACGTCACATACGCACCACAATCTACCAAGGTCGATGGCAATAACAAAGAGCGTTCTGATTGCATCACAATCTACTTCAGCTCTTGTTACAACACTTCACAGCTGTTTACTAATTCTCACGACTGACTCTTGGCGTGTCGTTGCTCTCTTAAATACCTCATTAATAAATTCGAGAGATTTATGGCACAAATAAGAAAACAACTTTTCTCTGTCAATCAAGATATCACTAGAACCTTCCAAACGTGAAATCCTATCTGTGCTGGCAAGTCCTTTATCTCAGCTATCTTTATCTGCCGGCTCTTTGTGTACACTAGCCGCGTTATCCTAGATAACGGCTTCGCGACAATATGAACATAGAACTGAAGCTGGTGGAACGTGAGAATTCTTTTCGTTCTACCAGCATGCTGGAAGAAATACTACAAATTTTGATGGTGAAGTTTTAACTATTTATCTTTTGCTCCAAAACATTCTTATTTGGCTGTAACAATGCAAAAATATTGTTATTTTGTTGGATTCTAAAGCAGCAATTCAGGCTGTAGCATCCACATCCTATCCGAAGACGGTAACAATAATATTAATGCAAAATATAGTCCAGAACATTAAAAAAACTTAGAAAACATATAGCTTTGCACTGGATTCCGGCCCATTGTGGAGTTCAGGGGAATTAAATGGTTGATATACGTATTAGCAAAAAAAAAAAAAAAAAAAAAAAAAAAAAAAAAAAAAAAAAAAAAAAAAGCATGTAAAATTAAAGAGAAAGAAACAAAAGTCTTTTCAAATGAATTAGTTAAAATGATTAATGATTATTAAAAAGGTCTAACCCAAAAAATTGTTAAACAATGCACATAAATACTCCTAGAAAATACCTCTCTAATTCCGGAATTGCCACGTAAATCTGCTGATGAGGCTTACTACAGGATATGATTGCCTAGGGAACCATCTCCATAGAATTGGCATACTAACATCTCCAAATTATGTATTGTGCTCTCAAGATATATAAATGGATAGAAAACACCTACAAAACTGCGCAACTTTATAAAATTATCAAGATATAATGTCTAAGTGCTGGGAAGCCAGGAGGAGAATGACTTCAATGTTGACTTCAGAGCATTATCATCGTACATACATATTGTTTGTTAACGATGATGTCAATTACCATGTTCAGAAAAGCATCAACTTAAGAATTTTAGAAAGGTAGGCAGTTACAACCTTCACATCTCAAAAGTGAAGGCACCACGATATTACTGCTGCCCTGAAATTTAAGAATAATGTAAGATTTTTCATAATACATTTTTGTTTGTGAATATATTTTTCTTAGTGCTGCGTGATATCGTTTTGGTTAAATTAATCCATTTCAATAAATATTAATCAGAGCTCTTTTAGCCAAATTTGGCCCTCTTTGTTTTGATGTATTGCTTTCAACCTAAACAGCCTTTCCAACGCATCAAGCTTTCACTAGATACATAATGTTCTTTCAACTTTGAGATGATATAACTCTTGAGAGTTAAAAGAAATCACTCTGAACCCCGAGAGAGTCTAAATAACACTTCCGTTGTGAAATATTCTAAGAGGTACATAACTACATACAGATGCTGACAGAGAGGTTTGTTTCCTTACAGCTTGTGTTTGACAATATATCGTATACAACTGATTATCTATTGCTTGCTAGCATAAAATGAGCTGTACAACCTTGAACCGAGCACTTCGCTTACGCAGCTGTGGAAACAATAGCTGATCCCTCTTCTCAGGGCTGGTGGTGTAACTTGGCTGTAAACTGCAGTAAGCCAGTAACGTTTCTGAGTTCATGACAGTGAGTGAAAGTTTTGTGTTAAAATAAGGAAAAACGTTATAAAACAACTGCATGTCAGTCTCACACATCTTAGTAGATATTGATATAATACGTTACTAAATAATTACTTACAAAAATACTGTAGATCTAATTCAATACATATATAAAAGTATGTGCACTTGATGCAAACACAAACTTTGAATCTAAATATTTAAAAGTTTCATAAACAATGAAATGTACAGAGTATTAAAGTAATTTATATAATCCTTGCACCTAATTTTTGAACAGATAATATCTTAATTAATCGATAGATTAACCCGTTAATCGATTAGAAATTTCGATCCATCTATAGCACTAGTGCTCCACAATACGCTTTCTGATGAAGAACTGAAGTAAATTATATTTCAGTATACAAAGTATATCTTTGTTTAATCCATCACTATCCTGGTAAACGTCCACTTTTTATTTTCTGCGTAATTATAGCTAAAAACTTTAAATTCTCTAAGATTAATATTCTTCTTGAAAATTTAAAATCACTTTACTTAGAAAGGTAATAGGACAAAGCTTAGTAAGTTTCCCAGAAACTATGATCGTAAAATGTAACATTCATGGATAGTTTTGGATGTGAAAATGTTCTGAAAATATTCTTCCCCAAAACACACTGAAGTTTTAACAGTCAAATAATTGTGGCGTTTACCTTGTGATGACTATGAGTAATATAGCCAAACGAAGAGATGAAAATATTAAGAAGTGAAAAGCCTGTTTCACGCTGAGAAGCATTAAGGAATGTTCTGAATGTCATACGAGATATTTATTATAATGACCTAAAGATTGAAACATCACCGAAGACTTATAAATAACATATGGTAAGAATATTAGTTAGATAATACTTAAAAACCTGAAAAAATCTGGATTCACTATTCCGAGATTCAATTTTGTTTACTTAAATTTATTTATATTATTTTGAAATATGAATTTGCTCATGTAATGCGACACACGAACCTCCCTATAAACCTAAATATTCAATAAACAATGAATTTTCTCATTTTATTGATTGAAAACTAAGAACCCAAGCTGGGTTACAGTTCCGTTGATACATTGTAAGCATTTTTTCAAGACTGCCACATACCTGCATTTTAATTTTTTAATATAAACGGGGGTTTATATCATATGATATTTTCTAAATTCGCGGCTTGCGAAAGAAATAAAGTATGAATATAAGTGAATATCAAATGACATTCTCGCCTAAGGTATAATTTAACTTCAAAGATCCGATCTTTTTACACGCGTATTGCATCATAATACAATCTGACATATCAATTCAAGATTGCTGCATATGATGAGTGATTAAAAGGTAACAATTAATTTCTTTTTTGTTAAATAATTCTTATTGTTCTATATCAACGTTGTCCCTTTCAAATTAACCTCTCTCAGATATGATGCACTTGTACGATTGTTTTTTCCAATCCTGAAAGCAGTTGTGCAACCTATTTCTCCTTAAGCTGTTCAGCTCCTTCAGTAAATCTTTTATCTCATCAGTGGTGGCAAACGAAATCCTTTCATGGTTCTCTTCGACCTGGGATTAAAATGAAATTGCAAGGAGTCTTGTCTGGTGAACACGGTGGCTGAGGTAACGGTTTTGCTTTCTGACAAAAGATCATGAACAAGCATTGGGGTGTTAGCGTGTTGCAATTTTCACAATTAGTTTCGCCATAATTCTAATCAAACATTTCTGAAGGCCATTAGGCGGTTTTCTGAATCCATTGTCTTTACACCTTCCACTAATTCTTTCACTCAGTAATTGATGTGCACTGTGTCTTGACTGGTCGTCGTCTTCAACAACTTCTCCATGTTCTTTTGAAACGTTTCTATATCTCGTTAGCTTCTGCCTTGCTCATAGTAATTTGGCCAAAAGCCACAGTCAACGTTTCAAAGGTGGTACTGTACTTTATTCCATGTTACAATCAAAATTCATTTCAAATCAAGTAAAAATTTCCCCATCACTAGAAAACTAGTTTTTCTAACAATAAACCAAATTTTCAATAAAAATCGGTTGTACAATTCCTGCGAATTTAAAATATTATCGTTCTCCTTTTCTCACATTTCGTGTATTTCTTTGGTAGTGTGATCTTCATTATCTTTAATAAAGTAAATAAGTATCTACCAGGAAAAGCGACATGCCAGTGAAAGACCAAATTGTAAGATTACTAAATAAATAAAGTTCGCATAATCACGCTATGAAGAATTGCTTGATGACTCGTGAACAAATAGGCAAGAGTGGCTCACAGAAAACATTCTGGAAGTAACACATCCTCCTTTACTCCTTTATTTACCTCTCGTGCATTCTTTGTAATCACTGCAATGTGATTGTTGCAAATTATTCCTATCTTTGTATACTACATGAGAAAGTTTTACCTTACAATTGTAGAAAATTTATTTTAGGGTTTAAATGCCTATTAATATACAGTGGCTGACATAAGTATTCGAACGTAAACATATTTATTGCTCATATTATTTTAAAGCTACGTAGAGTAAGCATGTGTGAATACAACTGGTACCAAATAAACTTAAGTCTTCCATTAAACATATAAACTTATAAATAGCAACTGAAACTAATTTTTACTACAAGGAGAAATAAAACGGTTACTTTACATCTGGACATAAGTATTCGAACAGAGAACAGCTAGTATTTAGTTATCATCCCCTTTGTTTGAATTACTGCTGATAATCGTTTGGGCATTGTCTGTATGTGTTGTTTAGTGACTCCAGGGTCCATATTTCTCCACTCTGTTTGAAGAAGTTCTTTCAGATGTTCCTTGCTTCTGATGCGATGCTTCCTCACACGCTCCTCGAGTGCCTTCCAGATGTTCTCTATAAGATTTAAATCGGAGATTGGGGCGGTGTCATCAAAGTGTGAGGAGTGTTGTACACGATCCAAAGCCTTACAATTTCAGCAGTATGCTTCGGATCATTGTCCTGCTGGAAGTAATAATCATGCCCTAATCCCAGCTTCTCTGCACTCTTTTTAAGATTGTTTTCAAGAATCCTCTTGTAATCAACTTTGTCCATGATCGCATCTATGAACACCAGTTCCCCAAAGCCAGATAAAGCTATACATCCCATACCATAACACTCCTGCCACCATGTTTCACTGTAGCTCCCATGTTTGTAGATTCCCATTCTGTATTTGGCAGTCTTCACACTTTAAGACGTCCATCATTCTTGTATAAGCAGAATTTGCTCTCGTCCGACCAGAGAACCTTATCCCAGAACTCTGTTGGTTTCATCACATCCTGTTTAGCAAATTCAATACACATTTTCTTATTCACCTTATTAACATATGGTTCCTTCTTAGCAACGCAGGCATTGTGCCCGTTACTATTTAAAACACGTTCAAATGTTCTGGTTTGAAACATAGTGCACAGTTACATCTTCAAGAGTTTACTAAATCGATCTTAGCAGTTAATAAGAAACATTTACATCATTTTGAATAATTTCTGTTTCTGGGGAGAATGTAGAAATATGATGTAAGATGTTGTCATAAGGAAGCTAAGCCCGCTAAGCCCATATAAGGGTTGAGGTAAAGGCAAAGGAATTACTTGATGTTGCTCAGGGACCTTGTGAATTCAACCCCCTACGCAAAAAAAACCCTCATGTTGTTCTTGGAGGTTAGTAATGTTCGAAAGTCAGGCAGTCACGGTCTCGTATAGAAGAAATGATTAAAATTTGAATGGAACAAGAGTTACACAATTGGGTATCTTTACGTATAGCAAGGTAGAGTTGTGCCCAACAACGCTCCTAAAGGACTTCCAAAACGTAGCGTATTTCTAAAATTCTCGTTCTTCTCTTCCTTTTACAGTGCTATAGAAGCGTTTACTTTGATCGATTATGGGCTGTTGTAAATCTTAAAGAGCGTGTTCATGAAATCGAAGTTTATTTATTAGTCTCCATCAGAGAGCCTTTAGCTTAGCATTTCTATAACTTTCATATAACAATGTACAGTTCACATTATTCGGAACGACAAAATATTAATATAGCGAAAATTAACTCTTGTAATTGGAGATAAAAACAGCTTAGTTTTTCCGCCTCGAACATTGGCAACTCACTTTACACATAACTATTAGCATATTTAAATTTATCAGTCAACTTAGCTGATGGAGTTCATCTCCATACTTGCACAGACATAATCTTAGATAATATATCTCATATTTCACAACTGCAGTAGCTGACAGCCTATGCATCATAAAACACATTGGAGATGTTGAGATCAAGTAAAATACACATTACGATAACATTGTGTTTATAATCATCAGAAATCAGGCTCAACTTGAGATGCTTTTCTTTGGGAGGTACATCTGTTTAAAACGTTACAAATTTATTAACATTTCAATTAACCGTATGTCCACTAAGCCACCTTCAGCCATTTTAAGATCAAAACATAAAGCTGCACAACGTGTCATCTAATTGTTACAACTACACAGTTTATGTTGTTTTTTTTTTTTTTCTTTTTTTCAGCAATGGACAACTATAATGGTAAAATCGTTTTATTTATGATGTAAATCTTCTTATTGTCTAAATCTTATTTATGGTATAATCTTCTGTTTATTTACTTATCGGCGGATCAGAAAACATTCTCGGGCTTCTTACCGTATACGCGAAGATTTTTAAAATTCAGAATAGTCAAGGTTTACAGGATACAAATTCTGTATATTCGGAATCCTGGATAAATATTGAAATATTGAAAGTTTGCCTTGAGCTGAAGGAAATATGTAAGGTTATTGCTATATAGATTTTCTTTAAGCTAGATAGATCAGGCATCACTTACATTTAGTGCATAGTTCATTGATTATACATGGATATTTGACACGCAAGTTAAACGTACAATAAAAAAGGATATTCAGGCTAAGATTAGCCGAACAAATAACATCTGGCTTTGAAATTTAAACATAAATTGCTCATAATTTTTTTCCTTCGCCAGTAGATACAAACATACCCGTCTCTTCCTTGAAAATATTTAGCGGTACACATTGACCATCCACCCTTCATTTGCACCACACATTGAGGCAAATGCTTACCGTTCACTACCAGAAGAAACACAACTGCATTAGTTAAAACGATTTTACTTTGTTCAATTTATCCTCTACATTCGTACGTTAAGCTTCTGTATTTCATATAAGCTAAGTTATCCTTTCCGCATATTCCTTTCCTTCCCAAAGACGTTGACTACATTTCCCCTTTCATTTATCGTTTCTGAGGAATATATTATACTGTCGGCATGTAATTTAAGTGTTCATAGAAACTACTCAAAATTTCAGAAATATTGGGATGACAGTCTATTCTGGTTCTCATGGACTACGTTTGACAGAACAATCTCACAAAAGTTATTAATGATATAAGTTACTAGTAAATTAAATTAATAACTCTACAAAATTATATTTGTATTGTTATGCCTCTCATATATATAAGATACTGAATGTATACCCGTTCTCTAATTTTAGCACGTGTGTTAAATCTAATTTTCAACTAAATTTCAAGAAATTTGCCAGATGATCATGCAGTCTCAAGAAATTCTGGGGCATATAATCAATGCATATCTGTAATAGACACTCGAGCTGGCTAGAGCATCTGGATTTTGTGATAAAATAAAAATATTCAGTAAAATGTACAGCAACGTTTCTGAAAAAGGGTAGGAAGATCAATTTGTCCACTACAATAGAGTCTAGAAAAAAAATATAATTGTACTAAAAAACTGGAGTTTACTTTTATTTATTTATTACTACTCAGTCCAAAAGAGAGTGTTACTACTGTAAGTGTGTTAATTGAATGAGTGAGTGAGTGTGGTGTTTTAGGGCCCGTCGACAACAAGGTCATTTGGGCCCGTGTGTGTGTTAATTGAAAGTGTTTTACACCAAAATATTTACAGCTTCCTTAAGATGGTAGTGTATTTGCAGAAAAGGAACTTCTGATATTTTTTTATGGTTTATTTCATACAATTCTATAGAATGAAAAGATACAACAGAAAATAATACATCGTGTATAAGTCTATCATGTTTTAACCTTTCTGTTGTAAATTTTATATTTTTTTTTATATTGCAGGTTTATATTTTATATCTTATAGTATTCTCTTGCGGTCCACGAGGTTTAAATGAATCCATGACTTCTTATGTCTTGCTTTTAATTCTTCCTTAGCTTCTTATGCCTTTTAAAATATTTCAAAATCCTAATTTCTGCTGTTTGTCTTCTGTCTTCTGCATCTTAGAGGATGCACACTGCATCTCCATTGCAATATGTGGGAAGAGCAAGAGGTTACAGTTTCATTTTTGTTTTCCTATTTTATTTTTTTAATTTTTGTTATTTGATCAGAATATGTCATTCAGTCTGTAATCTTCTGTGGACATCAGTGTCCTGATGATTACATATATTTTTATATAAAAAGGTTCTTTATTCTCTAGTGCACTTGAAAACTCAACAAAAAGAAAGGAATCAGAATTAAGTTCAATGCTTTTTTCCTCAAGTAAGGCACAAAGATCATACCTGACAGGAATACTGGTTTCTTCATAACGAATATTTTGAAGTTCTGGTAGAATAAAAACTGACATACCCATCTTATTCCAAACAAGACAAAATTTGTATTACATATAACTGCAATTACTGCTCTGTAGGGTTTAAACCATTTTACAATCAAAAAAGGTTGTTTTAGAAAAATAATGTATGAATTTCAACAAATTAGTTATATTTTTTTCACCGATTCCATAATTTTCTTACTGTTTCAAATTTGTTGCGTTTCTTTTTAATTTAATTTCATTTTCTTTTAGTTTTTTTCTTAATTTTCCCTTTACAAATTACTTCTCTTCTCTTCACAAGGGTTATACTTCGTATTTTTACCAAATTGCACTTTCCTTATGTGTGCGGGCTGGCACTAAATATTTGCAGTTACATTGTACATAGTTTTTGCTATCCCATTTTATTTTAATGCAAAGTATAACTTCGTTCTAAACTGATTTTCTTTCTAATATTTCTTACTTTAGAATAATATTCTCCTTTGATTTATTGCTACAAATTTATAAAATATTATTTTTATTTATGTGTACTTCCTATTATTTGCTCCTTTCTTTGTTAACTATTTCTAATTTCGTTCTCTTCCTTTCTGATAATTATTATAATTTATGCACAATATAATTTATGACCTTGAATTGCTTCTATAATATCTAAGATAATCATATGTTTCTTAATTTTCGAATCATATTTAATATTTCTTATACAAATAAAATAAATTTTTACCATCACTCATTTAATTTAGAGTCTCAAATAATATTTCTAACAAAATGCAGCCATATTTTAACAGTTGCTCCTCAAACTTCAGTCTTAGTCTTGAACATACACACTGTCTTTTAAAATGTTTGTAATGAGTCATAAATAACTAACGATATTTATATTACTAAACGTTGCCATTTCATTAATGAACACTATTTTTAATTTAAAATTAATCATATACTACATAACACATTTAAACCTGCAGGAAAATAGGGAAACACGGATAAATAAAACTAAAAATTCTAAATAATTATTAAATGATGTAATAATGATCGAATATACACTAACCGTTTCGAGCAAGGGGTTAGTTCGTCAGCTCTGGGCAGTTGCAGCGGGGTTGGCCGGCAGTACAACAAGGGTGCACGCTAAGCGAAAGCGGTGAAGCATTGTAACTATTCTTTTTTCCATCAGCTTGTTAGTTAAACTCCCATTGTTTCCATATAATATTGCTTGAAAATATATTTGGCATAGTGCTCTTTCTGTAGCTATAGTATTCATAATCAATCAAATAAATGCTCAAGTTCTTTTGGTTGCAAACATATGTTCTATCGGTTACAGAGGAGAACATTAGAAATTAAGTTTCCATTATATTTATTCTAGCATACTTCTATTTTGGAAAAAAAGTTACTTTCTACTAAAATAGTGGTGTATATTTTAACTTCTATAGTTATCAGTGAGTAAAGTAACAAATGGTTATTTTAAATAACAAATTGCTATTCTAAAGGTAAACAATATTGGCAAGAAAAGGCTCAGAAAGTTTAATGATCATATTTTGATTAAACAAGTTTAATAAACCCTATTTAACTTTTTTTCTTTAGCTTAGCGCTTAGATTTCAAAATACCTGCTTTATTTTGTATTTTTAGATATCTCAGTTTTATACTGTTAAAACACAAAAGATAAGGATAGAAAACCAGCTACTAAGATCAGTTACAATTTTTAAAAAATAAAATAAACAAGTTAAAAGTAACTAAATTAAATTGTTTTATCTTTCTGGTCATAAAGTTGAAAAAGAAGAATGTTACCAATGTACAATATGGGAAAAAATAGTTAAATTTTTTGTACTTTCTAATAATTATTTATAGACTCTATTATGCAATAAATATACAATTTATATACATAAAACATATCTTATTTACTAAAGGAACACTGTATTTTTCTGCATTCGCTATGTTATCAGGCAAACATAAACCTCGGAGTTCGTGCAATCACGATGAAGTGAATTGTATTTTCATTGTAAGCATTTTATGATAATATAAGAAAATAAAATGTATTAATTAAATTTGTGAGATACAACTTTACAAAAAAATTTAAAAGCACATATAACTGCAACCAAAATATTATAAATATGTGTACTACTTACAATAACACACGGAAAGTCTTCAAAATGCATCCCAACTTAATGACAGTAAAAGAAGAGCAAGTAAGCTAGAGATAAATCAATGTGTTGAAGTTCTAATTAATTGATTATATTTTTCACTTTAATTTCGGAACAATTAGACTTCTGATTTTAAATTTTGCAACAATTTTGAACAAAATAATACTGTACAATTAAAAAAGACAATCTCAAATAATAAAAATAAACTCTCGACGCACATGCTATTGCGAATTGCAAAAGTAAAAAAGAAAAAAAAACTGCTAACTGGTAAAAGTTAAACAACTTCATAAATAACTTCAATTTATTTTGAAATCAAATGCCTATATATCATCCTCGATAAACACGTGACTTAATCTTCAATTTTGATGACAGCTCAGTCTTTAGAGAATTGTGAATGTCATGCCATTTGAATATTAATATTCCACTTATATTTATATTCCTAGAAATGTTAATACTATATTATACTGTACGTATTTAAATTATTTTTCAAAATAAATATAACTATGTAAACCTAAGCAGAGCATGCATATTACAAACGCATTTTGCACAATTCTCTTTGAAAGATAATTTAAAACTAAACTTTAACTATGATACTACCAAATGTGTAACAGTGAAGACAACCTTAAGAACGATACTGTGATGGACTCAAGAGAGAGGAGTACTCTGTAGGCCCCAGCGATTACCATACCAGAAGGAAGATATTTACCTAAACACAGGCCAGAGAAAGAGAGAGCTGGGGGAAGAGAGAGAGAGAGAGAGAGAGAGAGAGAGAGAGAGAGAGAGAGAGAGAGAGAGAGAGAGAGAGAGAGAGAGAGAACATCAGTGTAACGTAGATTGACAGGTCTAGGTTTCAGTACCAATAGTAAAATAAATTTCCTCTTTACCGTTCTGGAACTGCACGCATAATAGAAAACAAATAACGTAATGATTAATAATAATGATGAGATGATGATTCAACTGAAGATAAACTTAGATAGCTAACCTGGGAAATTTCTGAAGGATCTTAAAGTTCTTCTTTAATAGCTTTTGAATAAAAATGATTTAGGCTAAACATGAGTACTTCTCTAGTAAATAAGAGAGCAATGTCCTCCCTTAAATGTAACTTACTTTATATTTACTTTAATTACTTGTTACTCTAAAATTCCTCATTGCCATTTACCATTAAATTCTCACATAAAAAATTCATCATAAAACACTCCAGGAAAATTATTTAATGTACTACAAGTTTTTATAAGTTACTTTATTGATTACAATATAAAACATTCACCATAAGTCATTACAAATGGAAGAAAATGTTTTTATTTAATTGCTTAAGGAAAATATAAACGTTTTTTAGGATTCTGATAGTACTAAGACAAATTTCAGATTTAAAAAAAAATACACATCGAACTTTTTTTGGAAATTAATGAATATGTCACTCTACATAAACAACGAATTAATAAAGTGCACAAAATATGTCACTTTGCTATGGATTTATTTTAAGATTTTAGTACATATAATAATTTATTTTTAATTCTTCATTTATAAGTCTCACTTGGCCTCTTACGGGCGTACATATCCAGCTTCTAACATTTAACAGTAAATATATACACTCGTTTACAGTGGTGTTAATCTTTGGATTACTATTACTTTTGGTTAACAAATTTAACCTACTCATACATTATACTTTCACATTTTTATTCATAATTTCAGACTATATAGAAGACAGTGAATAAAAATAAAAATTCCCAACCTACAGTAGCGAATCGAACCCTGATTTGAAGTATTAAACAGTAAACAGTAAATATATTCACTCGTTTACATTGATGTTAATATTTGGATTATTATTTTTGGTTAAAAAATTTAATTTACTCACGCTTTCACATTTTTATTCATAATTTCAGACTGTAGAAGACACTGAATAAAAAAATTCCCAACTTCCAGTCGGGGATTGAACCCATATTTGGAGGTTACCATTCTAACCACAAGAGGAAGTCATTGTTCTTCTGCAGTTCTTTGTTTCGAAAGACAAATGAAATTCACAAAGTTTATTAACTTACCTATGAAGTCAAATGTTTTGGGTCTTCTGTGAACACAAATAATGATTAATCCATACAACATCTGTATGAACATTATCAAATAATTTTATTCCTTCCGAATTGTGTTTACATTTAGTTCGAAATGTCGTTTTATTCGGCAAAACTTTGGAAGCTTTCTTAATATCGTGTGGGACATTTTACATCCCTGTTCTGGTTCATATTCACCAGTATACAGATTTATTTAACGTGAACATAAAATACCTGGTTTATAACTTTCACTGGGTCATTAAGAACTTGCAGGAGATCTCGCTTGTAAGGATGCAGAATCTCCTTGGTCGCTAAACCACTTTGTCCTGGGATGATGGGACAAGGAGTACTACGTTTGCAGGGTGTGGTCCATCGGTCCCCCTTTGAAATGACCACACCCTTTCAAGTCCTCTTTCATCTTCTCCTTTTATTCAGGGCTGTGGTGCGAGAGAAATTACAGTCAGTTGTTCCCGCTGCATATTGCGAAAGAGCATAGTCGCGAATTTCCATCACTAATCTGGTCCCTCGACCTGCCAAACTTGTTTTTAATTGCTTCGAAAGGTGAGGATACTCTCTGCAGGATATGCATGTACATCGCTGTTCATATCGCATCATATTTCGCTCTCCCGTTTGATATTCAGAAATGAATGGTTCTCATAGCTTGGTCAATGTAGAGATATGTGCCTAAGGGCAAGGCAATATCCGTTTTCGTACGCTTTAATTCCATACATTTGAACGTCAAAACGAATGCTGCTCTTGCAAAGCTATTAAACCTGAATTCGGGCCATAAATTCTTCACATTTCGATTTTTACGTCGTGTCTCCTAGAGTAATATTAGTTTATTCTTCTGTAAAACGGTCGCAGACCATTTCATTAAACTCAATTCTTTTACAAGGTGTTTGCTATGAACCCAAAGAAAAAACAGTGGTAACCACATAACTGAACTCTCCACGACTAATTCTTTGTTGTCACTCTGTTGTGTGTTGAACAACTGATATAAATTAAACAATGAAAGGAGTGCAAAAGTGAATTTGAATTTCCAAGCTCATCTGATGCATTTTTGTAAGTTTATAAAAAAAACATCGAGTACAAAGCTTCGCCAAGCAGTTTGGCAAAAATAAGATTCGAATATGAGCTCCAAGCTCCAGAAAAATACCTCATCACTAATTTTGTTTCAGCTCACTTGGCGATATAGCTTGCTATTGGCTGTATAACAGCATTCAGGCATCGGCTCAGCGACAGTCCTGACCTCCTACTAACTGGTTACAAAATATCCGAGACACATATAAAACTTCCCCACACATTTAGGTGGTTCCCCAATTTGTAAAGAAGTAGGCAAGGTTTTCTACAAATTGGAAACGTTCTAATTAAGAAGCATTTCTGGGAAACATCCGAGATATCTGCTAACAGGAGGTGCCCCATTATCTATGGTGGACTGCGCCGTGGCTGTGCGGTTAGACCGCTTGGCTCTCAACAAGGCGGCCCAGTTTCGATCCCGCAAAGTGAGATTTGCAGTGGACAACACGGCGCTGGGGCGGATTTTCTCTGAGATCTCCGGTTTCCCCAACCATCTCATTTCACCAGCACTCCATCATCATCTCATGTATCATCAATGGCACCAGTCATTATCCACCTTACAGGCCAGTATATACAAAGTAAAACACAAAGTATAGTTCCCATAAATTACGAGACAGCAAGGTGTAGGATTATCTCTTTGAATTGTTCGTATTTTAGACTGTTTTTAGTTCACACCATTCTTTGAATACTATCCTTTTACAAGTACTGCCTGAGAAACAAATGACTCCACACGACTTTTAATATCATAACTTCATGGTTCGGCTGGACCGCTACCTCTTCAGCCTCCTGTCCTCATAGGACATCGGTAACAAGGCGAAACCCTCATATAAAACCCAGAAGCTTTACGAAGAAAGGTACTTCATTCAAGAGTTATCTTGACATAAAATGATTTTAAGTTCTCTGTTTGGCTATTGAAATATTTTGGTTGTTGCATTGTTCCTTCCTTGAATGCCTCTATGATAGAAACCTTGCATTTCAGTGAGCTGAGAGCAAGCATTCCTTCCAAAAGAAGCTCATAACGTATACCATGGCGTAGTAGCCTATAGCGGGTCTGAGCCTGCCAAACCGACTGCCGACCTCCCGCCCACATACGCAAGGCTGAGGTGGGCGATCATCCAAGCGACATGAGGAGGAGATGTGGTCAGCATCTCGGCCCCCCACCCACAAAATTGACTTTCTAGATTAGGGTTTGCTCACGATGCTGAATGGACACCGGTCTTCTATCCGGGAATTAAAATCCTCACCCTTCCCCCAGGGGTGGGAAGGATCCCGGATGCGCTCCGGATGCAGGGAATCAAAGCACACCTCTAGCCAACTACGTTACGTCGCAGGACAGAGGAGCTCATACATTTAGACAAAATATTTTTGAAAAACAATTAGTATAATTCAAATAATTATCCAAGGATTGTTTCGAATAAAACTTGTGGACGTTTAGACTTCTCGAACGTCCTGGAGTTACAGACATTTTCCAGTAGCTATATAAGCAAGCACTCTCACGAAGAATGAGTGAGTGTCGCGAAGTAAAGCGAAGTAAAGCAAGAATTGCAAGAATTAGCAAGTAAAGAATTCGTAGAGTAAATTAGCGCATTTGTCTCTGTTGCGAAGAAAAATGTCGTTCTCCGGATGACTGGGGTAGTTAAAAGCGAGTATTGTTGCTGAAAAATATTTGGGACGTCTTGTATTCGACTCCCAAGTGAGTAAATCATCCCGAATAAGAGGCTACGTCGGGTCTATTTATATACGACGCAAAGAAAGTCAAGTGTTAAGGGAAAACAGAGGTGAAGTGACAGTTTGTAACCGCTCAGGTTGATAACCTCATCCACAAATTTAAAATAATGTAGGAATCAATCTACCTTAGAAGAAAACATAAAAGTAAATTATATTATATCCTTTGAATAAAAATGCGATAAAAAGGGTATTCCGCATAAAGCAAAATTGTGTGAGTTGAGCGAAGTTTCGGCGAATTTTGATCTAGTTTATTAAGTAGTTCCGAAAATTGGATGAAGTCACAGTGCTTTAGCAAAGAGATACAGTTTATCACTTTCAATCATTTTCTTTGTATTTATCCGCTCACTATAGAATGCTACTACTTACAAGCTTGGCTTTGCATTGCTCTGCTCTGACTACCTTGCTTATAAAAGTCTCCGGATTATTTCAATTTATTGCGATATACTTTGCAGACAATATATCCAGGAGCAAAATCAAAATTATTTTTATTTGCTTATGTCAAAAATGTAACCCAGCGGAAACTTCCAAATCAGTGAGATAAATCCGTTTTTAATTAAAAAGACCTACACACCACTCCATCCCAGAATACAGTGGATAATAGCCACCCACGTCATGAACGAATATAGGTATGTGCTCAGGTATTAATAAGTACTTGAGCGAAAACAGGCTTTAAATAAGCAGCATCAATTTGATGGACTTTTTCCGACATAAACTTGGAAATATATATTAATGATATCAAAGTCAACTTCTATGTTTGCGAAGCAGGGAAAATTATAACACCCATTTCTCGAAGAATAGGTGTACCTTCAGCTCCCTTTTTGGTGGTTGATCACTTCATACTTTAGAAATGTCTTCCTATCTAGTTCACGTGATATTTTAATGTTTTCCTATTGGTACTTCTTGGTTGTTATTCAGAAAGAAATTTGGCAGTATTCCGTATATGGGTTACTCTTTTTGTATTAAACTTTTTAGTTTATAATTCAGATGATATACGAGAGCTGTTCAATAAAGAATGATCACAATTTTAATGGACAACGCACCTTTACTCATCCTCATAATTTTGATGGTCCTTCTCAAAATAGCCTCCTCTGAATGCGATGCTCTTGTCCCAGCGTTTCTGACAGTCTTCAAAGACATGCTAGAAACCATTTTTGAGAGATCCTTCAAAATGGCCTCTGCAGCCCTCACCACTGCTTCTGATGATGGATAATGCCTCCCACGTAGGCGTTTCTCCAAGATAGTGAATAGAAAAGTCACATGGGGCTAAATCCCGACTATAGGGAGGGTGAGGGGTGCACTTCACGTTGATTTTTGCAAGATATTCAGCAACAACATTAGCAATATGCGGCCAGGCAGTTATCGTGGTGCACCATCCAGCCTGCATCATGGAAATGTGGTCTTTTCCGCCTGGTATGGACTTGCAATGTTTTCAGGACATTTCTGTAGTATTTTCCAGTTACTGATGTGTGTGCAGGTACAACATTCTGATAAACCATTCCGTGAACATCAAAGAATGAGGTGACCTTAACTTTCCCAGCAGAAGCAACCACTTTTGCTCTTTTTGGGGGTTGGTGATGAAGGAGATTTCCACAATGAGCTTTGCTGTTTGCTCTCAGGATCAAAATGATGTAGCCCAGTTTCATCAGCAGTGATTACGTTTGAAAGAAACTCCGGATCTTCCTCGAACATCAACTTAAACTGCGTGTTGCCTTCATTGCAGAGGTAGGCGATACTGAACATGTCTGAACTTGCCTGGTTCTCACAGGCCGGAACCAGAACCAACAATGGAACTACTACGGCGTGTTTGTTTCACATTAAGCTATCAGAATCTAATAACATTGAATTTTAGTGCGAAAAATTATGACCGTAAAAAAATATGATCATTCTTTATCAAACAGCCCTCGTATTTCTAATTTCTCTTTTATTATTGGCGTTTTTTCTCTACCCTACAATTCCTCTCAGGTATTTGTTTTCACTTTTGGTCCATTTTTAGTTAGGTCATGATGAAAGTGTCCGTACTATATAATTCCTTCATCACTTCAGGGATTAAGCACTTCTTTAATTTCCCATCTACACATTCAAATTACCTAATTCCCATCTTGTCCTACATCACTTCTTCCACGAGGATTGTATCTTCTTATTAAAAATGTTCTTTCTACTCTCATTCCATTCATGCATTCATTTCAGTTCTGTTTGTTCTTATCTATTTTATCTTGTAATTTTCATATGCCCATTATTTCTCGAATTTTTTCATTTCTCATTAAGTCGCTCTGGTGCATTCTTTAACGCTTCTTAAGAGTTTCAATTCTACTGCCTGTCCCTTTCTTTTAATATCCAGGACTCGCTTCCGTATAAAAGCACTGGGACTGCCATGATGTTTTTTTATAAAATGTTTTTCCTTTTTCATTCTTTAAACTTCTTGCAATGGTTCCACATCTCTGCTGAAAATTTTTTATCTTGTTTTCTAATTCTTTGAATCCAAGCTTACTATATAACCCAAACATGATTTTGAAATTGACATATGTTCCCAGAGTGATTTTACTACACCTCTTCTTGATGCTTTTTCATTCTTTAAATTGTCATTCAAATAATAAAATGTATTTTATAGATTAATAAGTATTATGATAATATGAAGTAACATCCTTTCTTCTAATACAAGTTCAAGCTTTTGCCAGCCACGGCTCCAAATTGCTGTCTCTGTTCTACTGGTTTCCTTTCACCTGCATGTGACATGGGAAACACTAATCTAGTCACTGATGTAAATGAATCCGTGCAAAATCTTTTGCTGAAATAATACTTCAGATTTATTTATACTCCTGATAAAGATTGATAAGATTTATTCCAACCCTGTTTTGGAAACGTTGCAAATCTGAGCGATTGGGAACACACTTTTCTTCAAATTTGAATAAAATTCTTCCCTAGAGTTGATTAGAATTTGAGCATTCAAATTTTGCTGCCATGATGAAGGTCACTGATATTTACCTAATAGATGACACGTAGTTATTTATAAACTTCTCTAGTTCACAAGACAAATTCCATATATTCTGCAAATACATTCTTTATATTTGCCATGTTGGACAGATGTATCTCTGATTCCAATGTTTGAGCTGTTGAGAATTTCTATACCAATTCCTCTTGCCCTATTTTGACACCTGTATGTCTAGCCAATAACTGACATTTTAATGAGGAAGCCTATGTAGACATCTGATTTGAAATCATTTCGGAAGAAACACTTTAACTGCATTTGCAGGGTAAAACCCTTTTTCGAATGAAGGATAATGGTGCACACATCAACAAAAGTTTGTAGCTGTATAATTTAGTTTTATAAGGAACTTATCAAAATGTAGTATTCATGTTTCACAACTGTGTCAATTTAACGGCAAAGGACTTGGTCCTAATTCTTTTTATTCGCAGATTTTTCCAAACAAACAAATTGCATTTCTAATTCAACTGAGATTAAATCGGTTGTCACAGACGTTTGACAGATCTTTTAGAACAAACGTTATGTAGAGTTCCAAAACTTTGGAAGTCTAATTAATTGATTAAAGTTGTCTGAGATTTTTCTGAAAGTAACAAAAGAAAACATCTTGTAGAGATTTACTTTTACACTGGCACTGTAATGCAAAGTTACAGAAACTGAGAAGGATATATATAATCAAAATTGAAATCAAATTAAACAAAATAATCAGCTTCACTCTGCATGTAATTGAAATCTTTGAGTTTGCTGTCACAGTTTCAAGGGCTTTGTCCCATGTGTGGGAATGAATATTTGCTTCTTATGCACTGAAGTTATATCCGCAGAATAAAAGGAATAATAAAAATTAAGTTTACTGTAAAGCAAACTGAAGTGCGATTCAATAACTACTCCTGTTCAGAATGAAGATTATTTCTTCCAACCACAAATTATTTATATTTTAATATATTAACTCTTAGGAGCGTATCCAGGCCAAAGCTCCAGTCATTTGTTTAACCACTCTCCAATAAATACGAATTGTCAAGCTCTCTAATATTTGCTTCTTTCTCGACGGTTACTTCATTTGATCGTATTTTGTTCCCGCAAGCCATTTCTTTATGCTCGGGAACAATAAAAAGCACAAGTAGCTAAATTGAGGAATGTGAGTATCCGGCGGCAATATTGGTGCGTTATCGCGGTGAAATGTCATCTTCTTCAACACCAAATATTATACCTATCTCCAACTTCTTTCGAATTGGCCCAATAAGTTCCGTAGTATTGTCCAATAATCACTTTTTCCCGTTCCAAAAAGTTAATAAGTTTTATATCCTTTGCAGCCCCACCGCAAAACAAAAGAATAAAGGGCAATCGCCATCACATATTCACTCAATGATGTACCATTTGACTTGAAGCATATTCATCGAAGAAAATCCTTGTTTCTATTGCTGTTTGCTTTGATATAATGATAAGTTCTCGTCTAATAGACGGTGACAACCAGATGCACAAAGTTCTTCTGAATTCGCTTATTAAATTGCTCCAAACATAGTTTCGAATTTGAAAGCCATATATTGTACCCATCGGGCTGGCGACATTTTCATCTTTAACTTATCTTGTAAAATATTAATTGTGTTCCCATCGACACACCTATGGCTTCTTTACTCTTCGCGAACGTTTGTGTGAATTAGCGAGAAATCATATCATGGGCCTTTTCAATGATACTTTCGGTAATCACATCTGAGCGGACTCCCGGGTGCTCCCCACAACAGTATTCACTTTGATTCACGATTATAGTGGTTAAAGTAATATCTAACTATTGTCAAGGTCCCATAAGCAGCATTAAATTATGCTTCTATCTCCACGCAAATTTTCCTATAACAAAACAAAAAGTGAGTCACTTTTGCACTTATTTTAGCAAAAACCCGTTGAAGGTGTGTGCCAAATTCAAACTAACCAATTAATCAGTGTAATTGCGATGTCATAAGGCTAAGAAATGTCTTTATCGTTAAATATGGCTATTTATTAATTCACATTCTTAAACCTTTTAAATTAGACTGTATTGCTTTACACATGAAACAAACATTAATGTTGGTACATTATTTATTGAAATTATTCATTCTGCTTAATGTATTTTAGGCCTGTGAGAGTTCTGTAGTTTATTTACTTAGATCAAGGGTCTTTAGTAAAATAATATCAAAGATTTATTATTGGAAATTTTCAAGGATTATGAGGAAAGCAAAATCTTAGTATTCATATTACCTCTGATCACTGAGTCAAAAGACACTTTAAGAAGAATCCTAAAGTAACATTTATTTTAATTGTCCTATTGCATATTTTGAGGATGCAATGTTAATTCAATAGGCTTAAGTGATAGTTAAATCTTATAGAGCGTTATTTGATGATTGACTTCTTTGGTATTCCATTTTGTTTGCATGACCAGGAAAGAAAAATCTAATTCTTTACATTGCCAATCTCGACTCGTACAAACTCTTCTTAAAAGGCGCATTCTCTTTTTAATTTAATGCTTATTTCTGTATAACTACGTGGGTCGGCCTCCCGGGCTTCACATAGAGATGGCACCACTGACCCAGCTTGATGAATAGCACCATATAGTTTAACTCCACTGTAACTTGTGCCCAGTTACACATGAATAGCTTGATTAGTTTTTGAATGACAGAATTTTAAACAAGACAAGTCTAGAGGTTTCACGAAAATGCAGGATTTAGAAAGTGATTAAAGACCTGCATTTGAAAGTCCTAACGCCTAAAGAAATCAAGGAAGAAATATACAGTACATTGAAAGACTCTGCTCTTTCATATAAAATGATTAAAAGGTGGGTAGCAGAGTTTAAAATGGGATGTACGAATACTAGGGATGAGTCTGGCTCTGGACGCCCTGTGGAAGTCACAACTCCAGAGATCATTGGAAGTAGTTGATCGTTTAGTACTGGAAGACCGCAGATTAAAATTGTTTCAGATAGAAGGTGCTGTAAAGATATCAAAAGTATGTGAAAGTAATATTTGAAGTAATGTTATGGGCTTTTACAAAGTCTGTGCAAGATTAGTGCCGCGGGTGTTGACATCTGATCAAAAATTGCAAGAAAAAAATGTTTCTGCTAAGAATTTAGAGCTCTACCATAAACATTTCAGTGAATTTTTGAGACGGCTTATTACTATGGATGAAACTTGGATGCATCACTACACTCGAGACAATAAACTATCATCAAAACAGTGAATTGCGCCAGGGGAACCAACTCCAAAAAAGGCAAAATCAATTTTGTTAACTAGCAAAGCTATCGCGAGCGTTTTCTGGGATGGGCAGTGATTATTTTTACTACTTACTTGGAAAAGGGTATAAGTATAACTTCTGTTTACTTTGCAAGCTTATTGCGACGTTTGAGTGATTAGGTGTACACAAAAAAAGGATTTATTCGTCAAAGAAAATAAAATCTTGCACGCAAGTTTTCCTCTCGGAAAGCAAAAAGTGAGTCACTTATTTTAACGAAAGCCTGCTGAATGGTGTCTGCCAAACTCAAACTAATCTATTAATCATTGCAATTTCGATGACGTGTAGCCTAGCGACAGCTTTAGCGTTACATATGGCTATATACTGATCCACCTTCTTAAACTTTTTAAGATTATTCGAAGAGATCTCTGGCATTCCATTTTCTTTGCATTAAAAATTTAGTTCTTTGCTTTCCAATCTCCACTCTTGTACAAACTCTTCTTAAAAGGCGCGTTCTGCTTTTTATTATAGCTTATTTCTGTTACTACGAGGATCGGCTGATAAGTACCAGACCTCGCATAGAGATGGCACCACTGGAACATTTTGACGGACAACACCATATAGTTTTACTATAGACCAGCTTGTATCCATAGCTACAGGTCAATAGCTTGTTTAGTTTTTAATAATAACATTTTAGACAAGAAAGTGTAGAGGTTCCCCCAAAATGGAAGATTTGGGAGGGGGGAAACGAGTCGTGATTAAATACTTCCATTGGAAAGGCTTAACGGCTAAAGAAATTATGGAGGTAATCAACAGTAGGTCGAAAGACTCTGTCCCTTTATATACAATGATTAGAAGGTGGGTTGCACAGTTTAAAATGGGACTACGAGCCCTAGTGATGAGTGCTATGGAAGTCAGAACTCCAGATATCATTGGAAATTTTAATCGTTTGGTACTGGAAGAACACAGATCAAAGTTGTTTGAGATAGCAGAGGCTGTAAACATATCAAAATTACGTGCAGGTAAGCAATGTTATGGGCTTTCATAAGGTCACTGCAAGATGAGTGCCACGTTTGTTGACACCTGATCAAAAGTTGCAAAGAAAAACTGTTTCTGTTAAGAATTTCAAGCTCTACCGTAAAAATTCCAGTGAATATTTGAGATGGCTTACTATCATGCATGAAACTTGAACACATCACTACACTCCAGAAATTAAATTTCAGTCAAAGCAATGGATTGCGCCTGGTGAACTAAGTCCAAAAAAAAGCAAAATTAATTTTGTTAGCTAACAAAGATATCGTGCGTGTTTTCTGGGATGGACAGCTATTATTTTTACTGCTTACTTAGAAAAGGGTAGAAGTATAACTAGTGTTTACCTCGCCAGCTTACTGAAACGTTTGACTAATTAGGTATGCAGAAAAAGACCTCATCTGTCAAATAAAATAAAATCTTGTTTCTTAATGACAATGCTCCGACCCATTGTTCAGTCACTGCAATGTTTATAATGTGCGAATTTAAGTTCGAGTTGCTTGAAAGTCCACCCCATTCTTCAGATATAGCACCCAGTGACTGCTACCTGTTCCCGAACTTCAAAAAATCTCTTGGAGGACGTAGATTTTACAGCAACGAGGAGGTCCTTGATACAGTAAACAGCTATTTTAAGAACAGTGATAAATCGCACTACAGAGATGGTTTAATTAATTTAGAACACCGATATGACAAATGCATCAGCCTTTCTGGTGATTATGTTGAGAATTACAGAAAAAGTATGTTTTTTGTTATGAGGCTACTCTAGGCGTTAAGCGATTCTCAAATTTTTTAGTTGCTGGTGCCCATTTGATGGCTTTGAAAATCCTTTCTCATTGCATGGACAACTAATTCTGTTTGTGAAAGGGCATTTATTTGACAAGTATTAACCAATTACAACGAATATGTCGGAGGTATATTTGACATAAATTAGTAATTTAATTAAATTAGCATTCTTACTGCAATAAGATTTTGTCTGTTTCTTACTATTTAGTAAATGTACAACAATGATCTGTAATGAAAAGCAATTCATAGGTTATTGCCATATGCGAGGGCTGTACAACAAAGAATGATTATAATTTTTTACGTCATAATTTTTCACACTAAAATTCAATCTTATTATATTCTGTTAGCTTAATGTGAAACAAACACGCCGTAGTAGTTTCATTGTTGGTACTCCTGGTTCCCGCCTGTGAGAACTAGACAACTTCAGACATGTTCAGTATTGCCTACCGCTGCAATGGAGGTAACATGTGAGAAACAATATGCGGCTTTGAAATTCTGCTTTCGTCTCAACAAAGCTTCAGTTGAGGCCTATACAATGTTACAGGAGGCCTATGCAGAGTCTGTTCTTCTCTACAGTACAGCTCGAAGGTGCTTTAAAATGTTTAAAGAAGGGAGACAATCAATTTCAAAGGAAGGTGGTACCGGTGCCCCAATTACTGCTCGTACGCAAGAAAACATCAACACTGCTACTGCCATTGTGAGAGAGGATCGACAAATTACCTTAAGATCACTTTCTGAAATACTGAACATTTCATTGGGTGCCACCCACACGTTGGTGACAGAAACATTACATAAGAGACGTGATTGTGTGCGATGGGTTCCAAGATTGTTCCCGAACCAAAGGACATTTGCATGTAGGTCTGCATGAAGTTAAACTTGACGTTAGAGGAAGATCCGGAGTTTCTTTCAAACGTAATCACTACTGATGAAACTTGGCTATATCATTTTGATCCTGAGAGAAAACAGCAAAGCTCAGGGTGGAAATCTCCTTCATCACCAACCCCCAAAAAGACAAAAGTGGTTGCTTCTGCTGGGAAAGTTATGGCCATCTCATTATTTGATATTCATGGAATGGTTTATCAGCATGTTGTACCTGCACACATATCAGTAACTGGACAATACTACAGGGATATCCTGAAAACATTGCAAGTCTATATCAGACTCAAAAGACCACATTTTCGTGAAGCAGGCTGGATGTGCGGCCGTATATTGCCAATGTTGTTGCTGAATATGTTGCAAAAATCAACGTTAAGTGCATTCCTGACCCTACCTATAGTCCATATTTAGCCCCATGTGACTTTTTTCTATTCCCTAACTTGAAGAAACGTCTTCGTGGGAGGCATTATCCATCATCATCAGAGGCAGTGGTGAAGGCTGCGGAGGCGATTTTGAAGGATGTTTTAAAAAATGGTTTTCAGCATGTCTTTGAAGACTGGCAGAAACGCTGGGACAAGTGCGTCGCATTTAGGGGAGACTATTTTGAGAACGACCATCAAAATTATAGGATGAGTAAAGGTACGGTGTCAAAAAAAAAATGTGATCATTCTTTATTGAAGAGCCCTCGTAATTTGTATTTTATTCAAAACCTTGGAGCCAGATTTTAGAATGTCAGATGTATGCATTTAATTTTTCAATTTTCCATAATATTTATGTGCCATCCTCAAGGTGCTGAAAATAAATTTAATGTTCGCTAATTGCTTTGCTTTATCTCTATTGCTCTCTCTCACTCAGTCACTCAGTCTCTCTCTCTCTCTCTCTCTCTCTCTCTCTCTCTCTCTCTCTCTCTCTCTCTCTCTCTCTCTCTCTCTCTCTCTCTCTCTCTCTCACACACACACACACACACACACACACACACACACACACACAGATTAGGGATCTTGGAGGTTACAAAATGTGTAATCCTGAGCAAACATTTGTAACCAAATTTAGTATTATTCAAAATATTAGTAGTTCTTTTATATCATATTCTTATATTAATCCTTGTTTACTCACATCCCTTGTTTACTTAATTATAATCTTTTTATTTCCAGGCCGCGTATGTGCAAATTTACTAAATTTGATAACATACTTTTTTTTTTTAAATTGTCGATAAACTTTATTGTATCCAAATACATTATAGTACTTACAGTTGTGAGCAACAGTAATGTTACATCACTTGAAGCGTGTGTTAGGTTGCTGTTCAATGGCAGTCCTACGTCAGTCACATTTAAATATTAACAAACATGTTACATTATATTCACACAAAAAACACTTTTTAAAACATAGAAAATAGATATTAATTGAGCAAGTCGTTGTATCGTTTTGCTTTTAGTCTTCTATTTTGCGGTTGTTAAGGCAAACCTGCTTATCAGTGTTAAATTGATTGGGTTCTCTTATCCTCAGGTAAATGGTTGTAGGAAATGGATTTTGGTGGTTGTTGGCTACTCAGTCGTATTAATAAAACTTTGTTTGTTGCAGAATTATCTGGTTTAATTCCTACTAAGTTTGCTTTTCGACTTGGATCGGTGACCACCTGTTAGTAAAATTCCTAACATAAATTCAGTTTTACTTCAAACCCTGGATTACTTGTTTAAAGTTACTTCCGCGCGGTTTCGATTTCTTCTTTATACGGCGACTACTTTGCTCTAATAAACTTCTAATGCTGCTTCCACTTACGCTGGTTGCGCTATTCTTAACTTCCCTACATTTCAGACTTATTTCTTACTTCACGATTCAGTTCGAACATTATTCTGATCGCCTCTCTAACTTTACTCCATGACCAAACTAGCTCACCCTTCTCAAATGTTACATTATTATTGGTTTCTTATTTATTTCAAATTTTCGCATTGGCTTGCAAAACTCATTTAACTCATTGACGTTCAGCCCACCCTGAGTTGGGGAACGCCTACCCTGAGTTGTTTGTAACGGTGAACATCGTTATAAAATCAGCGAAGTAAATCTCTTTAGCGTTCATGCTCAACTGCATTTTGAGAGCCCTTTACATTCCTGGCTGGAAGTATTCTATAGTTCTCAGACATTGAACTTTTCCTAGCACAAAGAAGGTAACGGACCTCCCTTCCTGTCTCTCCAACGTGTACAGATTTTTACAAGAGTTTTCTCTAGTATATATGTTATATTAAATTATATTATTTCCTTCTTATTCTTTAAGTCAACTGCTACTTTAATCATTACTCTATCCATTCTAATTTCATATTATTATTACAAGGTTTTTATATTAGTTTAGCAAATCATTTTTATTAATTTATCTTCTTTTTTTTAATTATCTTATTTCAATTATTTCACCGCCTCCTTATCGCTGCCTGATACTGCGGTTACATTGTGGAGGAGGGTGCAGGAAAATGTCTTGTAGCAGTGGATTTGAATGATTGGCAAGAGTTTGTTGTAGTCTTCGATACGATAACGTACATTTGAGGAAAACTTTTGTACATTCTCAACTATAGTTTGTGACCATAACACATATAGCCTTTAGGTACATATCGTATTAAAATCACGTTGAAAAATTATTTCTCAAAGAATATCTAAACAAGGGCCTCCGGAATTCTATCAGCAAATTCTAGAGTACGTAATACATGTGCCAGTCGAAATTCTGGGTAATATACAAGCACTTTTGTTTGTAATGTATCTGTATATTACCTTAATCCCTTGGGGATATGAATGAGGGAGGACTACCGAGTGAGGAATAAGCTTGTGGTTGTCTAGTTACAACGAGGTTCCAAAGTTGTGTCACTCTCTGCCCTCATGAAGTACTTAGCTTCAAGTAGTACTTTACTCATTTGTAACATAATGCCCATTCTGCATTAGTTATTCTATGTAAACAAGGCTTAACACCCTTGAGAATGTTTCTGGTTGATTGGATGTTCTCGTACAAATCCCTGGCTTAAGAGCTATGTTGAAATAGAATATAACTCTAGTGTCAACTCAGATTCCATATTTCTGCTGGTGTCTGTCTTGCCTACCTGTATCAGCTGAATTAATGATGCTGTGGTCTTCTGTGAACGAGCTTCATTCTGTGCTCAAGCAAACACACAGCTTAGCTTTGTCAAATTGAACATGATATTTGTCACTAAATGATTTTCTTTTAAAATATTCTCATAGTTCATTTTCATTCTTAAGTACTTCATTATTCAAATACCTTGCGTCACTTGTCTACAATGCTTTCACACTATTAGGTTGCCATTTAGAGGATGCCATGCTAATAATTCCACCGTCTACCACCGTCTTTACTTCAAACTTCATCTTTCAACCAGTAAAGGACCTAGTCCTGGAATGGTATCTGTCGGAAGGCAGATCCCTTTGGTGGGATCGCCTTCCAACGACAATTTCGCTGTCGTCGTCGTCGTCGCCATGCTAATATTGCGTACATTGTTAGCATGTTTCATTCTTTAGCTTTTAACAAACAATCACAAAATGGAGGTAACGAAGTTTGAACTTAGAGCCCTTCTAAAACACTACTGGTATCTAGATTATAAAGACGCTACCACAGCTCTAAGAATATCTGAAATGGAAGAAGAAGGTGCTGTTAGTGAGGTTTTTTTTTTTTTTTGTATATAATGGGTGAAATGATACTCAATGCGTCCGGGGTCCATGGAGCTCAGAGTTACCCAACATTCGTCTTTCAGAATAAGGGAAAACTCCAGAAAAACCTTATCCAGGTAACTCACCCTGACCAATATTCGAACTCGGGACCTCTTCAACCTGAGGTAGACACGCTGCGTGGTACAACGATGGTTCCAACGTTTCAACAATGCAGACGAAAACAGTTCAGATTTACCACTTTCTGGAGGACAAAGTATGGAATATTGAGGATATACGCCAAGCTTTGCGAGAAATTCTGCAGAAAAGTACCCGTAGGCTTTCAGAAGTGCTCTCTCTCTCTCTCTCTCTCTCTCTCTCTCTCTCTCTCTCTCTCTCTCTCTCTCTCTCTCTCTCTCTCTCTCTCTCTCTCTCTCTCTCTCTCTCTCTCTCTTTAATTCACGTCCTCCAACGTTATGTCATATCGGACGATGATGCTCAAATGAGTCCGGGATCCATGGAGCTTAGAGTTACCCGACCTTCGTCTTACAGGTTAAGGGAAAACCCCGGAAAAACTTATCCACGTGACTCTCCCTGACCGAGATTCGAACTTGAAGAAGAGCTTGGTGCATCAAAAGATACCGTACACCATCACATTAAGACACTCAAATAATCATACAAAAGCGGTAGATCTGTACCTCATGAACTGACACCTCAAGAGGATGAATGTAGAGTGGAAATATGTGGTCAGCTTATCCGTAATACTATGGATGATAGATATACCAGGAAAATTGTCACATGGGTATATTACCGAAACCGTGATGCCCCGAAACAGTGGCTTGAGCCGCGTCAACCTGCCAAAGTCATCGTTAAAAGTTCAGTTTGGTCTTAAAATAATGTTGTGTCTTCTGGAATTTTGAAGATATGATTCATTGAGAGTTTGTTCCAAACGGGAGGACGATTGATACGGATCTGTTTCTCGACAACCGGAACGAGTTCACGAACCTTTGAGATGAAGATACCCAGCGTTAGTTCTGTTGCAACACCCCATACTCCACGGACAACCATGGAAAAAATTCAGGAATTTGGAGGAATCGAACTGCTACCACACCCAGCATACAGTCCTGATGTTCCACCATCAGATTATCATTTTTTTCTGTCCATGACCCATTTTCTACGTGGAAGAAATTTTGACAACAATTAAGCAGTGCAAGTGGGTGCCACCAAATTCTTACATCAAAAACCAGAGACTGGTACCATCGTGGGATAATAAACCTTTCTGAAAGATGGCTCAAGACCATAGAATCTATTAATCTACACTTTGAAAATTAGTTAATTACTTTTCAAAACACATTTCAAATAATTCTTTTTCTTAAAAAAGTGGCAGTACTTATGGGCAGTGTCTATATATGGATTCTTGCACAATCATTCTGGAGTCGTACTAGCTTTCTGAAACCTAAATTGTTAACTATTTAAATATAATAAAAAAGAATTTTCTTAATACAGAATTTCTAATTTTTGCACAGAGCAATTCATGAAGTTATATAAGCATACGTCCAGATGGACAAAAAGACAAAAGAGTAGTGAATACCCTTCTACTACTAAAGAAGAATACCCTACTGTATATTTCTCCATTAGTACTAAAACAAATGGAAAGAATATGATGCTGATGGTAGGAATTTCAATGTCAGACTTCGCTTGTTTTACGCAATAAGTATTACAATGTCCAAGGTTAATCTAATGTTTAGTGTCATTAGCAAGCAAAATATTCAAAGTTGCGATTAGCCTAACTTACAAATCCTTTAATGAAGATGACTGATGCCCGCCTCGGTAGCGTAGATGGTAGCGTGTCTGCATCACGTTCAAGAGGTCCCGAGTTCGAATCTCGGTCAGGGTGAGATGCCTGGATAAGGTTCTTTCCGGGTTTTTCCCTTATCCTTAAAGACGAACGTCGGGTAACTCTAAGCTCTATTGACCCTGGGCTCATTTGGACTTCATTTCAACCATTTCACTCACCTTCCGATATGACTTGCGGTTATGTGATGGTTATTCTTTGGAGATGAAATAACTGGCAACGCACATTAAAATATATTGGCAGCCAGAAGTTAGTTTCTTTTATATGACTGTTCGCCCGTCACTTCCACGAATTTGAAAATGTTCTGTTTTATTTGTGATGGATGTTAGTAGACTGTTATTTTGCCATTCTTCTTGAGGAGCGTTTGTCGCCTGTTTTATCATCTTGTTGCGTCTTGACAAAGCCCATTGTAGTAAATTTACTGTGTGAAAATTCTGTGTAAGGTAAAACTGATGATGAATCTTTAATGAACATAAGAAAATATAAACGCATGGAGTAACAGCCCCTACTGGGCCAAGGCCTGCCAACCCGTCTATCGGCCTCACGCCCACGTACGCAAGGTAGAGGTGGGCGATCATCCAACCAATACAGGAATGAGATGCTGTCAGCATTTTGACACCTTAGCCGGAAAGTTGGCTTCCAGTGTTCGCTACCTATCGTAGCTCCTCAGTTTCTTAACGATGCTGAGTGGGCAAAGGTTCTATACCGGGAGTTAAAATGCGCAACTTCCAGGGGTGGTAACGATCCCAAGCCGTGGCAGGCAACCAAAGCACGCGCTCTAGTCCACAACGTTACGTGGCAGGACAAAGGAGCTCATACCTTTAGAAAAAAATATTTTTTTGAAAAATAAATTAGTAGCATTCAAATAATTAACCAAGAATTGTTTCAACTGAAAAAAATAATTTTGAAACACTTAACACAAATATTATTGTTATGTTCGCAACGGCTACGATGCGGAGTTATTTGGAGGAAGGCACCGAGCAATCGGAACATAAACGTATCTTGTTTCAACTCGGCGGTGATGTTGTCTTTGGCCGTCTTCATTTGTTTCAGTTCCGCGGCCAGGTAGTTATTTGCCGCGTCCGTTTTCTCTGTTAATTCGGCCATCATTTCCATCATCTTCTCCAAAAAATTTTCCAATGCCGTATTTGACTATGAATGGAATGGGTGAAATGATGCTCAAATGAGCCCATGGTCCATAGAGCTTAGAGCTACCCAACATTTGTCTTTCAGGATAAGGGCCAACTCTGGAAACAAACCTTATCCAGGTAACAGGCCATCAAGGTACAAACTGAAGGGAGGTTCTGTGACTCATCAGTTGGACTCTATGTTATGGTATTTTATCTGCAACTCTGGAGCATTGTTTGTATCGAAATAGGAATACGTTTCCGTGTAAAGTAATGTCTGGGGTGTGGGATTCTTGAAAAGCTTTGCATAAAATCTCTGGAAAACAAAAAACATAAGTTCTTTTGTGATCAGAATTTCCACATTTGAGTTACGTTTTCAGCACACTCAACTTCCGGGGTTGTTTCAATGTTGAACTTTTGGTGTGAAATACTGAAGACATATGCTATGGAAGGTAATACATGCGTTATTCTTAATTTTCTTCAAGATACCTTTAAAAATTGCATTATTACATCATGAGTTTGAAATATGACAATTTCTCTCTCATAAGCTTGCCATAAATCCCTTCAGAAGATGTCTACGAACAGCCTAACCCAAAAACCGTTGCTGGGGAGCTTATTACAAAGAATCTACTGTTAATATGATTCAAAACGAGGTAATGCTGTATTATAAATGAGCACATGAATGAAATCTGCAATGAATTTGTGCTATACACTTTAGTACACTTTTGTCATACCAACTGCTGTTAAGGACAGCGCTCAAGGCTGAATTCTTTGGTATTTCTTCATGTCTGCAGTTCTGCATAAGCTTTCGACCAAGCGTTTGAATTCTTCGTACGAAACACATGTTGCCAAATTGACTCAAAGTGCAAAGGGTTGCACAGTGAATTAATCTTAATGTTAGAGTAAGGGAGGGAAATGCCCTAGTCTCGGTCAAGCTCCTACACAGAAAAACCGGCTTTGGATATCTTGTCCCTCTTTGTTTGGGATGCTTCTTTGGGTGTGGTCGCTAAGGAACCGTTAGGGTGTGGTCCAGCAGTGTGGGAAGCTGCACTCCTACAGATATCTTATGGGTTTGCAAATTGTGGCCCGCAACGAGAAGCCGGAACTTCTCATTCGCACACACAATCTTGGTCCTACTACCACACCACATATGACCTAAATATCACGTGTAGTCTCATAATGGTTTTGAATTTTTAGTTGTTATTTATTGTTGGTCATTGGGAGTTATCATTAAAAACCAATTTCAGAGCTTTCATCACATTTAAATAAAATGATACTTGTTATTTTAAATTTATTTAAGTAGCTTAAAATACAATGTATGTACTATGGGCAGTAATATGAAGGATAGAATGAAACTATTTAAGAAAGTCCTTTTACCACTTGATTAAAAACACGTTTGTGTATTAACTCTGCAATAATAATTACTGAAACACACAGTCAAATACATAAATAAATCGTACGTAATATTAAATAGTTATAGAACATTTTATCAAATTTTACAAAGTAGCTTTTGGGACTTTCGAATACAATTTATAGATTAATTATCGTAAGCTTTCACTGAGAGATAAAGCTCTTTTAAACCTTTTAAACCTCTTGTACCGTTAATGCTTTATGATATTTTAAATTGCATTGTTTTTGTTACATATTATCATTTTTAGGCCTTTGGAAATCTTAGAAAAAACAGGGCTTGAAATTTCTAACAGCACAACAGGAATTTCCTAATTCTTAGTACATCATCACCACTATTATTATTATTATTATTATTATTATTATTATTATTATTATTATTATTATTATTATTATTATTATTATTATTATTATTATTATTATTATTATTATTATTATTATTATTATTATTATTATTATTATTATTATTATTATTATTATTATTATTATTATTATTATTATTATTATTATTATTATTATTATTATTATTATTATTATTATTATTATTATTATTATTATTATTATTATTATTATTATTATTATTATTATTATTATTATTATTATTATTATTATTATTATTATTATTATTATTATTATTATTATTATTATTATTATTATTATTATTATTATTATTATTATTATTATTATTATTATTATTATTATTATTATTATTATTATTATTATTATTATTATTATTATTATTATTATTATTATTATTATTATTATTATTATTATTATTATTATTATTATTATTATTATTATTATTATTATTATTATTATTATTATTATTATTATTATTATTATTATTATTATTATTATTATTATTATTATTATTATTATTATTATTATTATTATTATTATTATTATTATTATTATTATTATTATCATTATTATTATCATTATTATTATCATTATTATTATCATTATTATTATCATTATTATTATCATTATTATTATCATTATTATTATCATTATTATTATCATTATTATTATCATTATTATTATCATTATTATTATCATTATTATTATCATTATTATGATCATTATTATCGTCATTATTATCGTCATTATTATCGTCATTATTATCGTCATTATTATCGTCATTATTATCGTCATTATTATGGTCATTATTATCGTCATTATTATGGTTATTATTATCGTCATTATTATCGTCATTATTATCGTTATTATTATCGTTATTATTATCGTTATTATTATCGTTATTATTATCGTTATTATTATCGTTATTATTATCGTTATTATTATCGTTATTATTATCGTTATTATTATCGTTATTATTATCGTTATTATTATCGTTATTATTATCGTTATTATTATCATTATTATTATCATTATTATTATTATTATTATTATTATTATTATTATTATTATTATTATTATTATTATTATTATTATTATTATTATTATTATTATTATTATTATTATTATTATTATTATTATTATTATTATTATTATTATTATTATTATTATTATTATTATTATTATTATTATTATCATCATCATCATCATCATCATCATCATCATCATCATTTAATTATAACCAAAACATTCCACTTCAAAGCTCTTATTTTGTCGTTGGTATATACTTACAAACCGCATGAGTAACTAAGTCATTTTATGGAAATTAATTGTTCTTTCGCACAGGCCGTGTGTAGGCTAAAGTATGGAAAGGTAGAGCCAAATGAAAAATTCAATGCCATAGCCGGGATTTGAACCACGGAGCTTCTGGTCTCCGTCCAGTCACTCTTTAATGTCATGTCGGCACGTTGGCCATAGTAAGCTCAAGGGTTAGAGCGGCTGGACGGAGACCAGAAGTTCCGTGTTTCAAATGTCGGCTATGGAATTGAATCTTTCAGTTTGACTCTACCTTTCCATAAATCACTTTAAACATTAGTAAATATAACACTATACTTATAATACGCACATTTTAAAATAATACAGTTATGGTTAATAAAAACATGCTGAAATTTTTAAACGAAATTTTGCTTTATATTGTAGCATTAAATAAAAGGTTAAAACAAAGGACTACTCTCTTCAAGGCTTGGCTATGATGCTTTCGCTTAACCACATGTGTAGTGTTTAACACCCACTTTTACTACATACGGCACCACAGGCGGTGAAACTGATGATACATGAGATGAAGATGGGGTACTGGAGGAATGAGATGGCGTGGAAAATCGGGGATCCCGGAGAAAACCTGCCCCAGCGCCGTGTTGTACACCACAAATCTCACTTTGCGGTCTGCTGGGATCGAACCTGGGCTACTTTGTTGGGAGCAAAGCGGTCCAATGAAGTTTCAGAACTAACGAACTTACACATTTGCATATTATGTGAACACATAATTTTAAGCCTGGGGGCTTTGCATAGAGCTTATTACAATGGAGTAATAGATACTAGAAATTTGTTGTTTGTCAGCTTTATTTCAAAATTTGGTGCTAGGAAAATTCGGTTGGGAGAAAATGTACTTATAATGCGGCTATTAGAAGAAAAAAGAGCATAAAACATTTAGTTTGTAATTTAGTTTGACGAAAAGATTTACAAACGTGTATTTTATATTTTTGGTAATTCATATATCTTAGGCGAAATGACTGAATTGCATTGCGATGTTTTGGTTTCAGTTTACTGGAAAAACAGTTCAATTAATTTTAATCAGTTACTACATTTTTATTTTAAGTGAAAATATATTAACGACCTTCTATTTAGAAGAGCAAAAATAACTAATTTAGTTAGTGTATTTTAAGAAACCAGTGGAAAAGTATGCAAATTCTGAAAACTAAATTTGTCTCATAATATATAATTCTTGCTTAATTTGAAGCTTCTACCTGTAAAATTCTCAAGTTTATATTATGATGTATAATATTATTTTGCAAAATACTTGAAGAGAAACCAAAAGCTCGTATTTGCATTTCAGTGATTGTTTTTATAAAGTCAGTTGACTCTGATAATATGCTTTTGGGTATTTTAAGGTAAATAAGAATCAGAATTTTCATATAGTAGATTTTTATTATAAATTAAAACTAATGCAAATGTTGTTCCTGTGGACTAAGCTTGAAGCAGTACCAAGAACAATATATTTGGGAAAAATCCATCCCGCTATTATTATTTGATGAAAGTTTAATTAATGTAAATCGTTATAATTAGCATTTAATACAAGATAAACATACACTTCTCAACTGCACTTTAAAGATATCGCTTCAGTTGTACATTAAAATAAAATAAGCCAGACGTTTGAACGCAGGGATTAAAGCTGATCGCCTCCAATACTGTTCCGTTAATTAGCAGTGAACACGTGTTTGCTGACGATCACTAGGTCACTGATTAGTAAATGAAGAGTGACATTGCGCATGCTCCATTTGTGACAGATCAGCTGATTATGCTTCCCCGCCGCATGACCACCAAATCATTCAATCTGCGTGAAAGCTGAATGGCACACACGTTACGTAACAGTTAGTAAACAAACACTGAAACAATAGAGCAACGCTGTTGTGTCTGGTGCACTGAAACACCTAGACGGAACCTCCAATGGACGGCAAATCGTCTTCCAGTAATCGTCTCGTGTTTATCTGACTACACGTTGAGATAGACATAACGATGATAATAATAATCGAGGCATTCAATCTTTATTTAAATATTATTTTACAAGATTCGAATTTAAAGCTCCAAAATAAGCTTTCTCATAACTATTGTAAACTATTTTTGGACATTAATTCAAATTTCAGCTATATTGACATATAATAAAACGTAAATAAGTCCACAAAATTCATAAATAATCATTGAAGGTCTCCACTATTACAAAGATCATTAAAATAATTTAATAATTGTATGTTATCTTCAAAATTTTAGACCATTCTATTTTGGTAAACAACGCAAGAATTTTGCACCTTTTTTTTAATTTTACGAAGAAGATTCAGTAATTCCAAATTTCATGTAACTCTAGCTTTGGATCATAAATTATTACACTTGCATCAGAAAATATAATTTTATAAATTCGACATTTTTAAAATCACTTTAGTAAGCAAGTGCTGTATTTATAACTTCGAAAAGTTAGATACTATAATTCTAAAATATATTTATTTATTATCCAATTTTTTTATTCCTATTTTACCCAAAGGTATATTAGCAATATAGTTTACAAATTTATGAATATAATACAATTTACAAAAACATAACAAATTCAATATCAAGCTGACAAACAGTAAACATCAAGATGAATCATTTAGCTTAAGAAATATTTTGTTTAAGAAAGTCATGAAATACTGATAAGTTCTGTAGTTCATCAGAATATGTGTAAGGGTTTAGAGAAAGTGTAACCTAAGAATTGAAGCAATAATTCAAGCTTGTATCTTTCAAAAGAGAAAAACGGGCAATCAAATAAAATTTGAGGGAAATCTTGAAGATGATTTCCACAAATCCAATCAGATGTAGATTTAAATTTGAATCGAAATAAGTAAGCTGAAAATTTGCCATGTCCAGTTAAGAATTGAGTGAGAGCATAGTTGGGATTAAAGAATTTACATTTATGTCTGTCAGAAACTTTTGACAAATATAAATCCTTAATCAAAGCACCACAATCACCTTCCAACCAGAATTTATTCCAGTCGATGATGATAATCTCCTTTAATGTTTGCCTCACATAAGAAATAGGGCATAGAGTGTATGTCTCTGGAAGATCTGAAGTCGCAGCTCTCTTTGCTAGCTCATCTGCACGTTCATTTCCCGCAATCCCTACGTGTCCTCTGACCCATGGAATATACAGATGAGAACTACATAATAATTGACTTCTTATTTCTATATATTTTTATAAATACTTAAATATAAATATTTTTATATTTATTTTATTAGATCTTCCCCGACACTTTAAGTGTAGTTTAAGCAGAATATAACATGGAGAAAATTAATGATCAACCTGCGAAAATTTGAAGAAAGCAAAATAAATTTTTTGAATCATCTCAACTTTTCATACTTTAAATTGAACTATTACTGAAAGTTGCTCAAGGAATACAAAAATAATTCCAAAGGAAACGCCTTTAGTCTGCATTGTACACAGTTAGTAAATGTTAATCTTTATACGAGATGCTAAAATAATGAAATCTGCAAAAACCTGGTAAATAAGAAATACAGCTTCTTCGCCTGCAGTCAAAAATTTTCATCCAACTGAAGTCCACTGTTATTAACTGACTAATAAAAATTAAATATTAATTTTAAACATTCTGTAGGCCTATAGGTCTATGGGCATATTAATATAATTATCAAAATAACCGGTAAAGTAAATTGTGTATCTCCTTACGTCATATTCTTCACGACCGAACGTAAACAAATTTGGAATTTCGGTGCGAGGAAGGGAATTATACTGAGTAAATTTTTATTTTATTTAATTCCAGTTTCGGTATAAATTAGACTATTATGTGTAAATATTATTGTTTATTTAAAAAGATTTATTCTCTGTTCTATTTTATTTTGTGGCAATTAATGTTGGAAGGTATTGAGGACATGTTGTACTAAACTAAATATATGTTTTTATTTGTTTGTAAAAACAAGTAAAATAACTTGAGCATACTATGAAGTGTCCCATAACTATTGTTTTATATAGTAATTGAGAAACGTGAATTATTCTGTTATCTGAAGTATTGTAAACAAGCAGTAGACCTGTAGACATGGTTTCCACGGAAAAATATGCACTGATGGTACCTAAAGTAGACAACTGCATCTGCAAGGAATGTAAGAAATTGTGCTCCAAATATCATTTATTGAAGTGCAAAAGCAGAACCCTAAAGTGCAGCTGAATAATGAAGTTCCATTCTTTTTACAATTGTATGTGTGAAAGAGTCAGAAATTGCTACCTATTTGGAGTAAAAAAACGTTCTTTTTTTAATCTATTTTCCAAAAGAATGCCTCATTCTGTAGAGCTCATTTGTGAAAAATATCTTTTTGCCTGAAATGAATGGACTTGGACTTATATAACACGTAACAATTTGTATGCTAGACTATCATTAATTATAAAAATATTAAGTGTAAAAACAATAATTTTCTCTCGTTCTTCATAGCGATTTCCAAATAGCTATTCTTTCTAACTGTTCAGAAATAATGCATATAAGTTCGTTGTTACTTAGAAGTCTTGATAAAATAGCGTAATTATGAATGAAGGTATTTCAGCTTCTGGTTTCTATAACAATAGTACGTTTATTTATAGAATAATGTATGTATTACAACAAAATAAATTAAAGAATAAAATGCTAAGAAACCGCTGCTTTAGAGCTCATTTGAGTTTTCACACGCTTCCTTAAACTTGCCCTTTACTCGGAATACAACATAACCTCAATTATGAAGTTTGTACATATGTAAACAATAATCTTAAACTATATTTTAGCAACAATTTACAGATTTAAAAAACTATCAAGCCAGAAATAAATACTTTTAATACTATTTTAATATTTATAATAATTAAACTTACTCTTGAAAGAGCATTGAAGTTCCACATGTGTCCTCAAGGATCCAGTCCCTCTTCTACACTGTTTGAAATGATTTCGCTCACACTTTTTTCACATCTTTTGCACTCGCACAAGTCACTTTATTGGTAAAACTTCCTTGTTTTTCACATTTTCTGATGAAATCCGTACGTCGCCAAACCTGTAATGGCATGTCCTTGTGACTGGTTGCTTGTAGTCCACTTCCTCTTATATTTAGAAAATAGATTCGTAAAATGTTAGCCTTTCGGAAGCACAATTCTAAAGAAAAATTATCTAACAAAAGGTGTTAAATGATACCTAACCTTACCAGAATATCCTGAACATGAAACAGGGCGCGTAAATAAGTAAAATATTTATTTCCTTATGACATAAAATGTTGCAGAAATATTTGTGCCTTAAGTTTATACGTTAAGAGGTTATTTTGTTAATGGAAAACTTATGAAAGTCAAAGAGTAATAAATTAGTAAGCTCTGAGATAATGTAAACATTAAGTTTGATACAAACTTGGAGATATATAAAGACTGCATCTGTGAATAGTTTTTGTAAGTATCACTATTTCTTTTTTAGGTAAAGTATCCAGTTCTGCAAATTTTACTTCAGCAAGTTAAAACTATTATCACAATATTATAATTTAATATAAGTATATAAACAAGATTTAAACATTTATGCATTTACTTCAAATTAATTTTTATTTTCTTTGTTTAATCATTTTTACAATTTAATTAAACAGTTTTGTATATCAAATATTTGTTACTCGTATACACTGCTCAAAATTTATTTTAGTCTCTTTGAATATCAGATATTCTAATTAAACAGTGAGAAAGGAAAATGTAAGCCCTTTGCAGTGATAGGTCTAAATTATTAGGTGCTTTTAAAAGACCAGAACACTATATATCTTATTTTCCATTTTTGAAGCTGAGAAATTCAAATTAATTGTTCAAAAAATATGACCACGAAATTTCAGTTAGAAATATTCACATACTTCGAGGAATGCATCATAGAATAACCTGGTTTTGGTGCGTAAATATTTCAAGAAAGTTTGCAGTCTTCAAAATCATTAGTAAACTTAAAAAATAAAATTTGAGCCTGCAAGTAAATCCTGTAGTAATGCAGCTTCTTTACAAGACTTTCACAAATGGTTTACTTTAACTCAAAGAGTAAAAGAATTATAAAGTTTAGAGAAGCTAATTTTGGGTTGATAAATTTTGGTTCATAGATGTACAAAATCGTGAACTACAGAAACACAGCACACAAATTTGCTGTTTTAGGAATGTATTATTTGGGCCAATACCGGTTTAGACAAAACAACATAGGTAAAAACTCAGGTAAAAGCATTTTAGGTTAAGGAAATAGTTTTCTTTGTATTTAGCTAAGGGAAAATTATTTTAAAATATTTACAAAGATAATGTTTTATTATTCTGCTAGTGCAGAAATTGGCCCATAATTCTACGCTAGTAAATTGAGAAAAATTAATATGGTACTTGTGGTACATTTTCCAAAATTTTGCATTACGAAATTGAGCACATATTTGTACATTACATATATGTATAGATATGCTAGGTACTCACCAAGGGATGTTAATCCAACGTCTCGGTGACCTATCTCACTTTGAAGGTGTTGAACAGGGTGTGGTCGATGTCGTCGTCCCTAGGCCTGCCTGAGGAGGACCCTACCACACCCATCAAGGAGCCAGTTTTTTTGCACTCACCTCCTCGCCCCGAGGGGGGTTTTGCACCGCTCATCATCACCTTGGGACTTAGATTAATCGTTGAAAGATGCGACACAAACGGAGCTGCAGGATTGGGGTCCGGTTATGTAATAAAATCTTTCACAATATTTTCACACCTTCGGCTGTTGCACAATTCAGCAATGGCTGGTTGCTAGATAGCGTTGTCCCTTTTGAATACGCATGGATTGCGAATTCTCAACTGCAATTCATCGAATAGATTCTGTTCATTTCCTTTACTACTTTACTTATTTATTATATCATTAATGAAATTAAGGATAAATTCCCTTTTCTGTAGACCTTTCAGATAACATATATCTCGGAGTAACTCGGATCACCTTGAAGGTTCGCAGCCAGAGAAGAGTTTCAATGTGCGGTTCAGGCTAGCTCAGAATTGGGCACCCACACAGAAACCTAAAAATCTGTGTTTCAATCCCCGCAGTCGTATTTATTTTTTGTTTTTCTTTTCTCAAGATCCATGCCTCCTAAGTCAAATAAAAAGAAGAAATACAATTTACAAAAATATATATCTAACGCCTCATATAAAGCAAAAGATGAGAAAACATTTGAAGCGCTATCAAAATAATACGGGATAGGTTTTAGTAAATAAGAAATTAAAGGTAATATAGGAATTAAACTCCTTTCTAAAAGGTTAAATTATAATTGCTTAAACACATTAAAATAGGAATATAAATAACTGGAAAAACGTTCTTTGGTATCTTGAATATATATAATCTATGTAATTTACATTTACTTAAAAATCCCCTATAGGAAAGTTTCTTTACTTGAGTTATCCACTAAGCGTGTGCTCTCAGTTGTCACCAATCGCATAAATTCCATTATACAATTATTTCCGGGCTGTTTTGTCATGGTCTGTTGGCGTAAGGACGTCCAAACGTTTCGTCCACAACTGCGGTAGACATCCTCAGTGGCGCGGTCGAAGTTTCCTTGCAGAGAGTTTCGCTACGTCTGACAATAATAATTAATTGTATTATGGACTCCGGTCGTGAGAGCTTACGGTCTCGCCTAAAGTCCATCAGAAATAAAAATTTGGAATTATTTGTAGAATCTGGAATGATTAAGTGGAGGAATTTCAATTTATATATGCAGAGATGGACACTTAATAGTTTTGTGGCCAAAACGGCTCATGCCTCTACATATAAAAAGGAAAAAAAATATATATATATATGTATCCAGATCATAAACAATATGTGTAAAGGAAATGAAAACATAATCAAGCAAAGAACAAAATAAGGTGCAAATTGGTTCAGCATATTGCATTACAATTCTTTGTGTTACATTTGCAGATTTTAACTTTCTCGCCAGCAAAAGTTCCTTATTCTTTCTTCTCTTTCCCACCTACCAGTAGCGCCCAACATACTCACAATTCTCCATACAGGGTCTTCCTCACGTACAAGAGGTCCCGAGTTTGAATCTCGGTTGCGGTGAGTTATCTGGATAAGGTTTTTTCCTTATCCTAGGAGATGAATGTCAGGTAACTATTACGACCCTGGGCTCATTTGAGCATCAATTCATTCATCCTCCCATATGACTTAACGTTGAAGGACGGAAATTAAAAAAAAAAAATATCCCTTCAACACATGATAAAGTGTGTGTCCCTGTAAAATCGACAGGGTAAATTAATATTCACCATTATTCATCATCCTTATAAGCCCTAAATATTCTACTAAGTTATACAGTAATAAAAAATGCTGTTTCGATAAATTTCAGTGGATTTTGTACAACATAAGACATAATCCGGCTGCTACAGCCAAACATATTATTGTAATGTGTTAAAATTGAACATTTGTAAACATTAGGAATAACAATTTGCAAAATATAATTGCAATAAATACACATGGAACTAAGAAGTCGCTGTGGTTGAAACAATGCCTCGAATATTAAATATATATCTCATTTTCACTCCTTTACCAAATAATATCAATAGAAAATATCCGTATCTTATAAAAGATGTGAAGGTATAAATCCAAGCTGCATAAAGTGTGTTGGAAGTATGAATGTTTTAAATTACAAACTCTTTACGTATTGAACAAGATAAGTTTCGAGATAACCCTGTTACAGATTATCAACAAAACTTTTAAAGAAAAAAGAAAAAGGTGGGAAAACATGCATGACAGGAATTGAACTTTCATATCTCATTTTTGGGTACTTCATCAGGAACATTGTTACATTTACCGACCTCATTAAAGTTTCAATGTCTTAAAAACCTTTTGTAGTATTCTGGCTATTTTCTATTCATTCCCTTAATACTACAACCACATAAATATAAGAGCAACATGGTTCTATCTTGCAATTACATTAAGGAATTAGGACAGGAAATTTCCAAGGTTAGCTGGAGCATTACTATATTAAATATCTGTGTTGCTGGCTTCTAATCTATTTTATTAAATAAAGTGACACAATCTTAAACATACAAATCACATACATATTAAAATATGGGAATAATAAGAAATTGTTTAGTATTATACAGTATAAAAATATACACTCTTTAAAAGTACATATGAAATAGTGTAACTTTATACAGTATATTTTGTATACAACCATTTATCACTATTATTATATTGTATAAAATAATATACATTCATTTCAAGGTAAGATATAATGCTTTCGCTTCACAGTTTTATTATGATGATAAGGTATTTTTACAGAATAATTCCTAATACTACAGATTAACCTAAATGGTAATACAATTACTATAATCAGTAGTTCATTTTAACTTTTGCATTACACAGCTTTTCTGTTATATTTCAAATTATTAAGAGGTTATTCATTGAGGTTATTCTGTCAATAGCTTGCTTTATCTTGAAGGAGTTCTAAAGTTTGAAAATTGAAAATGAAGGTTATTCCTCTAACAGTAAATTTAAGGTACAACTTTTGTAAATATTGTTTATTGTACTTTAAAATAAATCAGAGAGTGTAAAAAAGATTTCCTTAATCAAAACAGAAGTCCTCAATAATTTATTAAAACTACATTTTTTTACAAACTTCCTAGAAATTAACTAAATACATCAGCAAGATGTCTAAAGTTCTCGTATTTTGCAAAATACATTACAGTTCAGATACTTTTTGGTCATTTTATCTGGAGCTTTCGGACGGTTGTGTTGTCCAAAATGGCAACAGAACTTTTATGTATTTTACGCAGTCATACTTAGATTATCATAGAAGGCGTGGTTTATAGTTTCCGATTTGTTTTTTCGGTTTGGATTGTGGTGTAAAAGTAACACCATACAGTGAAATGCTAAATAGTGACACTGGGTTATGCACCACGATGTTCAGTTGTTACTTCGACAAAGCATAGGCCTTCTTGGCCTGGGCTTCCGTAGTGCTACCAGGACACAAAGTAGAGTGTGCGAATAATACACTGTGGTCCACGGACTTGACGTAAAGTGACTGCACTGTATCTGAGGCTGTATATCACGATAAAATAAAAATTCCTTATTAATCTGGCATATTATTTGCTAGATTTCATACGCTTTCATTATTTCGCATATACTTTACAATTCTTTTACTGGATATATCACTAATATTTTCCGTATAATGCTAGTCGTATGTTTTATCCGCTTTAAAGTTAACTTTAAATTGCAAATTCTCTGAAGAAACCTGATTCTATTCTTCGTAAAACTTATCTGTGGCGCTTTGTTGTTGAAACAAATGTTCAAATAAATTTTGACCAACGGGCACAAAAGTTTACAAAGTATAGACAGCTAAATTGGCATAGTACATTAATTGTTCTGGAGCAAAATGGGCTATTACTTAGTATATTTAGCACTGTTCTTTCCATAGAGTATAAAGCTTAGTGCTCAAGCTGTACTGAGCAGTGTTTAACAGAGACAGCAGCTGTGTCAAAAATTATGCAACAGTGGGGGGGGAGCATTATATTAAAATGGCAATGTATTCTCTGATAGTTATTCCATTCTGATTTACTGAATTTACTGATGATACCTAATTTTATTTTACCAGTTTTCTTGCAAATTTTATATTCTCGAATCAAAATTTGCTAATAGTGCAGTTTTTGAATAACATTTTCACTTAGAATACTCAATAGAGTTAAATTACCATACCTATAGCCTATTATTTAAATTAAATTCCTTTTCTGAATTTTATTAATTATTGTAATAATTCAGAAAATATTTGAAAATTTTGCTAATACATTTCTTTTTTACTTGCATTTTAACCTTAGCAGTGTTTAAAATGAAGTACATAGCTAGCTTTTAGCCAAAATACTGCAAAAATGATATTAGTTTAGCAATCTCATCTCTTAGAAAAAATTATACATTTATACATTTATAAACTATTACAATCTAATTTAAATTTAGTAATATTAACGAAAGGTGGATTAAAATGTATGTAACTGTCCCAAACTGATAATTTGATAATCTTGAGAGTAGAGTTATTATAATCTGTCAACTTTATATTTTTTCCCTAAAGGAGGATACAATTTTTAATACAAATAGTACAAAATAATGGATGAAAATAAAAAAAGGCAAACCCATATTATTAAGTGCGTAGTTTGGTATTAAAGAAGCAAGTAGTTAAACCTGAACTCAGATCCAATTAGTTGAAACGAAACACAGAAATATGGTGTCTAAAATTAATTTTAAAAAATATAACAAAAATAAGACTAATAAATCCGGGAGACGACCATGTTGACAGAATGCAAGAGTTACTGGGAGCGCAGATTTAGGGAGGCTTTAGCCATTTCCTCTTAAACGTGCACGCTTAATCGTAATGCTGGATTTCAGTTCAGCTCCTTTTGAAATGGAAATCCGTCGAATTAAGAAGTAAAGATCAATACAGCTTGATAATCAAGTTATGTAGTTACGTTTCTTTGACACAATTTTCTATACTAACGCCATCTCCTGACCTGGCATTTAATTTACTGAAAACAGTCTTTTGTTCAGTAATGCGAATTTTGATAGTGTTTTGTCTTTGTTTATATTTGTGTTATATCCAGTATTTCATTTGTGATTATAACATTTTATAAATATCCTGATGATGGGAGAGATGTACACTCCCGAAACGTTGATATCTAATCATCTTTTCACCTAGCTGACTGCCCGAGAAGAAAGTGAAAGATAAGATTATTTGGTCGTTTTTATTTTAAGAAGTCATAATAAATGTTCAGCTCATAAAATTTTAAGTTAAAATTATACCAACTTAAACATATTTTAAAACTGTTTAAACTAAATCTTCTGTAAAATATTTTAAACTTGTTTAAATATTAGTATGTAAACTTTAATAACATAATGTTATTATTTCATAGTATTAGATTATCTCATTTACCTGATAATCCACGAAATTTGGAGTCACTGATCATACTAAAATATATTTTTGCAATAGGTAATATGTCAATGCATTAAAACAGTTTGTGTAATTCTTAGAGATCACTCTGGTAGTTTTAGATCTAATATATATATATATATATATATATATATATATATATATATATATATATATATATATATATATATATGAATTTATTTATGACTAAGAAATGTGTTTAAGTTTTATATCGGAGGCGTATAGGTATATTACTGCTTTGATATAAATGATTTATTTATATCTGTATTAATATTTTGCATCTATGTGAGCATTATGAAGGAAGTATTTTATTACATTTTTTCATTTTATTTTAAATACCCTGTAAATATCCCCTCTTGCCGTTTTGTAAATTTGGTGAAAACTTGAATTGTAATGTAATTATTAAACATTTATTAAATAAAGTTTGCGTGCATAAACCCTTAGAATAACTTATATTTTACTAGGCATTTAAAATTTAAGTTCGAAGTACTTAAGGATGATTAACACTAAAGGGATATCTTTCCCGATAGAATAATGAATAAATCTGTTATAAGGCAGAATAATCCTGTTTTAAATATAAATTTGTCAATTTTTGTCGTAAGTTCCCATGGTAACTTCTCTTCCTTGTAATTTACTCATTACGTAACTAATAGAAGTTTTGTTTCCGATTCCTTTGCCATCTACACAAACGTGTACTAGCCGACAAGGGTAGAAAGTTGTGGGCCAGTTTTTCCGGAGCTTCCCCCGCGAGGGATGTTTGGAGTCCCGGGGTGGCCAGTTCCGCTTCCTCAGAACCATCGCTTTCACCACCTTGCGCTACTGAGCTACGTGTACCCTTGGAACATTTTGAAACGGGAATAAAACAGAGGATCGACTTTTATAATTTTAAAACGAATGGTTCAATAATCAAAGTGACTCCAAGAACGAACGCTTTCTCCAACCTATGCTGAATTTAATAAATTAAGAAGTAATTAATTATAAAAAAAGATGGGCTAAAGTGTACTTCTCAATCTCAAATTTTATAGGAGTTAAATTTGTTTCTATGCAACACTTCAGAATAAAATTAAAAGTAGAATTAAAGGAATTAAAGACAAAGTTCCAGTTGGTAAAGTATGTTGTTTACATACACCTTTCGCAATTCTTTTCAATTCTTTCCATTGCAAAAATGTAAAAAATACTGAATTACGAGGATATATGTCCATTTTTCTTAGATAACCACTAAGAGTACTTTGATACAAAATATAAGTAATTTTCAAAGGATAAATACTGTATTGGAGCTGATGTTTGTAAGTGCCATGCTTTTCCTTTCAATGTAATAAAGATAATAAATTATTTAATCCTCCGCTAATATTTATAGAGTCAATTTTTTCTGTTACACAAATAGCTAATGAAATAGCTATTATTACTGTTAAACTGATTAAAGTGTGTGGTATCTTTCCCATGGTTCTGAAAACAAGGAACTTCTGTAGAAAGGAAGAAGACAAAAATGTCCTAAATATTATAGACATATTCTGTTAGTTCAGTCTTTTCAAAAATAACTGAAGCTATAATGGATGAAGAGTTAGTAAAATAAATTTGTAATCAAGGCTTCTTGGGAGATCAGCTGTGGCAAGTTAATAAAGGTCGAACTTTCGGCCATTGCATCTTCAGGATCCTGAAGAAGGTCATGGAGTTTGCAATGGCCGAAAGCTCTACCTGATCACCCGCGGCTGATCACCCGCGAAGCCTTCATTAGTAATGTTCGCCGTGAAACCTTCAAGACTTAAAACATAAATTTGATTTATTTATTATAGATAGCCGCTTTCTGAAGCCTAAATATTTTGTCTATTTTGAAATGCCCCATATACTTCATAAAAATCGTAATGATATATGTGGTTTATGATATTTATAAATACATTGTCTACCAAACAAGAAAGTACATACAAAACAGATGAAAATCTTTTTTGCGCACGTTGTGTAAATGATCGTCCCACAATATTTTAGAATCTAAGGTAAATCCAAGTAAAGTTAAGTAGAACTAAAATTAGAACTCCGTAAAATAAAAATAAATATTTTTTTTCATTTCACTTTTAGATTTAGTTAACTCTTAATAAACCACATTTCACCAATACTGTGATATCCACCCTGTATTTTTTTCCAGGCACCGGATACCCATCTGTGAAAAAACTAAAATCTACAGTTGTTCTTGGATTAAATTGAAACTTTAACACAACAGCTCACACACCAATTTTCTCACCTTTGTACAAAATAATTCTTGTGATATTAATATATTTAAACTGTTTTATAGCCATTTAATTAAACTGTTCCACATGATGCAAAGTTAGAGAAAAGTAATATATTTTGCCGTTATACTCATAAATACATTATTGGTAATTTTAGAAGATGAAATTTTATTTCTTGGTTTAGGATAAAAAGTTAATTAATTCTCATTTTATTAACTGTTAATATTTACTTGTGACATTATGCTTTGTTATTTAATTACACAAACACTGGAGACATTATAAAAAATCATCTCATTAATTTTCTTTGGTACTCTTTTTATCCAAGCACAGAAATTTCAACCTTCTAGTTTGAAAGCTGCATCGTGTGGGGCAATTTATATTCTGAAAATTAAAAGCACGAGAAAATGACCAAAGTAGGTTATATAAAGCACTATGCCCACTTACAGCGAAGCACTTAAATAATCATGTGCCACATGGTTGCATGGTATTAAAAATAATAGGAAACTGAACTACAAGGACTACTCTATTTAATTAGACAAAAATGTTTTTTGTCATTTTTCGCAGTTTTTGACCAATTTTCACATATGGATATCCTTAAGATTAGGGTTAAGTGTTAAAAGGATCTTTCATCTGTTTGCAAAACAGTTGAAACATACACAAGCAAATTATTTACCATCCCTATAGAAATTAGGAGGTATAAAACAGAATAACAACCAGTTAATAAAAGGTTTCAAAATAGATAAAGGAGTAGTGTGAATTAATTTTTACTCCTTATGGAAATTTAAAAAAATCTAAAAATATGAAAAGTTTTGTATTCTTATACGACTTCTATCTTTTTATGCCATATTAAATACAGGTACATTAGCTTACTACAAGTTTGGAATATGTATCTTATTTATTTAGTTCATGTCAGTCTAACATAAAGATGATTATCCATCTGTAATTGCAATTTAAGGACAGATCAGTTACAAAACCTGAATATTTTGAATGCACTTATACATTCTGTAAATAAAATCATATAATATATAAAACAGGTTTAAATTCACTTCTAAAATTAGTTTGAATGGTGATACAGAAAATGCTTGCACCATGCGAATGTTCAATACACTGCGGAGACTTAATTCTGTTTAATTGTGGAAAGTAATCACCAAGTGATTTACAACACTTGAACTCTGCTCATGTGGATGAAGTAAAATTTCAAGTTATACTAACGGTAAATCAAGATTTTTATTTAAGTTGAACTATTACCAAACAAGTAAGGACATTTTAAAGTTATCAAACAAGATTTGAAGTAACGAAAAATACAATATTAGCAACAAATGAATTATTGTAATAATGTCTCATAAATGTACTGTAGGTGCAATCGTTTCCTGTGTTTAAAATTTATATTGGGATTTGCCATTTAAATTAAAACAGTTTACCTCTATTTTATATCCGGAATTATAGAACTTCAAACCTTTATGATCTTATTTTTCATATCAATATTTGTGTTTTTCTTAAGATTATGCCAGATGGAAGAATCTATTTCTTACTAGAGATATTAAATATTTGTTTGTCTTGGAATTCCATCATAAGGAATGCACGTTTCTTCTTATGGAGAACTAAAAGAATATTTTAAGAATGCCCAGGAATGAAAACAAGATAACAGATTCTGATAAGATATTAACTAATTGCATTTGATGTAAAGCAAAACACAAGATGAATAATGAAACCACCTTCTTAAGAAATAGTTTTAAATCCTTAATTGTATTTATAAATATATCTCACATATTTAACATTGTTATTCAAAGTATATCCCGAATTTTATTACTGGTGTATTTAATGTGCAAGGAGCACCAAAAGCAACTTTATTTGAAGCTTCAGGAATAGATATTTTAATATTATTGTTTAGCCTGAATTTTATTTAAGTAGCAATACCAATAATAATATTCATAACAAGAGTTTTGTTTCCATGCTTTTAATTCTCTTTGGGATAAAATGAACTGAAAAAAGAAGACAACTTACTGATAAATAATACTAATCTACTGGTCCTAAAATTCTTGTAGTAACTGCAACAAAAATGTTAAGTAAACAACATGATATTGGAGAATGCTTGGGTATAATTTTTCCTGGAAAATAAAGGGAAAATAAATTCTTTTGCTAGTTATTAATCATCATTATAATTATTATTAAAGCAGGTTTGCAGCAGATTAACAACCATATGGTGATACAACATTTTAAAAGTGTATCTGGTAAATTGGTTTAAAAGATAAATACCCACAAATTAATCAAATGTTTTTGAATAAAGTAATTACTTAAACATTCATATTAATTTCAATTTATTTTCAAAGAAAAACTGTTATTCTTCAATTTATACAAATGTTATCCATGCAAATTCTGTTCTCCCTTTGGATTAAAATTCTATTGAGATTTGCTGTATAAATATTCATTAATTTACTGCAGTTAATATCGTAAAATGATTTCAGTCAATTATTTCAGTCAGCCAGATCAATCAAATGATTGCGTAGGATTTAATGAAAATCTGATTATTTTATAAACAATTTTAAAATAATTTAGAAAAGGTGCAAGTGCCACTAAGGAGGTTATTTGAAATTTAATACCTCTAAATAAAAATCAGGGTTAATAGATATCTTTCCAGGTAGCTATTTTATATGTGTTTAACTATTTTGATAATGTAAAATCCTGTTCCAAAACTCTCTTTAAAATAAGGAACCAGGAATTATACCATTAAAAACAAAACAAATGTTTAACTTACCCTGATGCGGGTCTTTATTTGACGAATGTGCAGCATAGATCCTGCTATATCCAATAATAGATTTTGAAATTGAAGCTCGTCTTTGTAAGAGGAGCAAACGGATGAAAGGAAATGCAGAATTGCAAAGCAGAGAAGGACGCTTTCAGCGAAGAAAAGAAAACTGTTAGCCTTTACAACAATATAATAATGCGAAAATGAAACTTGCTATAAATGATGGTCTGTCTGCATAGAACCGGCTTTCCATCTTGGGGGGAATCTTCAGGGTGTGGTCCGAGGAGCCGTTGGGTGTGGTCCCTAACTCTGGGGTGAAGATGCTGCGAGCTTGTATTTTTTTGGTGGTGTAGTTTTTTATGGACGTCTCTGACGAAAAAAACGCCAAGAGATACCGCTGTACGAGGGTGCGGGACCACTGCGAATGTTGGCAGTCTGTGAGGTAGAAAGTTGATGCAAAGTGCGAGGAAAGCACTTCACTCCTGATAATTTAAACTACAAGAAAAATATTTTCATCCACCAAGAGTATACATCTGGGCATTTAACCTGACAAAATGTAGCTCTCGTAACGGATTTGAATATTTCTGCCCAACTAACGTACCTAGTTCTATAGCGATTTGGGAACGTAAATAACGGGCTTCAGCCAAACGTACAAATAACCAAGACAGGTGCACATATTAACAATATCCAAGGGTAACATTATAGATTTTATAAACAATAATCTTTTAGTAGATAATTATCACCAGCTATTATGTAAAAAAATGTTATAATACCAGGGCTGATCAATAAAGAATGATCACAACTTTTTTTGACAACGTACCTTTACTCATGCTCACAATTTTGATGGTCCTTCTCAAAATAGTCTCCCCTGAATGCAATGTACTTATCCAAACGTTTCTGCCAGTCTTCAAAGACATGCTGGAAACCATTTTTTGAGAGATCCTTCAAAATCGCATCCGCAGCCTTCACCACTGCTTCTGATGATTGATAATGCCTCCCACGAAGGCGTTTATTCAAGTTAGGGAATAGAAAAAGGTCAAATGGGGCTAAATCCGTACTATAGGGAGGGTATTTTTTGCAAGTCAGCAACAACATTGGCAATATCCGGCCGCGCATTATCGTGTTGCAGCCTCCAGCCTGCTTCGTGGAAATGTGGTCTTTTGCGACTGATATGGACTTGCAATGTTTTCAGGATATCCCTGTAGTACTGTCCACTTACTGATGTGTGTGCAGGTACAACATGCTGATAAGCCATGATGACCATAACTTTCCCAACAGAAGCAACCACTTTTGCTTTTTTGGGGGTTGATGATGATGGAGACTTCCACACTGAGCTTTGCTGTTTGCTCTCAGGATCAAAATGATGTAGCCAAGTTCCATCAGCAGCGATTATGTTTGAAAGAAACTCCGGATCTTCCTCTAACATCAACTTTAACTGTATGTTACCTCCATTACAGCGGTAGGCGATACTGAACATGTCTGAACTTACCTGGTTCTCACAGGCGGGAACCAGGAGTACCAAAAATGAAGCTACTACGGCGTGTAGTAATTAAGCTAACAGAATATAATACGATTAAATTTTAGTGCGAAAAAATATGACCGTAGAAAATTATGATCATTCTTTATTGTACAGCCCTCATATATCCAGTATTTTTTATTTTTAATGACGTTGTACGCAACGAATGACAGAGACCAAAGATGAGATGAGCCAATAGCTTGAAAAAGATAGCAGAGATACTGTAGTCAATATAATCTAAGCACAAAGCTACATGGAGGACAAATAAAAAGTATGTGTTTCATAAATAAATTGTACAACAATTGTGTGTGTATTAACTGTGTCAAGTAGGACACGAAAGTACTGCTCAAGACTCTTAGGAGTTACGAACATAATGAGCTACTCCCTGCGCAGCAGAAGGCCTTTGACCTCAAGCCATTTACAGGCTTTTTATTTCACTTTGGTTTCATTTCTTAGCTCAAAGCAACAAATAATTAATTGTAAGTCTATTTTGGCACCTTCAACTATTTATAGAACTTTTGTCTTAACATATATTTAACAGAAAATCTGAAATGCTCTTTTGAGTACCCTTTTGTATCATTATTAATATATATTTTTAAAACTTTGGACGACATTTGAGTAAACTAATATTCCAAAGTGTGTACATACTATAAAAAAACTTATTTAAACGTTTTATCCGTAGATTTTATTTAAAAATTCAATATCATAACTACACCACTGTTCTAAACTTTACTATGCAGCTTGTAAATTCAATGAACTGCCAAACCAATATGCCTTACGACACTAAATTCTTCAGGGATTAAATTTTTCTTGTTTTGTTTATTTTTCTTTCTTAATTTCCATTCTCAAACGTTAAATCATATCGGAGACCAATGAAATGGGTGAAATGTTGCTTAAATGATTCCAAAATGAAATGAAATGTGTAGTGTTTAACGCCCGCTTTTACTACATACGGCACCGCAGGCGATGACACTGATGATACATGAGATGAAGATGGAGCACCGGTGGAATGAGATGGCGGGGGAAACCGGAGGTCCCGGAGAAAACCCGCCCCAACGCCGTGTTGTCCACCACAAATCTCACTTTGCGGTCGCCTGGGATCGAACCCGGGCCGCCTTGGTGAGAGCCAAGCGGTCTAACCACTGAGCCACGGCGTGGCCTAAATGATTCCAAGGCCAACATAACTTAGGATGAAGGAGGGACCCCTAAAGCCTTTTTCCAGATAACTCAACGTAAACGAGTTTTGACCTCGGAACCTCTTGAACGTGAAGCAGATACGCTAATACCTGAGCTACATAGATGGGCTATTTTTCCCCTGATAAAAAGTACAGCGTTCTTAAATATAAGAACTCCGAATTAATGATAGCTCAGTTATGCTAGAACAGTCATGGCAGTTAGTTGGCTAGAACGCTGGTACAGTACACTGAACAGCTTTGATTCAAATCCCTGCTATAGCATCGAATTTTTTAGTCTTGATTATTTTGTCTACCTTTAACCTACACACGGCATGTATGTAAGAAAATTTATCATTAGATCACTTAAAACCTAAAAAGCGAGACTGAAAAGTAACTTATGTTCTCCATTCATTTTTAGTTTAATGTTTAGAAATAAACTGAATCATTTTAACATTTCCTTGTTATCTGCAATTATTGACTGGTAGAATTAATAATTGTATGAAGAAATTATATGGAAATAGGAAAAACAATCTTTTGTTGTTAACAATTGTTTTTTAAAAAAAATCTTTAAAAAAACAAGAGTCACATTTGCTCATATGATTGAGGTGTTAGCTAATTTCGTGTTGAAGTAAAGGCAATTAGTATAAAGCTGAGAAAATTGTATTATGTATTCATTCAGCAAGAAAACTGTTAGCTCAAGATGCACCTGGAAATCAGTTATGTTTAGAAGTAAAACGTGTAAATATTCTGCTTTTCTTTTAATTAGAATATAAATTAAGTTATAGAACAATTGTCTCCATAAAGAATAGTCCAGAAACAAAAATAAGACTGTCATCTAATTTCATCTTCTTCTTCACTCCAACGGCTAGGCAATGCTGCCTGTTCCGGCTTAAAACATGTCTGACCATCGTTTTCGTGGTCTTCCCGGATGACTCTTTCCTCTAGGTTTATAGTTTATAACTCTTCTTGGGATCCTATCTCTCGGTATTCTCTCAATATGCTCTCTCCATTCATTTCTATAATTTATTATTTTTTCTTCTAAAGAACTTATTTATAAATCCTCTCTTATTTTTTCATTTGGAATTTTATCTAAAAGAGTACATCCCTTTACTGCTCTTAAAAAGCTCATTTCGTCAGCCTGTATCTTGTTTTTGTCTGCTTTTGTTAATGCCCATGTTTCAGAACCAAAAACAAAAGCAGGCACAGCCATTACTTTATAAAATTTCATCCGTGTTTCTCTTCTGGTTTTAGTTTTTAGGCTTCTATTTATTATGCCGCATATTTTTGAAACATTGGTAATTTATTTTTAAAATCACTTTCATATTTATAACTGACATATGTTCCCAAATATATAAAACCCGTATCTTGCTCTAAGATAATATCATCAATTACTATTTTGGTTCTAACAGTGTCTTTATCTCGAAACGCCATTGTTTTTGTTTTATTTGTGGAAATTTTGAAATTATAATTCTTACATAACTTCTGTAAAATATATACTGCTCTTTGCAGCTCGTCTTCAGTATCTAATTTCATACCAAATATTATTTAAGGATGCAAGAAAAAGGTTTTCAGGAATTGCACAACCAAAATTATACCTTTTGTTTACGGGCCTAATGTTGTTGACATTTGTGCTTAAGCTATTGGAAAGTTGAATAAAATATGAATTATACCTGTAACCTTCTTGAAGTAGCGCTTGATCTCCATCCTCATAAAATTTATGTAACTCAAAATGTAAGAGATAATGAAAATTTGTTGGATATCAATATAAAAGTATGGTTCATTGAATATATAAAATAAAATATAATGAATCTTAATAATTTTTAAAATATTCGTTATTTTAATTTTGAATTCTTCCATGTTAAAATGCTGAAGTGCTAAGGTACCCTTCAATGGTGTAAAGAGCACACGTATATGAAAATTAGATATTTTAAACGTTGAATTTTAAATTAGTGTAAAAGATGTACATTTCCCTAGTATTGAATACGTTAAACGATCACAATTCAAAAGTAGGGAGTAGTAAAATGAGCACTTGTATGGTTCATTGATACACTATCTATGGACAGAGTGTATATTTTGGAAGTTTGCGTGCACACGGAAGATAGGAAGTAAAAATTATTAATAAGGGATATATGTGTTCCAGCAATCATATGACAACTGGCGAGATTTTATTTTGATCAGAAAATTTATCCAAACTTGTGGACATACTTCATTTAATTACGGGTGCAAATAGACGAGGTTAACTGTTAAATACGTAATATATGAAGCTAGTCACCGTGGAGCAACAAATACTATACAAATATAATAACATTTAACATGAAACTTTACTTATCTTAAAAGAAAACGACGAAATTTTTCATCATTAATTGATGAGGATCGCGATTTCGTGAAATTTCATTCACATCACCAGCTCAAACAAGCTCACTTGAGGTTACTATGGTTTTGCCAGTACTACCAAAATCTGAAAATCAAATAAACATAAAAACAGAATCGACTGCCGTTATTTCAAAATTCATTTCGCGATATTTATTTTTTAAAATCATTTTTCGCAAACCATTAAATCTTTCGAATTATTTATTTCTTTTAATAATTTAATTTCAGGATTTTTTCATGCATAAATTAGTTTCTGCTTCCCAAAATAAATATAGTATTAAAAATTTACTACATTTCTCTAAAAAGGATAAAATTCCTAATAATAAAAGATCTGATATTTATAAATTTAATTGTTTAGATTGTATTTAATTATTTATATTGGAAAGACAAATCGTAATTTGGAAACCAGCACGAAAGAGCATTTTTGTAGCGTTAAGTATAAACAAAACTGATAAATTGGCCGTAGCAGATCATTTTTGGTCATTTAACCATGAAATAAATCCAGAAGTTAAATTATTTTCGCGGCGAAAAGCACAGAAATTTTGGTGCCGAGAGATAAGCGCGGCGTGAGCACACAAAGAGCCTGCAGATAAAGATAACTGGCGGACAGTGCTTGTATAAGCAGATAAAACTAGCACTTGAGATAAGTGACTTGCCGGCCCAGATAGGGTTTCACGTAAGGAAGGTTCTAGTGATGTCTTAGTTGTTTTTCTTATTTGCTCCAGAAGTCTCTCGAACTTATCAATGAGGTATTTAAGAGAGTGACAACTAGCCAAGAGTCAGCCGTGAGTAGTAAACATTTCTAAAGGCATGTAACAAGAGTGTTGTAAACAATGGAAGTAGAGTAAGGTGTTTGTTATTGTCATCGACCTTGGTGTTGTAGATTGTGATATGTAATGTGATTCTGCTGCTACACAGAGTGTTTCTACGCAAATAAAGAACATTTAGAATTTCAGCAAATTGGACTTTTAACTCTACGAACTCACAAAAGTCACATTATTAAACCAATTAAATGGTTCGATAGATTTAATGGTTTGCGGAAACTTATTTATTTTCAAAAATAAACAAAGCGTAATGAATTTTGAAATAACTGCAGTCGACACCTTTTTTTTAAGTTTATTTAATTTTCATATTTTGGTAGTATTGGCAAATACATAGTGACATCTAGTGATTGTGACGTGGACAACCAGGTTGAGTTGATGATGTGAATGAATATTCATGAAATTCTCATCAATTAATCAGAAAAATTTTCATCATTTTCTTTTAAGATAAGTGAAGATTTATGTTACAAATTATTATATTTGCATAGAGGTTAAATGTTGCAAAGACATATTTGGTACCAAATATGCATAGGTGAGTGTCTAGGTACATGTTTGCTGTGTTATAAATATAAAATGGATGTGTTTAAAATCATCATAGAGGCATTTTTGCATAAAACACTATTAAAATAAGTGACTGCTACAGAAGAGGAATGTCTTCCGTTCTTCCTTAAAGATGAAAATATCTTCTGCAAGTGTCATGAACTGCCCTACATTTCCGGCTGACCTTTCTTTGAACGAAAATATAGTAGTTCTACAAGTTTTCTTCCAGGTTCTTGAAAATGCGCCCAGAACATTGTATATTCCACAGAAGTCCTCAAGTTGTTGCTTTGGACACTTAAGGGATAGGGAGATGCCCGTCCAGTACAGGCTACAAAGAGCTGCATTATTAAGGGATGCTGAATAGGGGTTAGCGTTCCATCCTAGGGTGTGGTCCTTCGGAGATCATCTTCCTTGTCTGCAAAGTGGTCTGTCTTGTTTATTTTTTATGTAGCACTACTTTCAAGTCCATTAGATGTTGCCAAATGTTGCTTGCAAAGGTATAACACACCTCGCCCTGACACTTCTTATTTTTACATATGAAGTGCAAATAATAAATTAGGATTTTACTCTTGGAAAAAATTCAATTTGGAGAAAAAATCATAATGGATGGTAAATATTTATTCTGCTTATTATAAATGCTCAGCAGTTAATAAAATTTAATTCGCATTTAAGACTAATACAAATTATATAACTTCATTATTCCTTATTGTTTATTTGCAATTTTCATAAAATTAACAACTTTTTTGTCTTCGATTTATTGTTAATCACGATAAATCTTCGCTAAACAAGTTTTCGTTGTAGGTACATTTGTTTGTAGGTACAAGAGAGCTGTGGTAACAGTCAACTATTTAAAATAGCAAAGTATATTGCTTACAGAAAACTTGAACGAACACGAAAAGTTTTAAAAATTAAGTGATGCAAATATTAATTCCATATGATTTACATATCTTTTAAGAAAATAAATTTAAATAAATGCGTTGAGACTTTCAACAATGACTGTTTGCATTAAATTCACAGCATACGTTTAGTTCATTCCTCTAGTTTCTCAGAATATTTTAATAAAACTACTTAGAAGTAACTTTAGGAAAATAAAAATTGAGAGAATGCTTTGAGGGGGGGGGGTGGATTTTCAAGGGCTTCGCACTGCATCTCATAGTGGTGGATTTTTCTTTCTCTTTCAATTTACGTCCTCCAACGCTAAGGCATATCTGGCGATGAATGGAATGGGTGAAATGATGTTCGAATGAGCCCAGGGTCCATGGAGCTTAGTTATCCGACATTCATCTTTCAGGATAAGGGAAAACTCCGGAAAAACCTTACCCAGGGAACTCACCCTGGCCAAGATTCGAACTCGGGACCTCTTGAACGTGAGGCAGAAACGCTAATACCACGCTACCGAGGCGGGCACAATGTCTTAGACTGGAAATGGAAAGTACTTGGAGAATCTTTAACCCGGCAACCTGAAAGGCCGCGTCGTGGCTCAGTGGTTAGACCGCTTGGCTCCCACCAAGGCGGCCTGGGTTCGAACCCAGGCGACCGCAAAGTGAGATTTTTTGTGGACAACATGGCGCTAGGGTGGGTTTTCTACGGGACCTCCGCTTTCCCCCGCCATCTCATTCCACCGGTGCTTCATCTTCATCTCGTGTATCATCAGTGTCACCGCCTGCGGTGCCGTATGTAGTAAAAGCGGGCGTTAAACACTACACGTTTCATTTTCCGGGAACATGAAAATGTATCATAAAATTCTGAGTAGTTTAGTAAACTGCAACTCTATTTTTATCTTTTTTAATACTTTAAACCAAACAAATTCATAAATTATCCTATAAATTTTTAATTTAAGCGTGCTAAACCAACCGGTGTCTTCTAATTTAATAATGAGAAATGACCCGTAGTTGCTACCTTCTGCTGTTTCTTGCCGTCAAAGTTACTGTTAAAACTTTATTTCTACTTCAGTTTTGTTTTAATGTTGCCTTTAAACTTTTGGGTCCTTGATTTTTGTTATTAAATGCTGTATTTATTGACTTATAAGAATCGAAATATACAAAATAATGTGCACTTTAATGGAAAGATTTTGTACCGAAAAATTAATGTGTTTAATGCATTTTTACGGAGGTTTTAAATCTACATTTCCGCTTAATGAGTACCAGAATCTGGAAGGAGAAAAACATTACTTTCTGGCATTCTTAGAGAGAACAAGTGACATTCTACAATACGATGATTTGAGTCTTATATTAAAGTTCATTATTTTACAGTCTGGGCAACTTGAGCGTAATAATACTTTATAAACGATTTAAAATGGACTGCTGAACTGAAGTGTTTATAATATTTAAATATCTAAATATGCTAAAAATACGAATATATATGATCAAAGAGATTTTCACCTGAGATTCACTTTATCCAGCATCAGGACTAAGCAAAATAAATGTTAACGCTTTCCGTCCATCCGTCCGTAGTGCTGGCTGGCAGTATAAAGCCAGAAAGCTTTTTGCTGCGTGCCCACCCGTTAAGATTTTTACCACAGTTTTTTTTTTCAGGATATTGTGAGGTGGTTTGTGGATTTTACGTTGATTTTTGTTGTGAGGTAACAAATTATGTACCTCGGGGTGTAAGAAAGGATGCAAAATCTTATGTACCGTACCGTTTTATTTCATAAATTTTAATTTGGGGTTAAAATTATGATGACAAGCCGCTTAGAAGGATTGTGTGGAGCTCAGCTTAGGCTGTAAGGATTAGCTCCTGGGTTATCTCGGATGGCCGCTAGCCAGACGGTGTACCCGGAACGCGCTTTCATACAGTCTTTTATTATTTTAGTACATATCAAATCAGGGGCTATTAAGATTATTTATTATACATCGTCCTTTCGATCACAAACAGTTAAAATGCATAGAAACGCTAGTAGTGTTTGAATCTGCTTATTTCTTTAGTGAAGATGACGACATTTTTTAGCCACTATTGCAGTAAAATATCATTGAAATACTGCAATCCAAATTTTAAAATAAATGTATACTTAATATACATTCTTATTCAACTTACTGTCTAAAATTCCTTCAGCCAGAAATGCGCCTATTAACTAATTTACAACTGAATTGAATAATTGATTCTTATTAAGGTAGTTTTATTACTTAACAAGTTTCTTACTGAAAGTAATGTAAATATAGAATTTAATTTAATTCTGTTAATGCTTTACTATGCAATTCTTATAAGGTTACTTTAATGAAGTCATCTTCTAATTTCATTTGTCCCTTAATGAATAAATAAATAAATAATGCTATAATGATAATTCTATATTTATATAAATTGTATGTAACGAAAGTTAATAGAGCAGGATATTTCCAACATCTGCCAAGAGTCTTAGTATCACTGCAACTCGTCTAGTACTAGAATGGTCCTATTTTTATTTCCCTAAAATTCTCACCATTAAATTTACTAACTTATCCTTCGGTTATTAAATAAATAGTTTTAAAAATTATTTTCCATTTTATGCAATGTGGAGTAGAAAATCTGTTTCCAAAAATAAACAGAATTTGTTCTATTAAAGCTCGCTCATCATTTACAGATAGATTCAACAACCAATTTTCTAAAAGTGGCATATAAGGCATATTTTCTTACAGAAATGTGTTTAACTTGTTAAAAGTATTAGGAAAATGAACACCGTTTACTTTGTAACGCCTGCTTGTAATAGAATTTAGAATTTTTGTAGAATATAATACGGCCTTAAAGCTTATTATAACTTAACAAATATAGGTTAGTTTAGTTCTTAACTTCATCTTGGACTTCTTATAAAATAGGAGTGAAATTTGTGTTTGTTTTCCACAAAAATATTTAAAAAAATGTTTTCGTAATCAATGAGTAGAATATAATTTACAGTTTTATAAAGTAATTCTTATATCAAAGCTGTCATGAAAAATCAATGTAAAATTATTTTAAAGTGTCATTCGTATAAAGCTCATCAGTTCCAAATATTCTGAAGAGATCTGCGTTTAAAGTTTTACATTATAAGATAAATAAATTAACAATATTTTGTTTTTAAGGGCGCTATGAATTACAGAAAATTATGCCACTGGTGAACCGGAATTTCGTCCCACATAAGCTCCTTTACACAACAGTAAATATACTGATAAATACTGCTTTCTCATCTGAAAATCATCAATCTACCCCGGACTTGAACCTGATAATTTGGGACCAGTAAGCCAGCGCTTATCCAACTGAGCCACCCTGAACGAAACTAAATGTGATATAGAAGGTTTTAAAACTTCAGGTTTTATATTTTTTTTTTTTAGATTTGTATACTTATGCACCAGAAATTAAATTACTTTATTTAATATTCAAACCGTTACGCGCAAAAAGAATACCTGAAGACTGCAATTGCAGTATTCTCCGAAAGCTGTAGTTTTACGCGCTAAACTAACATGGAGATTATTTCATCAGTTGTATCTTTTAATACCCGAGCGGAGATTCCACTAAGTGGAGAATGCAGCAGAATATAAGGGTATCTTTAATTGGATGAAAAATTAGTCCAGACATTTCCTTGGCTTCAGATAATATTGGTTCCATTGTTATGTAATAATTACTGATATAACTAATTATCTTCGTAGAAGCCAAGGTGATCATATTAGGGAGTAAAGTAAAAGAGAAGTAAAATAAAATACTGAAATCCTTTATACAAAATCCCGAAATTTGGTCCTGTAATGGAAATTATAACAGTTAACACTAGATTAAGTGTTAGCTGCAATATGAAAAATTAATGAAAATAAAACAATACTTAGAGAAGTTAAGCATCGTGTGAAATCTTACGTTTGTTGCCGGATAACAGTATAAAAATGGAAAGATAACTAATTCTGGAGAATGGTTGATTACCATATATTTATGATCGATTAATTACAATGCTCCGTAATTCGGTAATTCTTATCTTAAAAACGTTTTCCAAATTATATTTTTACAGTTTTAGTATTAGTATTCAGTAATAAATAGCTGTGCTTCCAGTAACTATAACAATATATTCTACCAAAATTACCAAATGACGAAAATTGACAGATACATTTATTTTTCCATGGCCTCCTTTAACAGCTATGGTCATATGGAGGGCTCTGAATAACCTATTTTGGCAATTGTACTACTTGAACTTTTTAGGTTAAGTTAGATTAGGTTTAACTTGCTTTCATATGCACATTCGCTCAAACATGCACACTTTTAGGCCCTGAGGGAATCCTGATTAAAGAGAACTTGCAGGGAATTGAACACGTAACTCCAAGGACCACGTGAACTACAGAACAGTCCGGTTCTGTTTGAAAATGTATCGTAAGTCACACTATACCGAGTTCCTTAAATACTGCTATGAATGTCTTTTATTACTGCAAATGGATTACAGAACTTCTTGCATCTAAGAATGAGGGAGAAAGCTACAGCTTTCTTCTCATTGTTTGTAAATTTTGATATATATTCAGAACATCAAATATATTGTGCCCACAACATCTTATCAAACCTTTGTTAATACTACTTTTTATTCATACTTAATCTCTTCTGAATGTGACAATATGTTCAATCGAATTTGTACAAAATGTAATATTTTTAAACTGAAAACACTTTTTAAGTTCTTATTTTTCAAGCTATCCTCAATATTTAAAATTAGTAAGCTACAAATGGGGTTCTCAAAAGGATTTAGTGATTGAAAAAACTGTCGTTTTAACTGCCTAACTGAATATCATTTGTGGATTTAACATTTTTTATATTGAAAATCAAGTTATGTGGCAAAAACAAATTAGGAACATTAAATGTGGGGAAATATCCGAAATTTTAAGTTTTGTTTACCATATTTTGCGACACGTTGCCTTGCTGCTGAGCATTAATTTGTTTTAAAACAACACAAATTGGAACTTTTATAAATAAAAATCTTAAGATAACTTTATAATGTTTAAATTAAATTTAAGATTTATTTGTACGAAAAAAAAATTAAATATAGCTATATGTTTGCCTCAAAGTAAGCAGATGCATAGGAAGTTTCAGTTAGCATGTACTGGAGAAGCTATTTCCATAATTTCGCTGCTGTAACTTAAAAACTGCAACGTAAAAATCATTTTAAATACTTAAAATGTACAAAATATGCACATTTAAAAATTTGTATTGAAAAAGTTGCTGATATTAGGTGTACTAAATTATAATTACGTATCAGGTTAATCTAAATTTTTCCAGAAAGCTAGCAGAAAAGTTTGGAAAAGTATGTAAGAAACATACATAAACCACACCTTCAGTTCAGAGATACATAAACAAAGTTTCTCATCATCCCTGCGGTGTCTAAAATATTAATTCCTAAAGGAGGTCAAGAAGATCCTAATTCAATAGCGGGAGTTAATCTTCTGTGATAACAAGTTCAAAAGAATGATACGCAGAAAAAAAATCTCTGATATAATAAATAAAAGTATTCCATTCTAAGAGAATGGGTCTTAAGAATCAGTTAAAAATCCTAAATTCTAAATTTTTACATATAGGAAACCATGCTTGGCTATGAATGTATAATATATTAACAGTTAAACAGTTCCTAATTTTAAGTTCCTATTTAATATTTATTTACCCTTTAACCTACTACAGATTTGATTATACACAATACAGTCTTTAATAATTATCATCACAGATACATCAGTCTTTATATGTATTTTAAAACAAATGACACATCTAAAACTACTTTGTACTTCGATATACAAATGCTAATCCTAGCCAGTCTACAATTTAGCTCTATACTGGTTAACAGACAGGCACGTCACACTTAAACAGTGATGAAATTTGTACTTTTTAGGTGCTAACATCAATAATATCTCAAATATATCTAACTTTGTCAAATGAAGTCCTTAGTCCTTGTTCAGTTACTATTTTTATTTAGAATATATACAGAATAGCAGTGCAGAATTACACCAATTTTTGTTTCTTAGAGGAAATACGTATTATATGAGATTTCATAATTAAAATTACTTGAAATTTTAAGAGTAGAGTATAGTAGTTCATTTTGTATTTCTTCCTGG